>JABMCL010002757.1:452500-577500 GCA_018857735.1 Alviniconcha marisindica
AGCACGTCGCCGCCACGGGAACAACCTGTGGAAACAAACAGGTATTACTGTTAGCAGGGACCTACACACATACACACACACACACACACACACACACACACTACACAGTGTGTGTGTCATTACCGCAGGGATCCAGGCGAGATTAAGAGGAGGGAGGTGGAGCTGGACCCTCAAGTTAGCCCAGAAGAGATGAGCAGGGAGGTGGAGCTGGACTGCGAAAGTTGGACTTCTTTCGCTTCGGGTTGTTCCCCAACAGCAGTGCAACGGACATTGTCCTTGTGACTCTGCCCAAGCACGGCAGTTGAAACAGCAATTGCGCAGTGCACTAGTCGCTGCGCAATGGCGAGGGGACATGCACCGCCTTAACACTTCCATTGTTCTGGCGGCGGTCCACGGTCTCTCCGGTCTTTTTCGGGCGGTATCCGCGGTCGAGCCTTCACTCTTTCGTCCTCTTCCCCCCCCTGTCCCCGTCCCTAATCAGCAGCCTCGCTTCTGTGGACGTAAAGTAATATGGTCAAGGGATCTGGCTCAGCAGCAACCGTAGCGCGCAGTAAGACGTTACTGAGGCTGGAAAGCGGACGACGTGGGTTGGATTCCCCGCTTCGGCTAGTCTGTCTCTTCGAAAGCTGTGGTTTATGGACACTGTCTAGTGTCTAGCGACTCTGCCCTTCACAATTAATGTAACAGTAAAATGGTTCTCATCGCTGCCCGTCTTGGTGGCGGTAGAACTCATTCAGGTGGTCAAACACACAAAAAGTTAAAACTAACGCTGCTTTGATATGACAACACAAAACATGCACACATGTTCAGGGTAAACCACTTTTTCAAGCGGCTCACAGATAAACGACGATAAATAAAAATTGTCTGCTTCATCCATTTTCAGTTATTGATGCTGGGGTGCCTGGAGTATGTCTCCACACACTTCAGCAAAAATCAACACACTCAACTCGAACACACTCAACTCGAACACCAATCAGCACACTTCAGCAAAAATCAGCACACTCAATTCGAGCACACTCAATTCGAGCACACTCAACTCCAGCACCAATCAGCACACTACAGCAACAATCAGCACATTCAATTCGAGCACACTCAACTCCAGCAAGCACCAACGAGCACACTCCAGCAACAATCAGCACACTCAACTTCAACACATTCAACTCGAACACCAATCAGCACACTTCAGCAGCAATCAGCACACTCAACTCGAGCACGCTCAACTCGAGCACCAATCAGCACACTTCAGCACACTCAATTGGAACACGCTCAACTCCAGCACCAATCAGCACACTCCAACAACAATCAGCACACTCAACTCGAGCACACTCCACTCCAGCACCAATCAGCACACTCCAACAACAACCAGCACTCTCAACTTCAACACATTCAACTCTAGCACCAATCAGCACACTCCAGCAACAACCAGCACTCTCAACTCGAACACATTCAACTCCAGCACCAGTAAGCACACTTCAGCAGCAATCAGTACACTCAACATGAACACATTCAACTCCAGCACCAATCTGCACACTTCAGCAGTCAACAATCAGCACACTCAATATGAACACGTTCAACTCCAGCACCAATCTGCACACTTCAGCAGTCAACAATCAGCACACTCAACATGAACACATTCAACTCCAGCACCAATCAGCACACTTCAGTAGCAATCAGTACACTCAACTTGAACACATTCAACTCCAGCACCAATCAACACACACCAGCCACCCAGTTATCACTCGCGCTGGTTCACAATACCTTGTGAGCCTTTTACACGCCTATGTCCCTTCCAGTCAATTGCGTTCTTCTACTGTGAATAGGATTTCCCGACTTTTGACGTTGAAAACCAGACACAACAAGCAAAATATATATTTCTCTTTTGAAAGTTGGCCCAGTTTGTTGTTGCCTATGGATGTGATACTGATGATGAATGAACCAACACCAATTTTTAATATTATTTTTTTTACATGGCTATATATATACATTTCTGACTGTAATATGACCTTTGAAGTTGACTGATGTCTACGAGGTTGTCAAGTTAAATAAGTTAAAGAAAAACAAGTTGCTTACTTATTTTTGAAAGCTCTTGTTCCTGGAACAAACTCCATCATTAATTGACTTAATTAGCTGGTCGCTTTTATATAGCGCCATTCTCTGCTCTCGAGCAGACTCACTGCGCTCTTGTCCCATTGCGATTCTGAATGAGTGACTGCAGCCTTTTATAACGCGTTTTGAATATCCATCGAAGCGGTGCACTTACAGTGCTATTTCGTTGTTACATGGCTGGTGCCACGTGAAATTGCTGCCGTCTTGCCGCACGTTCTTTGTACACCATGCAGTCATGCGCCAGTTTACAGTGCCGCTTCATTCAAAGCCACAGACGTGGGGTGCATGGGTGTGGTATGAAATCGAGTATGTGATGCTGCTTATTTATATTACAGTAAACTGCTAATCGTGATCTAAATTATTTTGCGGTCCTGTGAAGTGTAGGGCAGATAACTATTCATTACTATAATTATAAGTCTGATGCTCATCATTACTTCAAATAAGCCAATGAACACTGCTTCACTCTCATAATTCGTACTTTTTAGTCCGTTTAATTCAACCAAAGACCACATTCCGCACCTTGGTAACCTTCAACAATCACATCTTCGTAATCCTCTCTATTATTCTGATTTTGTTTAAGTCTGTCTCTGTTGCTTCTGTTCGAATTTGTTCCTACACTTGATAACTGTTATATTGTCAGAGTCAGTATCATGGTGAGTGCTGGCTAAAAGAAAAGTCCTTTGGTTTCAGTGGTGTCAGGTCGGTGAATGTGTTGGCGGATCTACTGATGCTCCGGTTGTTGGTGAGTTCTTGGGCCTTGGATTTCGAGCAACAGAACATCAGCATTATTCACACCGTAAAGTGTACGCAACACGTCGCCATTTGAACCTCAGAGAACAACACATCAAGTACACATAGCATTCGACTTTTATGAGATGCAGTTTTGTTGTTTGTTTTCGCGCAAAACGTCCCCCACTCCCCTCCCGCCCTCCGAAACAAGCAAACAAACAAACACCACACACACACACACAGACACAGACACAACACACACACACACACACACACACACACACACACACACACAAACACAAATCAACAACAACAAACGCACACACGCACGAGCATACGTACACACCTTACGCGGACAAGTCATTTTTTATTTTTTAAAATAAGTTTTGTTGATGTTGACTTGAACACTGACAACAAAGGCTGGCACAGAGCGTTCATCGGTCAATTCCGAAGGTATTCAGGACATTTTCACCTCATCCAACTGACATGAAAACAGCCTTTTAAACATTAGCACCAATAACGCTTTTTGGGGTCGTCGACCAGTCCAGTTATAACTTACAGTGAATTACAAAGAGCGCTCAAAGAGTTTGTGGAAGACAGACTTTGCAATCAGTCGGACAAGAGAAACTGCTGTCCGACCGCTTGCAAAGTCTGTCCTGTACAAACTGTTGGGTCAAATCGTTTTGCAGAATCATCAGTTCTGTTCATGATTTCAAGCGTCTTGGTCTGCCGATTCATTTGTGTGATAGTAAAGCTAAGAATCCATGAATGAGTTTGCGTTTGTGAATGCAATGCGTATGCAGTGCGTTTGCGGCGATGGTCAAACTGTCTTTACTGAGTGGTTCAAATAATAAGGACCCGATTCAATAAACACGTTTGCGTAAAGCGTTTGCGGCAATCGCTAACATCACTTCAGTAGAGATAAGAAGTATACCATAAATAAGTTTTCTTTTGCGTTGCAATTGCGGCAATCGTTAAAATCTCTTTGGCAGAAATAAGAAGTACCTGGTTCCATAAATAAGTTTGCGTTTGCGTTGCATTTGCGGCAGTCGTTAAAATCTCTAGTAGAAATAAAAAGTACCTAATTTCATAAACACGTTTGCGTTTGGAGTCCGTATGCGTACATTTTTTTTATCGCTCCAGAGGTGTGAATGAACAGGAAAATAAATAGCACGAGTGAGGAGAAATGCTCTAGACTGTATAATACTGGCCTAACTGTCTGTCTGGCTGCAGATGACACATGCTACAGAGACCAGACGACGCGGGTGAACGGCCTGACGTGTTCACAAATGGCAAATGATCAGCCCATCAACTGCTATAACCCAGAGGTGTACCAGCAATGCTGCGTCTCATGCAAGCAGATTGACACTGGAGTGCAAGGTGTGTGCGTGTGTGTGTGTGCGCGTGCGTGCGTGCGTGCATGCGTGCGTGTGTGTGCGTGTGCATCAGTGTGCGTGTCTGTATGAATGTGCGTATGGTATGTATATGTGTGCGTGTGTGTGTGATGAGAGAGAGAGAGAGAGAGAGAGAGAGAGAGAGAGAGAGAGAGAGAGAGAGAACTCGAACTCGAAACTTTATTTTACAAGGATTGTAGTTGAGAGAGAGAGAGAGAGAGAGAGAGAGAGAGAGAGAGAGAGAGAGAGAGAGAGAGAATTTTTTTTTCTTTTCTTTCTTCAGGATGCCCGTACGGGAACAGAAAAGGCGGGTGTTCAATGGAAGCCTGCAAAAAGATTTTGTCGAATGGTACGATTGTGGACGAGGACTGCTGTGGCACGTGCAACTTCGACAGTAACGCGTGGACATGCGCAGATGCGGCCGAAGTTGATGGCATGCCATGCTCGGTGGCAGTGCAAAGAGGTGGCATTCAGGGCTGTTACAATCTGACGTTGGCCTACCACTGCTGCGCTACGTGTGAAAATCAGCGTGATTTGAGAAGAAACATAGGTACTCCTACCCTTCCAGGTCCCAAAGCCCATCGCAGATTTCCGTTTCCTATTTTTGGCCTTTTTTTTTTTTTTTTTTACTAGGCCTTTATGACCTCCAATCAACAGCCGTGCGGTATTTGTATGATGCATGTACATACTTAAGATACACTCGTATGGCTTTTATTGTTGTCAGAATCGGAAAGAAACAAAAAGCCATTAATTAAAAGTCAACAACAGAAACAACAACCCAGGTACTATTATATCTATGCATTTGTCCATGGCTTGGAGTAAAATATATATTGTGGGTGCTAAAAGAGAGTTTTTCGTCAATGGGTCGAAGAAAAAAAAAAATTAAGATTCTGTTTAAAAAATATAAAAAATCTGAAACAAGAATGACTGCTAGCATTATAAACCAGGCTCTAAACACATTAACGGTTAAAAATAATGCTGATTTAATATGACAATACACGTGCAAATTTTTGGGGTAGACCCCTTCTTCAAAGCAACGAAACAGCAGTTAATGAACTTGAAACAGCAAAAACAAAACAAAAAGTTTAAAAAAGTTATTTTAAAAAAAGGGAAAAAAAGTACAATACACATCTAACTGGCTGTAGAAAAAGACTATCTGAAACCACAGTGAAAGCTAAAGCTACACATTTTGTTGTTTACTTTGAAATTACTATTTTGTATAATTATTACCTCTTGGTGGCAAATAAGGAACAAAATGAACATAGTCAAATATAGCCTAACATTTGATACTGATAATCAAATGAAAATAATAATCCAACCAAATGCCAGCTGAAGCTTTGTTTCTCTGTTGACAGGCTGTGAGTATGGAGATTTACTTCTGAATGGATGTCCAGCATCTTCTGAAGGCAGCACAGGCAAATGTGACCTCAGACTCTGTTGTAATACCTGTGGGGCTAAGGTCACTGACTCCGGAAGCAAAAACCTATTCCCACATATAATGTTTGTAGCTATGTTTGTTTCAATCACACTACTGCTCACCATGGTTCCTGTTTTGTAGCATTGGAGAGAGAGAGAGAGAGAGAGAGAGAGAGAGAGAGAGAGAGAGAGAGAGAGAGAGAGAGAGAGAGACAGACAGAGACAGACAGACAGACAGACAGACAGACAGACAGACAGAGACAGAATGTATGTCTGTGTGTACTATAATATATATATACCTATCCATCTTTATGATGTCAAATTCTCATGCAGCATAGTCATCTTTTTTGTCCTTTAAATTTTTATCAGCATGTTTTAAATACATTTGTATTTTAATTACACAGACTAGAGTGCTCTGGTCTTCGGTTTTTGATAACCTTTCAAGAGCTTGCACAGAGTCTATTATGATTAATTAACTCACATATTAACTGGTGTCCCAAAATTAGAAATTGTTGCCCCAGATTCAAATGTTTTTAATGCAAGAAACTGTTTTAATTGACTGTCTCCATAAAATCCAACACCCAAACAGAGACTGAATAAGTAATCTTAAGTTTAACAACCAGAACAAAGAATACATTACACTCATTACAAGTCTCATCATACAGTCTATATATATATGTTCTTTGTGTGCCTCATTTCAGACTTGCTCAATTGTTTTCCGTGTTTATCACAAGCACCTCCACAATACCTTTTCAAGTGCCTTTGTCAAATCACACACTGTAGTACTAGCAGACCTAGCATTCATTTTAAGTTCTAGAAATTTAGCCACCCATCTGAAATCACAATCATTTCCTCGGCAACGAGTTTGATCTGTACTGTTGAGCAATACACAAACATGTTATGTTTATTCTGATGTGCAATTGTAATATAAAGCTTCATTTACACTGTATTACCCTGATGACACTATGAACATGTTGCTTTGTTTTGTATAGTATACCATTTTAACAACTAGGAATTTTCCCATGGAAACTTCCTGTTGTTTCCCCAGGAAAAGCTAGCTACAACAGTCTCACTACGCAGACTAGCTTGTGCAATGTTGGTGGAGTTGCTTGAGTTTCCCAGGATTTCTCGTTTGCCTTGTTACTGATTTTATTTTACATGTGATTTCTTGTTTGCATTGTTACTGATTTTATTTTACATGTGAGGACGTTTTTTGTTGTTGTTGCTCCGAGCACTGACAGACAAGAATGTCATGACTAACATGCCTATTTCAACACTCCACAACTGCTGTTCGTAATGTGCATATACAGATATCTTCCAGACAATGATGTCATGACTAACACACTTATTTTGACAAACCACAACTGATGTTCATAGACCTCCTTCAGACAAGGATGTCATGACTAACATACTTACTTTGACACTCCACAGCTATGTTCAAAAACATCATACGGACAAGGATGTCATGACTAACAAAGTAACATGTTTATTTTGTCACTCCACAACTGCTGTTCGTAATGTGCACAGACATCTTCCAGACAAGGATGTCATGACTAACATGTTTATTTTGACACTCCACAACTATGTTTAAAGACATCCTTCAGACAAGGATGCCATGACTACATTTAAAGACATCCTCCAGACAAGGATGCCATGACTACATTTAAAGACATCCTCCAGACAAGGATGTCATGACCAACACGTTTATTTTGACACTCCACAACTATATTTAAAGATGATCTTCCAGACAAGGATGTCATGAGTAACACATTTATTTTGACACTCCACAACTACATTTAAAGACAGTCTTCCAGACAAGGATGTCATGACTAACATACTTATTTTGATACTCCACAGCCACTCATACTGTGTACCTCCAGACAAGGATGTTTTGATTAGCATGTTTATTTTACAACTGATGTTTGTAATGTGCATGCACAGACCTCTAGACAAGGATGTCGCAACTAGCATGCTTATTTTGAAACTACACAACTAATGTTTGTAATGTGTATACACAGACCACCCATGACAGGGATGCTGAACATCATGACTAGCATGCTTACTATGACTGTCCACAGCTATGTGTGTACTGCACACAGAGAACTCCCCTCGATGAGAATGTTCAGACAATGTCCAGAGCTGATATTTTGACAGACCTGACAATCCCTGACATGAATGTCATGATTAGCAAACCTATTTTGACACTCCACAGCTGATGATCATAGTGGAGAGTTTACAGACCAATCCACACAACTGCAATGACTGGCTGGCTTATTTTGACACTCAGTATCTGCCTTTATATCTGAAGATGCCGCATGTACCTGAGTCAGCCCAAATTGTGATCCTTGATGGCACTGCACATATTTGAGGCAAGGTGGTTCCATGCTATGCCATCAGTAGTGCATCCATTTTCACAAATTTAATCTAATTACTGCTATGACTGCTACTAACCTAGCTGCAATGTCTCTTCTACTACAGTCTACTACTGTGTGTTTGTACAGCACTGTGTCTTCTACATTTAGCAGGAGCACAAAGTGGTTCATAGCAGCTGACAGAGAACTAGACCCCAACAGTCATCTTTCCCAAAACACTGCAGTATTTGATAACAAATCTCATGACAGGTCTTTATTATATTTCAGTTTTTCTTCTTCTAGTTTTACATGTGTGACAATTATTTTGAATGCTATCACCCTTGCCATATGGATTCTGAGTACGGGTATTTGTGTTGGTTCAGAGATTTTTGTTGTAAATCACATCTGTGCTTGAACAATGTAAAATGCAAATAATCAGAGGAAATTACGAAGGCTTCAGTATTATATCAAATGCGGATCTTGTGTTCTTTGTTACTTTGTATTGATAACTTTCCATCTCTCTCTCTCTCTCCATTCCTGATTGGTACAAAATTAATCACCTCTTGGCTGGACTTGTATACCACAACCCTTGGAAAACCACTCTCTTTTTCCACTTAGTGTGTGCGTGCGTGTGTATGAGTGTGAGATATGTGCATCAGAGAGGGAGAGAGATCCGGCGTAAGTACCAGTACAAGTATATCTGGTAAACTGACACACACACACAGACACACACACAAAAAAACAATAGTCCAGCAAGTTATCCTAGCATGCATGTGTAACCTGTTTATACATTAAACAAAATTACATTTTACATGAACCATAACTTCACAAGAATAACCATCTTAATTTTTTTGTTTTGTGCCAATTATCTCTAGAATAAAATAAGACTTGTTCTGAATGGGTAAAAAAGCAACAGCAACCACACATACACACACAATCCAAACATTCATTTCAGAAAGAAAGAAAATAAATCAACTTTAGATAACGCCAGTCTATATTATTATTTAAAAAAATCCCCCAAAACTTCAAGTAGTTGATCATCAGCTGACAAGAAACAAAACCAAATACCGAGTGGAATGTCTTCTAAATACAAACCATACACATACACATAGCAACAGAAACATGAACATGAATCTTTTTATCTTCGACTTATGCTTTTCTAACAAATGCACAAGACCTTTCAAGCAACTGAGAAGAGCAAATGCTCCATCAGCTTGCATTCACAACAGTTTAATGGGAAGCTATAATTCCATAGTCTTTAAAACTTGTAATCTTCAGACTGGGTAAAATCACTGAAACTAATGGGGAAAAAACAAACAAACTCTAAACAGGTTTTCACATGCAGACTTCCATAGCTCATTTAACGCAGTATCCTGGGAAACTCTACTAAATACTATTCATGTTTTTCATAGGTATTTATCCAGTATCTTTTAAGCTAGCTGAAGCATTAATTGTGTGATCATGTTCAAATACCTAACAAAAACAAAATACTCAAAACTTGGGAAGTGAAACATCTTTCAGTTTTAATAGTTTTCATGCTCCTATTACCTTGACATTTAATCAAGACCACCCAAACTGGCATGTAAGTATCAAACTCAAAAGACGTTATTATCCTGCAACGTTTGAAAGGTCTCACTTCTGAAGTCTCTAAGAAAGGGCCAATGTAACTGCTGACATGTCTGACACATCAGCTCTCTCCCTTAAACATATGCTGAAGTCACAAAGGGCATTTAGTGCTTGCTGTTGTCAGTGTATGCAACAACTATACAAAACTTTAGGTCAGTCACAACAGAACCAATACCAACGCCACCCAAAGCACCATTTAACTCACAAGTGCACATTCCCCTCCCATCGCATTTATACCTAAAGTTAGGTCCAGCAATGTACTATATCAAGATCAACTGCTTGTCAACAAGATTTTCATTTTGAAACTTTTCAACCTTTTGCTGAGAACTTAAAAATAGACTGATTGTCTTGTCACATATGAAAGAATAAAGTTAAATGATTATGCACAATTTTAAAGATCTTGTTTTTACAGTAGTCCAGAAATTTTGTTGTTGTTATTCTGTTGTTGTTGACATAGATAACCACCAGCTGTAACACTTGTTACTACACAGGCTTACATGAATTTCATGTGAATCAAGAAACGAATCAATTCCAACCACTAAAATTACACGTCATACATCATATACAGGTCTAATATAATAACAGGGAATTTACAGAGTATTTTGAGACTGAAAGTGAAAGCACTTAATCGTGTATATCATGTATGTTACATAATAATTACAAGTGTGTGTATGAATATCTGCAATGGATGTTTATAATAAAAGCCTGTGGATGAAACAGATTAACCTAACACACAACAAAACAAACATTTTTATTTGCTTTTGAAAAGTAACATTTTGCATATGTTTTAACTTGTTGGAAAAATTTGAGTTGAAGAAAACAGAAAGTTCAAGATGGTATCTATGCGCTCGGAAAAGCTCAAATGTGCTCTATCCCATCTCTGAAAAGTTTCCCCAACTTTGCCTTTGAAACAGTTCCAATGTTCATCTGATAGATGATGGCCCTCTCTCGTCCTTTCCAGGAAGATTGTCTAGCATTTCCTCTTTCCACGCCTCTCTCCTTGAGGCGATCGATGGTGTGATGTCCTTGGCTTTGTGCCCACAAGTAGTGTCTGAAGCTCCTCAACATTTAAGATCTTCTGAGATACAAGCCAACTTTGATGCTTTGCCTGCCAGTCTATCTGCTCGGTCATTTCCCTTCACTCCGGCATGTCCAGGGCAGTACATCCACAGGAGTTTTTGAAGGTGGATGTCGACCATGGGCACATTTCTGTAAGTAAACATGGTGCTTAACGTCCACAGAAACCGTACGGCTTATTAGGGACGGGAAAAACACATTTCTGTCTGGGCTTTCACTTTTTGTAGTGAACTCATTGAATCTGTGTGGATGATGGCATGTGTGGTTTGATTCACCTCTTGAGGGTGGGTGACTGCTTCCACCTCCATTGTCAAGCTGGAGGTTGAGGCCATAAAAGCTGCCCTGATTTATGGATGGTGGTCGCACCCTGCTTGACAATGAAGCCCCACCCTGACAGGACTTTGGTGACCATAAGGTTAACAACATAGTTGTATAATATCCTTCCAAATCCTCATTTCAGCTCTGAAGTGGATCAGTGCACTAGTCTAACATCACACCTTCCTTAAACAGAAGTACAAACAACTGCACATCCCAAATCTGATTTATTTGTGGGCAAACCAACATGTTTAATCTTTACATTACTTCATTTTAAAAAACACAGTTCCAATGCTGTGGGTCTGTGAGAACCCTTACTTTTGCTGAGACATGCCTATAAGAAAGGTATGGGTCACCACAGAGCCATGGATTATAGGGAGTATGTACTTCATTTTGAACTACACAGTCCCCATGTTGTCAGTTTGCGGGGACCTATACTTCCTATATTCTTATGTCCAACACAGTAAAAGTATAGGTCCTCACAGACCCACAATGTATGCACTGTACACACTGAATATACCACTGTATAGCTTACCTGTATGCACGTGTGTAGTTGTATGTTAACGCACACATTCATGCGTGTGTATGTGTGTTGGAAGTGATAAGAAAGTTGTTGAATAAAGTGTTGTAGTGTATTTGTTTATATAGTTAGGTTTGATCGTTCTCTTGATTCTACATGCTTCTGTCAACCACAATGTTTCCTTATTGTGCACTTTGCGATCATGTTAGGTGTAAGCACTTTATACATACTCTGACATTACATTACACAACATTACTGCGTTTACCAAGGTAAACCATAAATATTTTGTCTTCTCATGACATGTGATGCATTTGACCAGTACCTTAAGTTTTATGAGTAAAGTCCCAACAGTTTAGGCCTTTAGTCAAGTCAGTGTGAAGGTTAAGCAGAAACAACAGTAACAAACAAAGAACACACACAAAGCATAATTATTGCACTGAATCAGGAGTCATATTTTTCTCTGAAAAATCAGAAAGCAGCCAACTTTCCAGGTCACCCCCACACATAAAACAAAACAAAATACCCCCTTACCCCCAGCAAAACATGCACACAGACTTTTTACCCTTGATATGTTACACAAAGGGTCACGGAACAGCACGTGTTTAAAATTGCCAACAACTGCCAACAGAGGTCATAGCAGAAAGCTTCTGGAGGGGTATCAGTTTCTGGTGAAGAAGGGACTATTTTCTGCTCCAGATAAAATTGTCCACTTTCTGCAAGCCGCTACTGCTTTTATGCATAATTATGTGCAAGTTAAAAGTCCACTGGGCAAAATCATGCTGACCAATGATGGCACCTTAGGAGGAGGTCATTTACACTTGGTCAAGAATGTTGATGTATTGGGCCAATAAAGGAACTTACCATCACAAAACATGCTTTGTCCAGTGGGCAGCACCAGCAGAGACAGAAAGAAGACAAAATGGAAGAGAAAAAGAAGATTTTTGTTTCAAAATGCCTACAAAGTCTATGACTGGGCTGTATGTCATGTCACAAAAAAGAACAACCTTGTCTCTGCAGTCTGGACCTTGTGGTTACTGTTCAACAACAGTGATTACTTACTGACTACATACATCTATTGCAAGGAATACAATGTTATTATTATCATGTACTTACTTTACTATAGTATTATTAATAATCATTTGGAAATGCATGTATCTGATCTTCAATGCTCCAGCAACCATTATTGGCAACCATTATAGGGTGAAACATAACGCTAAACAGAAATATTTAACACAACCTAAAAAAAAAGCAAATCAAAACAAACAAAATTTTAACAAGGCCACAGTGGCCTAGCAGTGCATTAAAAAATATGATTACATCCTTGCCTTTGTCACAGATATCAAGGCATAACAAAATTAATCAATCACAGGTAAGAATCTGATTCACTGTTCACACTGTTCAAACTGTACACATGTATCACTTTGAAGAGGATTGGGGAAAAATGAAGTTGAATGAACCAGGATGGTAGAACTACAGTTAGGAAGACAGAAGTGAGCAGGTGAAGCAAAAAATGCCACATTCTGACCTGATCTAGGCTTCAGAGAAGACCTTAATTTCTGTATCCATGGTACCCTCCTGTGGGGGCTAGACACTTACGCTGCCTACCTGGGTTAATAATGGAGCCATAAGAGCAGTGCTACCTATTCTTCCAGTTTGTAATGTTTACCCAGTATGTAAATCAATACATTTGGCCAAGCCAGCCATTTTTATTTGCTTTGTTCATCATTTTTATTCTTCCCTTCAAGCCCCAAGGCTCATCTTCCAAGCTTGGTAAGACTTTGCATGTGCAGCTGTTTTCCTGCAGTACATTAAGACATGAACAGGGTCCCCACCATTCAAGCAACTGCACACCAGTTCAAGAGTGTGACCCATGACATTACACAGATTATTGCAGAAAGTAATCAGGACAGGGGCAAGCGTGCAGAACACAACCATCCCCACTGTTGCCCAGTAGTTACGGCCAGTGAGGGTGTTTGCAACATGGAATGTGAAGTTACAGGTCACCAGTCATACTTGCCCCAATGACTCCAGAGATGGGTCCAGGCAGCACACAGCTCATGCCTGGTTCGATATGTCTTATCCCAGATAATACTCAGCACAACCGCAGTCAGCATCACAGGCTTTCACCCCAGTAGGTCGTCCAAAGAATTTGTCAGCGACTTCTGTGATGCTGGCCTGCTGCCACCTGTCTTATCCCAGATAATGCTCAGCACAACCGCAGTCAGCATCACAGGCTTTCACCCCAGTAGGTCATCCAAAGAATTCGTCAATGACTTGTGACGCTGGCCTGCTGCCACCTGTCTTATTCCAGATAATACTCAGCACAACCGCAGTCAGCATCACAGGCTTTTACCCCAGTAGGTCATCCAAAGAATTCGTTGACGACTTCTGCGGTACAGGCCCGCTGCCACTTGTGGGGGACAGCAAGTGCCCGCCAGCATTGTGTCCTTGCATTCCCCCCATCCCCGCCTGTCCAAACATTGCACCCCCTGCCCCAAAGCCAGGCTGCTGGGCTGGCACACCCATCATCGGGGCACCCATCCCCATGGAACTGCTTCCCATTCCCATGGTGGTGGTCCCCATTCTCATTCCGCCACTTCCCATGGGGTTCATGGCCATCATGCCCATGGGCTGCGGCTGGTTGAAGCCGGCCGGCCTTGTGGATCCCATCTGGTTGCTCCCAGCAGCCATCTGGTTCATGGAAGGAGTCCGTTTCTGCGAGGAATCCAAGAGACTGTCAAAGGCACTGAGGTCTGGCTTTGGCTGCTGTGTGCTCATGCGTGGAGAGTTCATGCCCATGGTGCCAAAACCGACCCCTTGCTGTTGCATGCCGAAGGAAGGTCCCGTTTGACTGAATCCCATGCCTGGTGCCTGGCTGGTGCTGAAGCCTCCGCCGCCGCTCACACCCATGGACATACCTGTGCTGCTGCCATTGGACCAGCTGGGCCCAGAACTCCAAGAACTGTTTGTGTTGTAGGAAGGCTGCGGCACTTTCTTCTGACTCATGCTGGTGGCCTTCATAGCGTTCATGTTTGATTCCATCAGGGTTGCAGTCAGGTCTTTGGTGGTGCTGCGTGACTGTTTCCCAGCATTGGATTTTGCTGGCTTTGCACTGGTGGCAGAGGGGTTAAGGGAAGGCTGGGATTTGAGGCGCTGCTGCTGCTCTTGCTGCTTTGCCAGCCGCTGCTTCTCTTCCAGGCTTAGGTTGGTCTGCACAGATACCGCAGCAGGCAAGATTTATAGGGATGGCGCAAACACTTCTATGCAAACACATGTTAAATGCAAGGTTTGTGCATATACACAAAAGAGAGGGAGAGGGGGAGGGGGTGGGGGAGAGAGAGGGAGAGAGAGAGAGAGAGAGAGAGAGAGAGAGAGAGGAGAGAGAGAGAGAGAGAGAGAGAGAGAGAAAGAGAGAGTGTGAGAGCGAGACAGACACATACTCAGAGAGAAGAGAGAAAGAAACTGCATGCCCTAGTCAAATGGAAAACGGAACTGCAACAAATCCAACACTGACATACAAGCAGGCTACTCGTATTCAGTTATGTAGCCTTTGACACACAAATCTCCTGACAGAATACACCAGCACAGACACTGCTAATTCTGTGTAATTCTGCATCTGTTGGAGGTGTGAGCCATAGGTAGGTGCTTTACGTATTTCCATGAAAACACGGTCATTACAAACAGGAATCACTCCTTGGAGAAGCAACCAAAGCCCCACGTGTTAATACCTTTCTACTGGCAGGCATGGCTGGGGTTGCATTAGCTGAGTGTGCAGCACTGTTTGCAGAGGCAGCCGGCACCCGGCTGTCAACAGACGCTGTGTTGGCAACTGGAGAGTTGCTCCCTTTCGGTGACTGGCTGCTCATGAAGCCGGACAGACCAAAGCCACTCAGAAACTTGTCCATCTGCAATGGAAAACCTGTACATGAAAACCATGTGATGGGAGGCACATCTACACTCATGTTGTGTCACAACAAGAGTAAAATTGCAATACCTTTTTATAATGGGCAGATGGGGGGGGGGGGGGGGGGCGGCAGCTGAAGAAAGTATTTCTTTAGCCAAACGTAAGTAGCTTTCCAGCTGAATTCAGCCTGGGTAATTAGCGGACAATCCCCAAGCCTACTTGATTAAACAGACCCATGTCACAGTTTTCATGCATGTTGAAAATCAACACTAAATAAATCCCCAAAGAAATAATGCCCTCTCCCCTTACAAACACATAACACAGCAGGTATTATATGTCCAAAACCTGAAAGAAACAAAAACTCACAAATCGCTAATAATGTGAATAATGTGAGCAGTTATCCACTTGTTTTCCCATGAACAGAAAGGCAAAGTAGCTAAGGTCTAACTTACCATGGTTGGATTTCTGTCCGACGAATTAAACTCCCCAGCAGCTAACGGGTCATCTGCTCCAGGGATGCGGGAGATCTCCAGCGACCTGCATGAAGTCCATGAAGACATGTAATTGAATTGTTGTCGTGAAGCCACATCTTCAAAGAATAAATCACTCCCCCACTTTGCACAAAACAATTTGATCACTAGTTCAACAAGCAGTATGTATATATCCCCAAAATTGCTCATAACGCTGTCACTGCAGGTTCTAGAAGGTCCACAATCTTTATTAGAGATGGATGTTTTCAAGGACTGTAACTCATTCACTGCACGATAACACAGCAGTGTATTAAAGACACAGATACCAAATGTAACCTCTGCTTCTGCTACACCAGATCCACCTGCTCTACCATTATTGTATGTACATACCATATTGGGCAAATGATGGGGAAATGGCTGAAGTGAGCTGCTACACCTAAAGACGAAGAAGAAAAAGAACCCACCTCTGTTCCTGTTTCATTTGATCCAGCTGTTCCAACTTGCTGCGATGCTCTGTCTCCATTTTGCTTAACATGTCACGGATCAGTGTCATGAATGCATTGAACTGTAACAACACCATAGACATAATTATACAGACAGATATTTTTGATACTTCCAGCTTCAGTATTCACATCATAATGAGAGATCAAAATTGAAAATGTACAACACCCACATCCACACATACATCCATCTTTCATTCTGAGTAACAGCCATCAGCAATTTTATCATTCTGTTACTATTATGATTTATCTTTGTTTCTAATTCTATACCACTGACTGTTAGGTCTTCTTTTATCAAAGGGTGAACATGGGATTGTTAATGGACACAATGATACCAGTTCATGCTGAGCACACAAAAGCAAGACGAGCACTAAAAAACTGCACAGGTTATTTGAAGCCATACAAAAAAAAGTTCCACATCCTGGCTTGACCAGGCATTAAACCATTGCCACTGGTTTTGCCAAATGGCCACAGATGGCCTCACTCTCTCTTTCATACATCACACACAGTGACCTGTGACAGGTTGAGGTTGTTGTCCATGGCAATGGGGATGAGGAATGGTACCACTTTGTTGGCCAGAGTGTCTTTGGGGATGCCTAACTTGCTGCCTTCAAATGCCACCTTATGGATTCCTAAAAAATAAGGAAGAAGATATTCACACATACATCACCAAAATCACCATGAAATGCATTGAAGCAAATCTGTGACATTTACTGTTTGCAGATTTGAGCTAAGACTGCTCAGTCTTTCATGCCATTTACTCTTGAAGTTACACGACCTCTGACCTCTAGGAATCCTGAACTGTTTCCCCTCTCCAGTAGCACCACTTGACAGAGACCAGCTGGTACAGAACTTGTATTGAGGTGCTGAGTTTGTAACTGTGATGTAGACTAAAGATGCACACAGTGCCCTATCTGTCACAGCCCATGGCTGTCATTGTGATTTTTACCCAGAATGCTCATGAGGACAGCAGGTTCCCGGGTGGGGATCTTTTGCAGAAAGGGCAGGATCTCGTCCAGAACAAACCACTTGTCCATGTGGTCCAGCAGCTGACCCAGACACAGCAGGCAGTTCACACGCACCTGTAAAAAAATGAACATTCCATGTGCAGCTAACCCAAAGCCTTTTGGCATTTTTTGCATGTGCCTTTTGCTCACCACATCCAGCTGACACTTGCTCTCCTACAAAACAATGCAGTTAGGAGAAATGAAAGAAAAAGTATCCAAACTTACTGTCAGTACAGAAGTTGCGAGGCAGAGTTTCTTGATGCGAGGCACCAGGGAGTTCTTCAAGGTGGGGTACTCAATCAGCTCCGCAAAGGTTGGAATGATGCTCAGGCAAAGCTCCTTCACATGCAAAACAGAACTTTGAGTACAGGATTAGTATGCACAGCCTAAGTTATCTTATCAACTTCTCTTCTCCATCAGTATGAGAAGTTTTGCACACATAAACATACACCCACACACAGACACTCACCTACACACAGGCAGAGAGACACATACCACTGAATGCACTCTGGGCAAAAAAGGTACGAAAATCACCTGATAGGGGCCGACCTAACTGCTTCATAATTATTTTACTTAGTTCATTATTATGCCAATTATTTATCTGCACGTCAAGATACCTGTATTTGTGGACTATCTGCCTCCACAGCGCGGAAGAGCATGGGCAGGACGTGGTTCTGGATGTCAGCCTTGGGGGTCTTGCTCAGCAACAGGTTCATGTTTTGAAGGAAGAGTAAAACCACCTGCAAGCATAACAGCAATCTCTGATCTGCAAAAATGACATTTTAGTAATGATCTGGGAAAGTCTTTTTTCAGAGATATGATTCACTTTTAGATTCTTGTTGTCATCCAAGCTTTAGTCTTGATAATACCCTCCCTCCACCCCCACCTGCACTCAATATACACAGCATCCTCAGCAGCAAGACAGACGAAGGGTCTGGATGAAAAGCCTGATACAATCCAGAGTGTTGTCAGTGGAAAGCCTTCAGTAAACATTGTGCCTCTCTGATTCTGCAGAGGAAGAACATTGTGCCTCTCTGATTCTGCAGAGGAAGAAAGATGAAAATGGGGCTTCACATGGAACCTTGAAGAATGATTCAAGTCAAGAGTTTGTCTGTAGGATGCATCTTGGTTAAAAACATAACTTTATTATTCAGTGTGATAGGATTTTACAATACTGGCATTCACATATCAGCTTGATTTTTGTTGTATGGGATGACAACTTTGTATATATATATGTGTGTGTGTGTGTGTGTATGTGTGTGTGTGTGTGTGTGTGTGTGTGTGTGTGTGTGTGTGTGTGTGTGTGTGTGTGTGTGTGTGTGTGTGTGTGTGTGTGTGTATGTGTGTGCATGCATGTGTGTGTGCATGTGAAAATGAGCATGTGTTACATACCTGAACAGGTTCCTTAATATTAAACAGAGGTATAATTTGTGGTAGAATCTGAAGCTTGTATTCAGACTCATTTGCCTGTTCTGCCACCATGAGGATGCTGGGAAGCAAGAATGGTACCATGTCTGGATTGATGGCCTCTTTGAACAATGCTGGCAGGATGCGTTGTAAATTGACACGCTGAAAATGCAATGAGGATAAATAAATCCATGACCACATAATCAGACCAAACATACACACACGCAGAGACACTTACACATACACAAAAGCAATTAATAAAAATAAAATTCTTGATCAACCTTCAACAATTAAAGGCAAGTTGTATCTCACCTGCTCTGCTGGAGGGCTAAAAGCTATGACATATATGATACAACAAGGTAACTCTTTCCTTTGCAATTAGTACTTCTGAAATAAAAACTGAGAAGACCAAAAAGAGTCAGTTTTATTTCACAATTTATACACATGACATTGCACAGTCGTCATAATCTAAACAGTCTAATGCAGAATACATCAGTAACTTGCATGACAATACCTTTGGAAGCTTTGAGATCACTTTGGGAAGCCCCTTAAAGAAGTTTGACTTCTCAATGTTCTGTCGTTGAAACAGGGAGTCCATGTACTGTAAAGTGACACAGCCAACATCCTCAAAGAAGGGTACCTGAAAGCAAACAAATTCTGAAGACAGTCAAAAAGTGGGGGTAAAGAGCACCCACTAAAAAAAATGTTTAAGTAAAAATGTTGTTGTTTGAGTAACTGCTGGCAACTAGCACATACCTCTTTCATTCATTTATTGTGTTCCTGTTCCTTGCATTATGATCTGAATCTTCTCTTGATCATGTTTCCTGTGCAATATCTTCTCAATAACTGGTTGTATTTTTTGCACACTTCTCCATGGGAGAGAATTTCTGGAATTAACTGACATTATTTGCCACAGCCAACATAACAATTTCTGCCTGATATACTTGCAGTCGTAATAAGACAAAGATAGTGAAACAAACAGTCACTTTTGAACAGGCACATTATGTCTGCACAGTTGAGCATGCTATAAGCTACAATTCATTTTAAAATTTGTTACATCAGTCTTGCATATCCCTCTTATGTCAAAACTGAGATCTGATGCTGGCAACTTTCAACAACCCCCAAGACACAACCACACACACACACACACAAACAGAACAGTTTTTTTGTGCCCACCTTTATTCCACATTAAAAAAAACCCTCTGTCAACATGGTTTTAAATGTTGCATGTAACACACAGAGAATTCTCTAGACAACACTTTTCGTTTTGAAGAGCACATGCCTGTGCGTGACTATGCTCAATGGTGATGGATGTGAAGGCAGAATTATAAGCACCATGCTGCAAATGTAACTCTGACAAAAAAACTCTAGAAACCTTGGAGAACTGTGCGGCATCAGGTCTGACAGAGGGTTCTGTGTTGAGCAACAGCTTGACGTGTTCCCTCAGCTCCTCAGGCACTGCACCCAGCAAACTGGTACGGAGCTGGCGAAGCTGAAAAACGGGAACAAACAGACTAATGAAAACAAGTTAACCCTTACCCTGCCAAAGCAGCTATACTGGGTGCCATTTCCTTCCAAGAGTAGTCTCAAAGACAGGTTCAAATCACTGACAAGGTTAATTTTGGAAACTTGGCTCAACATAAGAATCAGGATTTCAGGGGGACATCACACATTTTACAGCCATACTCTGAAAAATATTCTATCAACTTCAGCATAATTTTGATATTTTGATGGAAGCAAATAATCCTCACCTCCTCTGCATTGCTTTTAAATGCTGACAACTCTCCATGACATTCAAAGAGAGGCTTGCCCTTGGCAAAGACAGCGTAGATGAGAAGTCCGAGGGAATACATATCACTGGCAGTGCCACATGTCATGGTCAGCACGTATTCTGGGGCCATGAAGTCTAAGTTTGGCTGTGTCACTGGAGCCACGTTGGAGCACCATTCTTGAAATGGGTAAGTTGGCTGGACACAAAAAAATATTGCAATGAAACATGCACTCCTCTGGCCTGAAGCAGCCTGCTGCTATGCCAACCCCTACCAAGAGACAGGATCCACAATCAATGGTCCACAGTTTGTCTGTATGCAAAATCTTGAAACAAATACCCAGATGACTCATATTCACAACATGAAAAAACAGCTTGCTGTTTATCTTCAGATTCTTATGTGACCTTTAAATTTGGTCAGGGTTATAAAAACTTGGTATTACGTAAACTATGCAAACAATCATACAGACATGTTGGAATGATCTTGCTCAAACTATGCCTGAGGAAAAGCATTCAGATTTTCATCAAGGTGCGAAATGCATTATCTCCCTTGCATACATGTACACTAAAGTCACAAACAGGTTAGGGGTAGTGTTTTAGACAAGGAAAGAAACATCAATCTTGAAGCAGTGCAAATCACAAAACATGAAAGGATCTTGTTAGTTTACTGAACTCCCCCTCCCCCCACCAAAGAAGACAAAACAACAACAAAACACCCACCCACACATTTACAGAAAGAAGAAATATTACAACAGTCACACAAGTGTACAGAACAACTTTACCTCGGGAGACTGTGGGTCTGAACTACGAACACAGAATTCAAAGCCTGCCAGCTTCCAGGTGCCCAGCTTGGTGAGAACGATGGCCTCAGGACACAAGTTGCGATGCATGATCTTGGCATCATTGTGAAGAAAACCTAGGCCTTCTGTCAACTGGTTACAAGAAGTAACATTGAAATCAATCACCACATCACTACAGACACAGACCTGGTCACAGTCAACTACAAAAGCATGTTAAGAATAGGAAAACAAATTATACATGGACAGATAAAAGTTTTTAATGTCCAGTCAACCGTTTGAACCAGACCACTGATCAGGGTGAAGGCAGTTCAGAGGATATAAATATTTGGCCAAATCTACTAATGAGGGAATGGTTAATATTGAACCTGGCATCACACATGCACACACACAGAGAAAAACCCATTCACTCAAAACTGATGATTTCCCAGCAAATGGGCTGATCTGGTGAACTACAGTGTAATTTTTGCTGAAATACCTGCATCAGCCCATGCTTGATCTCCACATCATACAGCTGGTAGTCCTGCAGGTCTTTTGGTACAGAGGCCACTGATGTCAGGTTGCCCAGTACATTGGCCAGGCTGGCAAACACTGGCTCGGTGGCAAATGCCAGCGCCTCACTGTGGAGTAGGACAAATTATAGAAAGTTAACACTGTGAGAACCAACTAATGGCCTGGTCGCTAAATATCACACAAAGCCTGTAGGTTTTAAGAGGGTAAAAACAGGTGCAGATGCGCCTTGGGTACTTCACTATCATTATATATGTACACTACACCAACATCAAAGAAGAGCATGGGGAGCCAGACTCTGCTGAAAGGTGCAATTCTACAGAAAACCAGGGTTAAGTAAGTGGGTAGAAATGACCCAAGCCTACACTACACATAACCACAAACGTGCACCAGGTCTCCAGTTCTAACAAAATTTGACATATTCAGAACTTTATGTCTTGAACATTGGACAGGAGCTATGCTACCTGGATGGAATAACAAATTCTAATCCCCATACCGAGATTCCTCAAGAGGCTGAATGACGGCCAGAATTTTGGGATGTCGAAGCTTGGTCAGCTGCTGAACCCCACAGCGTAACATTTCCATGATGGCCTCTCGATCATGACGTGAATAACGCTCTACTGATTTCTTCTCAAACAGGTATACAGAGGCCTCCTGCAGCAAGTAAGCACACTTCATACACAGCTAGTCTACAGGCAGAAATCAAATAATGCGGCTACTACTTCACTTTATTTTAACATCAAAACTAAAAAAATGTGGATACACACCATAACAAATGTGAATGCTATTTCATGAATGATAAATGTCGTCAGTTAGAGAGAGAGAGAGAGAGAGTCTGAATTGAGAGTGACAGTTTCAGAGCCAAAAATCAGAGGAAGATATTGGAATGTGTGAGACCCATCATTCTTCATAAAGTGACAAACTGGTATAACTTCTATAAGAGTTAAATTAAGTCACAACTTAGCTAACCTCCTCTTGGAGTTTGTTCCAAACTAACCTCTTTTGTGGATTTTTTGGTGGCAGAGTAAACTTTCCAAAGCAGCCCTGGCCCAGCACTGGCCACCTGGTGGTAGATGTCAAAGTCTCTGGATAGTGGGTTGCCAGGCAACACGTTGGACACTGCATTCTTCAATTTGTTTAACATATCCATTGTCTAGAATGATGAAATTTTCTTCCCGTCCAAATCTCACATGCCACCTCCAAACTGCGTGAGTCACAGAACCAGATCATTCATAACACTGGCTTATGTCTGCTTTTAGCTTTGTGTTTAACCACAACAAAAATAAGGTTGAAATTCTTTCTTTTTTTCAATGCTCCATTTAGGTTTTTTGGGGGGGGTAAGGGGGGAGTTGCGCTATCAAGTATCACGCAGCAATGGTGGCCTGTAAAAATCCAATCTTGCCAAACACTGTTTCACCCATAATGCATCACATGATTAATGGCTGACAGACCTAACAACTGTGCCAGGTGTCTCTGTCATATGTCTCATCAATACATGTCACCTCCAGATTTCTCACTGACTCACTGCCATAAAGAATGTGCACACTCCTCCACTTGTTGGACGCTGTGAAATACAAGAACTGATGGAGTAAAACAGCATTTCTGTCACAGCATGCAGTTGCTGCAAATTTCCTACCAAGACCACTGTACGAGTGACACTGTCTTGCTGCCTTAACCTGCAACAGCAAAACAAATTTACAGTTACATACAAGAATCAAGTTTGTAGGAATACTAAGATACAGTATGCATACATGTACACACAAGTGTGATAATAGACAAAATTCAAAATAAGCTGCAGTTTTACCAGTCCCCCTAAAACAAAACAAAAACAAAAAAATACAATGGCTCCATCCATTACTGTCAAATTGCAACAGTTCTCATACAGCAGAGACCCTGATGAAAGACCACTTACAAGTGTGTGGATTCACCCATCTCTTAAGACCATTTTTCTGTTCACACTTCCCTGTTAATGAACCTCTCACCAAAGATTCCCCACCCCCCCTCTGAAGATCACTTTTTCTTGTTTGTTTGAAAGGGGATGAAAGAATGTGACACAAATCATTTGCAACTAGACAACTGACTAACCAAGTTTTTTTCCTACCTTCTTTATTTAAGTCCTTTCAGTTTCTTGTTTTTCTTTGCAGCTTTGTTTCTCAGTTTCTTCTGTTTTATTTCTACAGTGGTATATTTTCTAGAGAGAGAAGCTGAAAACACACATCACTTGACATAACTGTATTAGCCTTTTTGTGATCCATCATACAGTGTGGGGAGACTGGGGAGACATGATTTTTTTTAGAGAGAGGCTGAAAACACATATATATCACTTGACATAACTGTATTAACCTTTTTCTGATCCATCATACACTGTGGGGAGACAGGGCAGACATGAAAGTTCTTGAGAGAGAAGCTGAAAACACACATCACTTGACATAACTGTATTTCAACCTTTTTCTGATGCATCATACTGTGGGAAGACAGGGGAGACATGAAATTTATACCTCCACACCATGTCACTTGTCAACCATTAGGGGATCCAGGCACTAGGTGATTTCTGAATGTATTGCAGGCAGTGTGCGACACAGATTTATGCAAAAACATTTTCCTGCAGAACTACTACCAGTACCAGTAAAGGGGCTACAACTACTATTAATATTTAGTTCAAGGTTTCAGCCACCACATGCAGCCTTAATAAACCTTAGTCCATTGTTCTACAGTGACCTCATCACAGCATCAGTGTTGGAACAAACCTTACAAAGGCACTCTCTGTATGAACTTTCAGTGCTATGTACTAATGTAGTAATAACTAGTATGTTTTGTTTCTGAAGCATCTGAATGTGGCTGGTGCAGACAGAGTTAACACACATGTGCGAAAATGTGGGGGGAAAGGGGGGAGGAGATCTGTTGCAAGTACTTATACAGGAATTAGCATTTTCAGTTCCAGTTAAAAAAAAATCTAAAAAAATCTATGAACTTTTGTTATTTTAATTTTCCAAATCTGCAGCATCCCCCCTGCCCCCATCTAATGGCAAAGAAATAAGAAGAAAAAGAAAAAAAAGAAAAAAAAAGGGGGGGGGGGGGAGGAAGAGGAAAAAAACAAATATATAATATATATATTATGATGAATTAAAAACAGCAGTTGATCACACTCTTTTACTAGTTTTAGACTGCTGCAATACATCATCAAATGTTCACTCAACAGTGACAAGCACTATTTAAAAACAAAACAAAAACCAGAAAACACACACGAAAAAACAAAAACAAAAACGGATGATAAAAAATGTAAAAAAAATGTAAATAATATACTTTCCATGACTTATATGGAGAACTGAGTGCTTCTGGTGTTCTATTTGTGAATTTAATGTAAAAGACACTTTGGTGATATAAAACTAAACTGTTACTGTGAAGTTGCATGAAAAAAATGTCACTGTCAGTCATCAATTAATAAAATCAAGATTAAATCATAATCAATGGTACATTCAACAGAAAAGTATTACTGCAGATAATGCTCTTTTCAGAAATTTCACCTGTTCCAAGCACTGAACAGGTTATCTTCAAATTGTATCTGAGACTGAGAAGGCTAATTCAATTAAAGTTCTGAGTGATTGAATGGAGCCCCTGGCAGGTCAGCAAAAGGGTTAAACCAGATACTGCCCTGATACAACTGTCATGGTTGACTGGGTGCACATTACAAACCAATTATCTATCAGAAAATAGTTATCTCCGCTTTCTATGAACTTACCATTATTTATTAATACCAATCTTCTTCTTTACTTCTTTCTTTTTCTCTGGTCTTGTCTAACCATCTTGAGCATTCATAACTGATGAAGACAACTCTGTCAAAACCAATCCGCATCTTGTTCAGTGTCTCATCTTTTATTGGTGAGTAATGGTTCATAAATACAAATTATAGACTGTCTTTTCCAGTTTGTCAGTCTCTCTGGCAGTCATTCCCTTTTTTTTGCTCCAATGTTCTGATGGTATTCACTGCATTCAGGCCCTCTAATCATCAGACATCACTCATGAAACTCAGTTAATAAAATTCAATACAATTAAAACAACAACAGACAATCAGTTTTTATTTAATATGTTCTTCCACTTGGGCAAAACCTGTTCCGTGTTTTCAGGCTTGTTCCTTATAAATGTGTACAACGGTTGGTGACATACACCGTCAATTAACACAAATAGCTTCATAACCAATAGTATTATTGAGATGCTGGAACATGGTGTGGTAGATAGGTAGTGTTGCTTAATGTCCTCAGATGTCAGTTGACATATTAGGGACAAGCTGAGACCAATGCCGAAGCATGGTTCAATACAGCTTTACATCCACGGAAACCAGAAGGCTCGTTAGGACGGACAGCCCAGGACGGCTACCACGATTCTCACACAGCTCCTGAACTATGGATGGTGTGGTGATGATGATGAAGTGATGCTTAATGTCCTCAGATGTCAGTTGACATATTAGGGACAAGTTGTGACCAATGCCGAAGCACGGTGCAATAATTTTTTACGTCCACGGAAACCAGAATGGTGTGGACTGTGAAGAAAAATACATACATGTGTGACTGTAACCGGCTGACTGGTGTCATTTATCGAATAAAACAATTTGGAAGAAGTGACTGCGTCTGAAGGAAGTAAGAAAGTTACGATGTGATGACGCTGTAAGGCCTCAGTGGTCTTTGTGTACACAAAAAGCATGTGTATGTTGATCTGTATATATTTTACAACAAAAAATTATAAATGACACTTTGTATATTACCTACCATGTAAAAGAACCAAACGAAATCACAAACTGTCACAGACTAGCCCAGCCAAGTTTGTGACGTTTGGATGTGGCACAGGGGTAGCAACTCCTACCGGAAGTAAAAGTCTGCTACATACTTCTGAAGCAACCATATTTCAAACTTTTGAGTAATATATTGTACAATTGATCTTAATGATCAGCGAAACAGAAACAATTTTTGTGTGTGTGTTTTTGAACTTTCACAAAATTTATTTTGGCTTTACATATTGCTCCTGTAAAAATGAAGAAGCAGTAATGATGGAGGATATTATTAAACATGGCTGCTCCCTTGTCTAACATGGCGGGAAGCGTTGTCAAAATCATGCTGACAGTTCTTGTGATGGTTATGCTGGCTTCTCCAGCTTTTGGAGCAAAACTGAATGCCCCCAAAGTGCTTTTGCCATACTACAGTTCAGTCATCGCAAATTTTACCCTTGAAGTTGAGTACTCGCCGGAGGAGTCGCAGGTAGCGAACTGCTACCGTTGGTAAGCACCGGCATCTTGGCCATGTTTTGTTCCATGCAGTGAACGCTTTTAAAGTTTTGATACGCCTTTTGTCATGGCTTTGCGGATGAAATATTTCATATGACAAGTTATGAAAATGATTTAAAAAATATTTAAAAAATCGACTAAACACATGATTCCCCCCCTCCCACTCTTAGTCTTAAACTGAAGCAAAGTAAATAAAAATGAAAGCTCTGCAGTTCCAGTCTTTTGATGCTTGAAGTTGTTCTAACCATAAGGCCTAACCCTATCAGTTTCTGTAGTGTATATTGATAGCATCCAGGAATCTGGCATTCATACGATGGGTTGGGGTGCGCAGCGGAGGTGGTGGTCAATCGGCGCAGGGCCGAGGCCAGGGCCAACTTAAAGCACTCAGTACTGAGTGCCCTGTGTTGTTGTCTACGTGGTTCCAAGCTATGATAGTTCTTGGAAAGAAGGAGTGCCGCTATTGTTTGATGCTGCAGTGTGACACTGTGTAGCATCTGGCATTGTTTCAGATGTAGTTTTCTGCAGGGTTACTGGACACAAAGTCTGTTAATCTGCTGGACCTTATCTGATGTCCTTGTTTCAGGGCAGTAGCTAATAAATAATATATAATATATAATATGCTGGCGTTGCTGGCACCAGCCCCTCCACTGTCTTTTGAAGGTGAGATGTGGTTGTTTGTGCCACTCATGGAGAGTTGGAAGATCTGCTTATGGAGGAACCTCATCACGAATCTTGGTGTTTTGGACTCATACTGTGATACTGATAGTCCGTAGCTGTAAATGTGATTCTGAAGCATGTTGCATTTTGCTGAATTTGCTCCAACTTGTTTATTTCTTTTTGATTTAGGGGTCCCGGATGATGGCTCAGATGCCGAGATGGTGTACTTTATGAGCCGCCAGACAAGCGCCAGTTATGCATTTCATTTGCAGGCTGTGGGGCAGCACCTGAGGTTCCACTGAAGGAATCCCAGGGTGTAGTTTGCTTTCTTTGTGATGGTGTTGATGTGGTGCAAATTTACCCTTCAGAGTCAGACTTGATTTCTGTCTGTGAAATTCAGTCTTTAAAATTCAAAGCAAGGGGACAGGGTGAAAATACCCCTTGAAAATGCTAGCATTCTGATTCTAAAACAAGACCTAAACACATAAAACTTAAAAGTGTTAAAAAAATAAAAAGGTTAAAAAATAAGTAAATTTTAATTTTTCACTGTTTAGTAAATTAGTTGTTGAACTGTTGTTTTGTTACTTCAAAAAGGGGCTTACCCCCAAAATTTGCATGTTTCATATTGTCCTTTTAAGTTTTAACCTTTACCGTGTTTGGATACAGTAGCACTAGCAGTAGTACGTAAAAGACCGCGGTCATTCTGCCAAAAGCGCAGGTGGCAGGTTACAGCTAAACACACATACGCCTTATGCATGTGGCTTTGCATGAAGTGGCATGGTTGTATGGTGTACACAGAACACGTCGAGATGGCAGCAGTTTCTTGTGGCATCAGCCATGCCAGCGCTGTAAGTACACCACTTCGATGGATATTAAAAAAACGCGCTATAAAAAGCTATTCACTCATGTAGAATCACATGCGAGCGCAATGAGTCTGTTCGGGAGCAGAGAATAGCGCTATATAAAACTAAAAGTGATCAATAATAATAATAATATAAGGCAGTAATACTGATACTGTAATAGTGACTGACGGGTGACATGAGGTTATGTGAGCATTACAATATATATTTATATAACCAAGAATAACTAGTGTAAGAGCAACATTGACACATTAACGATTGTTACTTATTCCACTCTTCAAAAGTACAGCAGAGTTCTAGATCCAGGAGTAACAGTGACACATGGCACACTTGCAGGCGCTCCACCAGACCTGAGGTGGCCCAGGTGCACCTGATCAACTCCACAGATGGAGAATGTGCAAGCAAGGCCAGGATTTCAGCCATCTCCAAAACACCCCACCAGATGACCACAGTTATTCTGGCAGAGAACAAAGGTACGTGTAAACTGTAATGATGTACATATAATGATATATATATATGCATGTTTAACTGTCTTTATACTTAGCTGGTTCTTTTGCTTTTACTGCAAGTGCTACAGTGCTGGTGCTAGCAAAGTGTGAATTGATGGTTAAACTTCAAGAATTTGGTAGACAAGGACAGGCCTAGCTGCTGTGGTGATGTGTGATTGCTTGAGCTGAAGACAAGAGGAGAGATTAGTGGACTGACGAAATAAAATTAGATTTGTTTTCCACATGTTTAGACTCGAATGACAAATTGTGCCAGTCAATATTCTGTGCAGTGACTTTTTCAGTGTTTGTCTGGCTATACAGGTTTGGACCATGTTGCTGTACGTGCCTCCCCCCCCCCCCCCACCCCACCCCCCTCAACCTTCTCCCCAAGAAAACCAAACACACTCCCAGTCCCACAGACACTGAGACAATACGTTTAACTGAGAGTGAAACATGATTAGATGGAATCAACACATTCATTCATAATCTGGTGACTACAAGCTCATTATTATATATACAGGTAGAGGTCTGTAGTTTTTCTTATTATGTCCAGTTCTTTATGTAAAACCTTGATAATGATATTCACCTAGTGCTGAATTCATGAGAAGATTGTTGTTGCAACCATTTCCCTCTTGTGACTACCTGATTGTGAAACTGTAAAACATAAAACATAAAAAATAGGCTTTAATCTTTTCTCACTCCAGTGACAAAAGAGATATTGCGCTGCAATGTCATCGTGAGTGAAATTGTTCGACTTGAGATTGAAACCACAACACGACTGCTGTACTTGGAGGACTCACCTGAAGAACTCATTGCTCGTGGATATGATAGTGAAGGTCAGTGAAGTATTCATCCTTTTATCCTGACTGAATAAAGAAGTGTTTTGTTTTATTTAATTGCTTGTACAGTTGTAGTTCTACATGATGTATATCATATTTTTTTCATCCTTTTGTTTCATCTCAGTGGGACAGTGCTCATTGGTGGCACCGTGGCAGTCACATTGTTTGAGACTTTTTTTCTTTTTTTTAGCACATAATAATATTAAGTAAGATAGCCTGTTACTTGGTGTTAGTTTTTAAAATGAAATATGTGATTTGTGATGTCATTTCTGAAGTGATCATTAAAATTGTAAAGGAAATAGTTTGACTTGATGCTGAAATCAGAACACACCAACTGTTAACTGTACTTGGAAAGTTGGAGAAGATGTGCAGCTGACTGAATTAGTTGCAAAGAAAACAAAAGCAGCAGGCTTTAGGTTGATGCTTTACAAATATACACCTTAGGATACTACACAAAGCACTTTTTGGATGGTAATAAATTTTACATATAAAATTCACTTCAAACTGTTTCAATCCCAAGAATTGTGGCAGGATCCACATTTAGCCCTGTGAGTTCTTTTTGTGTTTGTGCATGCTTGCATGCATGTTCACCTGTGTGTGTGCGTGTGTCTGTGTGAGAGAGAGAGAGAGAGAGCGTAGAGTTAATGCATTTAAAATGTGAACCATATTGACACAACCAGTTTCATATGAATCTGGTCCATGTTATACCCTGCATAAAATTTGTGAACACACAATGTTCAGGTACAGCTTTGACATAGCATGCTCCATTTCCAGGGAACATATTCTCCAGCCTGGAGGGTTTGCCGTTTGAGTGGAGCCTGGTGTCAGACAATGAAGTCAGTGGAGAAGTCGTTGATGCTCATAACATTCTCAGGTAACAACATGTATAAGTCTCTGTTCACTTTCAAGGTAGGGAATGAAAATGATCTTCACTCCAAAAATGTAGGTAGGTAGACAGTAAATAACAGGCATTGTTACATGACTGAAAGAATTATTGCACACTTGTTCTGATGTTCTGCTGGAATTTCAGCAGTTATTGTTCTGTTTTCTTTTGGTTTTAGTATTCATATTTGTGTGGCAGTTCAGTCTTTATTCTTCAACTTTGTTGCTGGGTAAGAAACGCCTTAAGAAGTAGAATAGGGAGGTTTGGCCAAAAAAATCTGACCCCCCACACCTCCCAGACACACGTATATATATATATATATATACACAAATGAAAACCATCACAACAGCCAAACTCACAGTGACACAAGCAACAGGAAAAAGGTCACTAAGAGTGTGTGTGTTTTTGAGGAAAACTTCATTGTTGAGCTAGTGAGAAGAGGAGAAATTAGTGAATTGATGGAATAAAATTAGATTTGCTTTACATACGTTTAGACTCGCGTCCTGTGTGTTGTTGATGCTTTTCAAGTTTATTATTGTTTTTGTGCACACGGCTGTTCCCTAGACTTCAAATTGGGAGCTTTAGCTGCTCACTGGCTGAGCTATTTTTAGCTCCCCACTGCACATCTGCTCTGTCAGTGGAATCTAGGTCAGTACCAGCAGTGGTCAGTACTAGCCGGCTGCCCTCTCAATTTCCACTTGGCTAGATTGCCACATCAGGCATATGTGTAGTGTTGTTTAACACACTCTGGGGGGGGGGGGGGGGGGGGGCTTCTGGAGAGTCAGGCCCGATTTTAAGGGAAGGTTTTCTGTAGTGAATATATTGATGTTGTGATGCATGCAAGTTGTTTTGCTGAGAAAAGTATATGCACCTCACAATGTTGGTGTCTTTCAAACCTTTTATGTGTGTACCAACTACTCTCTACAGTCCAATAGTTTGCATGAAATGGCTCTGTTGCCAAAATGGAGTATTATTTACACCCCACCTTTGGAGTTTCTGGAGAGTGGAGCCTAATTTTAAGTGAAGATTTCCTGTAGTGGATATATTAATGTTGTAATGTATGCATGTTGTTTTCCTGAGAAAAGTCTGTGCATCTCACAGTGTCGTTGTGTACTTCATACTTTTGTGTGTGTACCAACTACCATGCACAGTTTGTTGTTTTGCACTAAATGGATTCATTGTTGAATGAAAACTAAAACTATTGTACCAAGCATGTTTGGTGTCCATGTAAACTTCAAAATAAGAGTTTTACAATGGTCTGCTGTCCAACTCTGTCAGTCTGTGGTAAAATGTCGCTGGGGAAGGGAGGGGGTAAAAGATAGCTGTATAATTTACTGCTGGCAGCTGCAGCAGCATGTCCACACCAGGACCGCTCAGCTATCCATATCTCAAGTGGGGCCACCTGCACAGCTGACCTAGATTCTGGGGTATTGGCTCTGACCAGCGCCCAAAATAGACCAGCCTTGCTCCAACTAAACAGGCCTCTGGGAACAGCCGTGTGCAGTGTTACTGTTAGGACACATTTGTGTTCAGATGTGCATTATTAATTTAATCTATTTAGTAATACATAGTACTGTGGTCAGTTTTGGTGTGTGTGTTACATTTACAGACCTGTTTCCCCTTATGATTTGTACAATAATAATAACAGTTCTGTTATTGCGTGCATGCATTTTATTTGATAATTGATGCTGCAAGCTTTGTTGTATAATGTATTCTCATTGTCTGCACCTGTTTCATGCTTTAATGGTATTCCTATAGTAAATTGTGTTTAGTTTTGAATTGTGAAGTGGTTTGAACCAGTGTTTAGCAGATACAACTGCTGTTGTTATTATTAGCTCTTATTACAGGGTGGGGAAGAGAGGGGGCATAAAAACAACTTGTAAACAAGATGTGTGGGTATATGTAATTGCAGGATCAAGCGTTTTGCTGAGTCCCACTACACAACACCTCCACACATTGCACCACTGGAGGACCAGGGTCTCCAAGGGGACACCATCCTGGTGGAAGGAATCCGAACAGGAAGCGCCAAGTGCTCTACTCGGCTCAAGGACACTGTCTATAGAGTATGTGTGTGTGTGTGTGGGGGGGGGGGGGGGGGGGGTGTTGAAGGGATTACGAAAGGAAAGAAAGAAATGTTTGAGCTGGGTATAGCAATGATGGCAGTGAGGTGGCTCTGTTGCCAGAACCAGTCCCTTAACCCACTTGGCCCCAGACCAGCCGCTGCCCTTTCGCTACAAAATCCCATGCGAAGGGAAGTAACTGTGTCAAATGATCCTGGTATACAAAAATCAAAAATAAACAAAGGAAAAAGAGTAGGCAGTCTGGGGCAAAGTGGGTTAAAGAAAGAAATGTTTGAGTTGGTATAGCAATGATGGCAGTGAGGTGGCTCTGTTGCCGGAACCAGTCCCTTAAAGAAAGAAACGTTTGAGTTCGTACAGCAATGATGGCAGTGAGGTGGCTTTGTTGCCAGAACCAATCCCTTAAAGAAAGAAATGTTGGAGTTGGTATAGCAATGACGGCAGTGAGGTGGCTCTGTTGCCGGAACCAATCCCTTAAAGAAAGAAATGTTTGAGTTGGTATAGCAATGATGGCAGTGAGGTGGCTCTGTTGCTGGAACCAGTCCCTGGTAGTGTTCATCCCATCTTCCTTTCTGAGCACATCTCTTGATGTACAGTTGTGTGTGTGTACTTCTTTGCTTCTTAGTTGACTATTGTACAGTTTTTTGGTCAAACACGTGAACATAATTTTTGTGGCACTATGAATCAATTTTTATTTTTACAGCAGTCGGTGAAGCCAAGCGAGGTTCGCATTGTTGTGATTGCCAACCTGATGCTGTCCCCACCAGATGCATACGTTTTGAAACATGCGCGTGTCAAGTACACTGTTGAACTGCTGCGACACAACTCCCTCAAAGGCAAGATAAGGATAGTCTAGATCCTTTTGTTGCAGTTGGTGGTTTGACATTTTGCACTGAGAGTTAAAGTGATGTCTGGGTAAGTCACCTGTGGGACAATACTAACACAGCAACAGTGTGTAGACTGTTCAAGGGAAAAAGGTTAGCAGTCTGCTTTGTTGTGCTGCTTTGGATTTGAACGTTGCTTATATTTCTTGCCTGCCACTAGTTAAGTGGTTGGCTAGTTTATGTTCATGTGATGTTTAACATCATGTAACATCATGGTTGAACTGTTTTCTTCTTTTTGTTTGTTTGTGACTGTTGTTCATACTACAATAACTTGGCTCACTTCGAAAGTCTGATTATGCTGTTGAGTCCTTTAAAAAAAAAACTGAAATGAATATACATATGTAGTTTTCAACTGTGGATGATGTTTCAACAGAAATTGCCATGCCATCGCCACAGTATTACTTGGATGTCAAGGACACAGACATTTGTACCTTGGAATACAAAACCTCTATGGCGACAGCCTTGGAGATGGGGTCAACAGAGATTGTTCTCAAGGACAGAAGTATCCTTTTTTGATTAGTTGTAGTCCTGCTGTTTATAAATTTTGTTGATTTCAATTATGTGTGTTATTGTTGCTAAGGATAAGGTGCCGAAGTTTGGACAATTTTGTTATAATTTTTGTTTTTATTAGAGAAAATGAGTACTAGTATTTTATAAATGACAAATTATTTATGTATTAAAATCTTTTTTAAAGGTTTATTCTTGTGAAAATGTGCCCCAAAATTGGTGTATGCAAGCCATGCAATGCAGAAAAAAGTAAGACATACTGTGCACATTTTTCAGAAATTTCTGATAGGTCAATTTCTTGACTGGAGAGGTCTGAAATGTTTTGTGTAAAACTTCCTATTCATGTCACTTGGAGGAGTGTTGCAAAACAAAAATCTGCATGTCCCACATGCTCTTTTGGAGATGCATATAAATATACTACAGCTTGATATTGAATCGTTTGACTTTAAAGGCACAGTTCTTCTTGACTTCACACAGACATTGTCATGACAGAGTTCTTCAGGCAGCCTTCTGCGATGCTGCATGTGGTTAGCCCAGGTTTTCTTGGTGAGTGTTCACAACTCTATGGCTGTGGCAGTCTGAGGATCCTTGAGGGACAAGGAACTGAAATGAGTGTTGAGCTTAATTACAATAGCTATATACTAGCATGCAATTATTGATATTGGTAAAGTGTTTTATTCCAGAATTTATCAAAGAGAGAACACCTGAAATTTCATCAAAGGCTAACAAAATATGGTTAATTCCATTTGCAATTCATGCGCCCTCGCATGCTTGCACTTTTCTTTCAGATCTGGACAGGGCTAACTCAGAATATATTGTTTTCACAGTCGTTGTGGTCATGCTTGTTTTCAGTCTTATCCACCAGATTTCTTTTTTCTTACCCATACAACAACAGGTTCTTGGCAGTAAGATAACATTCTTGTAAGTGCCTCAGCATTTAGGCCTGGCAGATTTGGAAAATGTAGTTGTTTTTATTGTTGGTACTTTTTGAAGTGGCAATCCATTTTGTTTTTCTTTTCTCCAGCATTTGTGGTTTTGCCAACCAGGAAGTGGGTGCTGGAAACTGGCCGAGAGTATGAAATCTACATTGAGGTGTATGACACTGACAGCCATAAGATTTATCCATCGGATGTGAGTCCAGCATGGTCCCTGTTTTTTGTTTTTGTTTTGCATCCTTGTAAATTCTTTGGCTGTTTTAGTGGTTGTGCATGTGTGCCATGTAATGATTTATGTTACTGTTATTGTTCAGTGTCCTGTTTTATGCTTGAAACATGACTTAAGGATTTCCAAATGCACCTTTAACTCTCTTTGTTTACATTACACTTTAGTCTTTTTGTCTTTACTATTTTTGATATTGTTTCTGTGTTTGTGTCAATTTTGTTGTTTGCGTGTGTCTGTATTTTTTTAAAAGACCCACTCCCTCCCAGCTTTAGCATCACTGATCCTAATGAGGTTTTGGGGTCATAAGTTACAGAACAAAGCTGAGGTGATGGCACATTTTCAGTCTCTTCAGTATTGTTGCTGAGATAAATGGATAGCCCCGTGCCTGTTGTTTTAACAGGTATTCTCCCACCACCCCCTTTTCAGAAATATAAATGGTAGCCAATGATTTGTGCAATTTTGATTTGTATGTATGCATAAAAAAAGAAGAAAGAAAAAAAGAGAAGTGATAACTGATGAAAAGCTGCATAATCCCATGTTTATTCTGTTTATTCTGTTTTCTTGTTTTGGATTTAATTATATTTCAGTTTGTACAATAATCAGTTTTTCCTCGCTGTCCATCTAGTGCCTGTCTGTGCCCCCTCAACCCCCCTTTGCCTTCAGTGAAGGTTCCCAGTTTGTAAGCAGGTGGATGCATGTCCGATTGCTCTTCAGCTCACCTTTCTTTCGAAAAGTTATTAGACATCCAATTCTTCTCGCAGTAGATGGAATTCCATCAATTGAGGAGCAGCAGGGGCCATTATTGAGAAGAAGGAAATGTACAAACTGTATTTGAGTACTTTCTTGGACGTTTTTATTTTGGTAACAGATGCATGAATTTCTGTCAAAACTGATATTTTGGAGACTGATGTGTAAGTTATGGTTTCTGAACACTACTGTATATATATATATATATATATATATATATATATATATATATATATATATATATGACTTCTACAAATAGTAAAATGTTCTGATAGCCCACGCTGCTGCCAGTTTTAATGAAGAGTCATTTTGATGGTGGTGGTGTAGTGTTAGGCAAACCTCCCTGTGCCCCCAAGCCTCTCCCCCTCCTAGCATTTCTGTCTTTACCAGCAGTACCTCTCTGAAGATAACTCCGCATTAAACAGTAAACAATGGGAGTTAACAGCGCTCAGTTGATGTCACAACGAGGGACACAACAACGTAACTATATTATGGTTGAGTGAGGGCATGTGGATTCAAGTTTATGCAAACTTTATGTCGGTGTTGGTCTTTGGGAATTTTGAACTAACATTCTTGGTTCTGCTTCTCTTTGTTTTTTGAGTTGTGCAGGGTCGAGTATGATTTTCTTTTAGTAATGTAAAATGCTTGTTTGACAGTGAATCAAGAATGGTGTGGTAAGGCAGCAGTTTACATTGTTCAGCTTTTTTTTTTTTTTTTAAATATAGCACAAATTGTGCTTACACCAGATTTATGTTTTTGTTTATATTTTTTGGTTGAATTCCACTGGAGGATTTACTTTCTTCCTTTCTTTTCTTTTGTTGTATACTTTTGTGACTCGTGAACATTTGTATCAGTTTATGTAATGATCAGAGTTCTTCCGACTATCACAGCCACCATAGCATTAAAAAAAAAAAAAATCTTCACGTTATTATGAATATATTGCATAATGGTAATATCTGTTGAACTTGACACTCTCTTACAAGTTTAGTTGCACATGACCTAATGTCAAAGTCATTCACAGGGCAAACTTTGTATCATGTTACTTGCACTGGCGTGATCATACACAGAATGTTTTTTGTGACTGGTTTGTATTTAAGAGAGAATACATTTTAACACTGAAAAACTCTAAAATATTGAGTAATATTGGCTTTTTCTTTGAGTCTGAAAAGAAAAGGGTTAATGTGTGATAACATGCAATTGGCTTTACACTTTTAGCTCCATACCAATTTTAATGACCTTTAACAGATTTCAAGGTCACAGAAAGGTGAAACTGAAATCACATATTCTTGACAAAGTCTTGTACAGTTAAGTGCAAGCTTTTTATGATTGTTCCATATATATATATATAGATAGGTATATGGACTGGACATGATCATGAGCATAAAGTTTTAAGTAACTAAAATGCATTTTCAAAGGAGACAATAGCACTATTGACCTCATACCTTTTGAAAGTGCATAATGTTAACATCCATTGTTGTGGTGCCTCTTGGTGACCTTGACCCATTTCCATGGCTACAGGAGAAAAACAAAATCAGTGATTTTATGAATGTGACTTGAGTGAGCATTTGCTTTTGAATTATTTTTTGATTGTTTGGTTATTGATATTTTGGTTTGCATTTTTGTAGCTGATTATTTGATATTTTGAAAATAGAAGATACTGTAAAAATGTCTGAGTAAAGAAGGGGTGGGGATGACAGAGCTGTCCTGAAGGGCAACTCCCACCACCATACACAGGATTCATTTTGGTTTTAGTTATTCTGAGGTTCTTATACTGCATTATATATATATGCATAGGCATATTTGTGCAACACACTATGCTACTAGTATTTTCAGGCCCATACTCCTAGCACAGATGTTAGATTAATGGATCTGATAAACAGTTTTTTGGAGGGTCATTAAGAGAGTCTGCCCAAAACTGGAATCTTCATTTAGAATTGAACAGTGTCTGTTTATTCAGTTTGGAGTCCTGATTGAATGTAAGTATGTAGTCCTTTAGACAAGAACTTTAATGGCTGACCTGTGTGTGTTCGGCTGTACACATATCATCCCAGGGTTATTAAAAATGGAACAATAGGAAGTTCCCTGATGACCCTAACAAAACTGATAAAAATAACAGTGAGGACTGCATTACCTTCATGCTTATTAAATAAAAATTATGGAAACCACCACTGGAATTCCATCATTGTACAAAAAGAGAATTGCACACATTTCCCATTGCACAGCCATTATCATAATTATGATTACAAAAATGAAATGTTTGAATCCCCCCTCCCCCGCATTGTAATGCCATTATGGTAAAAAAAAAGAGAAAAAAAAGAGATGCCCACCATCATGGTGCAAAATGCAAACATTTAGCCTGGTGATTACTGGTTTGAATATATCACTCCACTGCTGGAAATTTGTGTAAAGCATGTCAGATATCTGTGAAGGGATAGATAATTACATTGTAAAACTCATGCCTTGGAGTTTTGAAAACAGCTAGGACGTGGCTTTTTGTCTTTGTACAGAATGTGCGGGTGCGAGCAGCCTTCCCCTTGGACTACTTTGAGCTGCTGTTCTCCAGTGAAAACGGAACGTACCACAGAGTGCGCACACTCCTCAAAGGGGACACCATCATTGACGGGGAGTTAGACGCTGTCATTGGAGATGTGAGTGTGACATCAGTGACAGGAACGTCAGCAGTTTGATTTGTTGGTGATTTGTCCACCGGTGTTAGCGTTTAGAACCCTTTTGGAAGTGATGGAACAGAAGGTTATTTGCAACATGAGATGCTGTGTTTCTTGCTTTTCTATCTTTAAAATATTTTTTTGCCATTGTCAAAGAGTTGATTGTTTAAGGTCAAATTACAGTGCAGACATGAATTAATGTTACAGCCGGTTTACCTAAGTAGTTGTGCTGTGTGTAGGATGGTACACATCATGTGATCAGCCCTGAGGTGAAATTTCCTAAGTATTTGTGCTGTGTGTAGGATGGTACACATCATGTGATCAGCCCTGAGGTGAAATTTCCTGAGTATTTGTGTTGTGTGTAGGACGGTACACACCATGTGATCAGCCCTGAGGTGAAATTTCCTGAGGTTTGTGTTGTGTGTAGGACGGTACACACCATGTGATCAGCCCTGAGGTGAAATTTCCTATTTTGTGTTGTGTGTAGGACCGTACACACCATGTGATCAGCCCTGAGGTGAAATTTCCTGAGTATTTGTGTTGTGTGTAGGACAGGGACACACCATGTGATCAGCCCTGAGGTGAAATTTCCTGAGTATTTGTGTTGTGTGTAGGACGGTCACACCAGTGATCAGCCCTGAGGTGAAATTTCCTGAGTTGTGTGTAGGACGGTACACACCATGTGGTCAGCCCTGGGGTGAAATTTCCTGAGTATTTGTGTTGTGTGTAGGACGGTACACACCATGTGATCAGCCCTGAGGTTGAAATTTCCTGGGTATTTGTGTTGTGTGTAGGACGGTACACACCATGTGATCAGCCCTGAGGTGAAGGGGAGTCAGGATGTGGAGATCTACGACCCCATCACAGTGGAGCCCAGCTACGCTCTTTTCCCCTGGGACCCCACCACTCGCTGTCAGCACAACTTTACTGCTAAGGTGCGCTCCTCCACTTCTGCCTCGCCCTTTCCATTTTACAGGATATGGGTATTTTGATACTTCAAGCCTCCTTTGAGTCCATGCAGTGCAAATTGTTTGAGGGTTACAGCCTTTCTACATGAGTTGCATTACTATACAATCGCAAAATTATCAGCAAAGAATGAAAAGAAACTTTAGTGCATTGCTTCTGACGAATAGCTGATTTTACAGGTGAGAAAATGTTGGTTTTTGTCTGGGAAAGGTTGAAGTATTTCTTGGCCGTGCATTGCTTCTGATGAATAGTTGATTTTACAGGTGAGAAAGTATCTTTTGGGTTTAGTTTGGGAAAGGTTGAAGTATCTCTTGGCTTTTCTTCGTTGTGCATTGTACAGGTTATAAACAGTGTGCCAAGGAGGCCTTCCTTTGTAACATTCTTTCCACTGTTTCAGGCTAGGGGCGGAAGTGGAGAGTATGTGTGGGGATCCTCAGACATCACCACGGCAACGGTGAACTTTCATGGGCAGATAACCACCAACGGCCCTGGCAGGACCAACGTCACTGCAGCAGACGCCAAGAATGCAGCACACACTGGCACCCTGAGTGTACTGAAACTTTTGTTCATTTCTGATTCAATTTCTACATGTGGCATTATGCTAGTCAGTAGAATAGAAATATTGTTTTGCAATATGTCAGAGTTCAGTTTCATTTTGAAATTTGAACTTTTATAGCAGGGGTAGCTTCAAAATTTGCAGCCCAACATTTGACCAATGATTATTTTGATTGTGTTCATGTATCTCCATTTTCATTTAGTATGTATTAGTAGTTGTTGCGAGCTGCATGTTGTTACTTTGAATCCCTGAAGGTTCCCATGAATCTTTGGTTAAGAGTTCATGACGTTTTCTTTTGTCTGTAGGCTGACAATTTCAGTTTGAGTTTGTTTGTACTGACAGGTGCATGTGCTGCCACCTTCAGGGATGAATTTCCCGCCCACCAAAGTGGAGGCCTCTGTGGGAAGCGTGCTGGCTGTGCCGCTTGTGGTCTCCGCTAAAGTGGCAGGTGTGTGTTGCATGCATGGTGGGATTGTTTGCCTTCAGACCTCCGTTGGTTTGAGTTTACTTTTTGTTGCACGATGATAACCCTGAATGACTGGCTGACACTGTCAGTTCTCTGCTTCTGCTGGACTGCAGTGTGCCAGTGTGTGTGTTTCTGCATTAGACCTTTTGTTGTTGATGTTGGGCGTGTGTCTGTGTGTAATTGATGTTGTGGGTAGTTGGGTGTAGATTGTTTGAGTGTTGATATGTGCATTTACAGTACTTGTCCATTTTAGTGTGTGTTGTATTTCTTGTTGTTGCTGATTATCATGATTTTGTTGTTGATAATGTAAAGCGCCATGAGCTTGTCATTTTTGACGGGGTATAGAGTTTTTAGCTGAGGATAATATTAATAAAGATAATTTTTCAACCAGCAAGGTGAGAAAAAAATTCAGGACCCCCCCACAAAAGAAGAAGAGATCCTGCAGACTGGAGGTGCTAGAGAAGATATGCCACACACTTGATCTGTTGAGTGGCACAGGAGTGGTAGCACTGTCTTTCCTATCCACTTGCTGCTCTGTTGAGGGGCATAGGAGTGGTAGCACTGTCTTTCCCATCCACTTGCTGCTAGAGAATATATCATAATATGCCATGCGCTTGATCTGTTGAGGGGCACAGGAATGGTAGCACGTCTTTCCCATCCACTTGCTGCTAGAGAATATATCATAATATGCCATGCGCTTGATCTGTTGAGGGGCACAGGAATGGTAGCACCGTCTTTCCCATCCACTTGCTGCTAGAAAATATATCATAATATGCCATGCGCTTGATCTGTTGAGGGGCACAGGAATGGTAGCACTGTCTTTCCCATCCACTTGCTGCTAGAGAATATATGCCATGCACTTGATCTGTTGAGGGGCACAGGAATGGTAGCACTGTCTTTCCCATCCACTTGCTGCTAGAGAATATATGCCATGCGCTTGATCTGTTGAGGGGCACAGGAATGGTAGCACTGTTTTTCCCATCCACTTGTTGCTAGAGAAGATTTGCCACATGCTTGATATGTTGAAGGGCACAGGGGTGGTAGCACTGTCTTTCCCATCCACTTGCTGCTAGAGAAGCCATGCGCTTGATCTGTTGAGGGACACAGGAGTGGCAGCACCGTCTTTCCCATCCACTTGTTGCTAGAGAAAATATGCCACATGCTTGATCTGTTGAAGGACACAGGAGTGGTAGTACTGTCCTTCCCATCCACTTGTTTTTGCAAAGTTATCACTGGTTTCTTTTGCCTTACAGGGAGGCAGGTGGATTTCACAGACTGCAGTCAGCTTCCGCTGAATATCACGTTTGATGATTCCACAGTCTTTGAGTGTGTGCCAGGTACAGTATACAGGTGTTAAGCAAAGGTTACGTTGAAGCCTAGAGTTTTCTGCCTAAAGCAGGCAGTGAACAGACAAAGAACTGAGATCTTTCATGCAGCAGGTACATGTCTTGTTTCAGGTTAGCATCAGTTTCACAGTGGCACTGACAAAATACATTTTCACTTTCTCAGAGCTTTTTGTAGAAGTATGTATCTTTGTAGTGAGATCTTTTTCGTCAGCTAAATGTGTCACTCTTGAGATAAGCTGTGTAAATACAGGTCATATCAAATCATTTGAATGGCTTGCATGTAGTTCGATCATTTCTCTGGGTTGTTCATGGACAAGTAAAGTAAATAAAACTTTAAACAGACGATAGCAATTGGACTTGCATAACTAGTCATAAGAGTTGATTTGCCTTTCTGTTCAGTCCCTATTCCTGTTACTTTGAGTACACGTACCAGGCATGGGAGTTGTCTGTGAAAATGCACATTTTCACAGCAGTGAAAGTGAGTTTCCATTGTAAAAAAGAATTGTTTTGGGGGGAACAAAAAAGGAACCACCAGTTTTACCTCTGCATGAAATACATGCAAAACATTTGGAGCACCTTCATGCATTGCTGTTGCCCATCTTAATTGCTTTAATTGTAGACACAGTAGCAGGCTGTTACTCTGGTGGGCAGGCACTAGCACTGAATGCTGTCACTCCTACATGCTTGTGCCATATTTTGACAAAGAAAAGAGCAAATGTTTTCAAAGATTGTCTGTGTCTGTAGCTAGTTGTCAACCATGGTGAAAAGTTTGATGACAGCAGCTGTTCTGATCAGCAGGAGTGGGTTACAGTTGAGGTGGAACTTGGAAGTGAAAGTTGTGAGGAGGTGAAGAAGGAATGTATTGGCACATAGTTTCATGATATCACTTATCATTACTTCCATAAAAATGACCTTAGTATAGCATAGATTTGGATCTTTTGTGGAAAATATTTTCAGCAATGCATACCCCCAGACCCCTCTTGTTTTTAGAGTTGTTCCTGTGAAGCAATTCCCATGCCTGACACTCATAAACAAAAGAAAGTCCACTGTGGTCAACAAAATCTTTTTCAACAGGTGAAGGAAAACTGCCTCAGCGTGGCTGCACAGCGCTGTATTTCCGTGCCATACGTCAGGGTCACACAGGGGTGTCAGTCACGTACCAGGCGGCCAAAGTGTTTCTGCAGGCCTCCGTCACCATTGCTGCCTACAACCCTTTGAAAGTGAGATTCTGACATGTCTGGATGAGTATCAACACAGTGTTGTCAGAAAGGATGCTGTTTGCTGTTGCTGCTGTTTCAATTTTGAATATAACATTTTCTGGAGTTCTGTAATATATTTTATGTTAGTCTGTGTTAGATGCAAATGACACAACATTTGATAAAGTTATTATATAATATGAGAGCCAAGCATTAATCAAATATTTATTATGACAAAACACAACATGCGTATCTTTGGGTAAGCCCCTTTTTCAAGTACAAAACAACAGTTAGATGGGGGAAAAATGAGATATGGAATACTTATATATATGCTTTTGGTTCAGCTATTTTGTTATGTTTGCTAGCAGTATAACTTGTATAACTTGTTTACAATTTTCTTAAATGTAAATGCTTTGGCATTCCTTTTACATGTTTTGTTGTTATTTTTTTAAATTAATGGGCCTTATATTAGTTAAGTTGAATTGCCCTGTGAGTACACTCATCACACATTCACTCCAATCATAAAACATTTAATTACAACAACAGCAAAAACAAATTTAAAAAAATCTGTTTAATAATGAACTGACTGCCATTTCCTAAAAGGTTACATGAAGCATTTTGTTGCAGTTTATGTCAAACTGGGAATGTGACATCTTTTCTTCTGTTCAGTGATATATTTTGTTGCCTTCTGTGTGACTTCTGAATGTGACTTGTTTCTCTTCAGTTCTCTTCAGCATTTTGTTTTCTTTTGTGTGGTTGTGGCACATTTTCTCCAGTTTTCTGAAACATCTTGTTGCGACTGACATTTCTCAGGGTCTATAAAACGTTTCTCCTTTTTTCTGCAGCCTGTGGACCCAGAGTACCAGGCAGTGGTTGCCATAGCATCGTCCAAGGATGTGGTGTTTCAAGGAGGGCCACAGCCCTGGGTTCTGGATTCTTCCAAGTTTTTCCACATGTGTATGTCCGTTGTATCTCGCTGTGTTTCTTACTGTCATGCCTTTGTTCCAACAAAGAAGAAAGTGGTGACTGCTGAATGTCAAAACATTTTTTGTTTGTTGTTGCTGCATTTGTTATGCAGGAATTATTTGTTGTTAATTTTAGGTCAAAGTGTAGAAAAAACAAACAAGCAAATAGTTGTTGAGGCATTACATTTAAATCTGGAAGACCTTAAACAGGAAATATTTGTTCTTTCGATGCAAGTATTTTTTCTTAATTTTTTTTGGTGTCATCCGCCAGTCAGTAAATGAGATTGGAGTAATGGAACTTGGTGCACACTCAGGAATTGAGTGGGCCAGGACAGTTGATTCTTGATTGTCAGTATTTAGCGCCAAGTCAACTGAGGTAACACCCAGTCAGCTGAGGTAACACCCAGTCAGCTGAGGTAACACCCAGTCAACTGAGAAGGCCATGCCAGAGTAAAACAGTATTCGCCAGGTCAACAGTTAAGTCTGATTCACCGTTCATGACCCACCCACCACTTTATGCAGGAAGAGTGCTGGGGGAAAAATTCAGTTGAGTGAATCTGGCAAGTGAAAATGAGGAAGATGCTGTAAGTGTGAAGATCTTTATTCTGACCTACCTCAGGCTTCAAGTGGGGGAACTTTAATCTCTGCATCTGTGGTACCTCACTGCGGGGACAGGCTGGTGAAATTTGAAGCACCTGCTTGTGTTACAGAGTATTCAGACGGGGAACATTTCCTGCATAGAATTGTACCCAGTTCTAGGCGGCTGCAGGACCATGCACATGTGTTAGTGATGGAACAGAAACTGTCAGTGAAGCATCAGAATTGTGACCTTGTTTCAGTGGCTGGAGACAAGACAGACCTCATCACCATAAAGCAGGCTTCCCTCACTGGAATCAACAGTAAGGGGGGGGCAGGATCCTATTCTGATTTGCAGCCATACAAACTGTTTTATATACATCCCAAAAATCTGATTGATCATTTTATTTTCTTGGATCTAAAGAAAATGATCATTGTTCACCTGTTCATGCATGGCAACAGCTTGAGCATTGGCTTCTTGGAGTTGGAGACAGTGTCAGTGAGCTCGTTTAAAATGCCTGATAATCTTCGGAAAAAATGCATCTTTTTATCAGTTTAACGGACATGGCTACCAAGAGTTTTCAGTAAGGTCTTGATAATGAAGTTGAGACTTTGCATGGTTGTTACACACATTGACACAAGGATGCGCAAGATTCTTATTGTGAAAAGGACACTGTAAACTGGTGCATGGTTGTATGGTGGACACAGAACTTGTGCCAAGACGGTAGCAGTTTCATGTGGCACCAGCCAGCTAAACAGCACTGTAACCACTTTGGTGGATATTCAGAATGCACTGTGTAAAGCTACAGTCATTCATTCAGAGCTGCATATGACTAGATCACTAATAGAGCACAGTGAGTCTCCTTGGAAGTAGAGAATAGAGCTATAGTTGCCATTGTGAAGTGCTTAGGGCTCAGGGATGAGGCGCTCAGCAAGTGTTCATATATATGTTCGAGCACAGAAGGCTGACACTGGAGAAGAAAATTCTCCTGCTGGGACTGGAACCAAGACCTATTGATCACAAGTCCGGCGCTCTACCATGGACCTTGGCACACTAATAATCTGCATTGTGCGCCATGCATTGAAACTGGTCATGATGAATTTGACCAATTGCTGAGGTCACTAGAGAGTTTGGCGGAGAAAGAGAAAAGTGCTTTTTTTCATTTTGAATGCAAGCTGAGTGTTTATTCTTCTTTCTGTCATTGTTTATTTTGCTAGTTTATTTATTGATTTACTGACTTTTTCAACAGAAGACACTGCAAACAAATTGGGTAAGCTTCCAACACACGGGGGAAACTGATTAGCTTGCTTCAGTCTGATGCTTGTAAAAGTCATACCTTCTTCTTTTGAAAGCTTTTTTGTGAGTAAGTAAACATGGTGCTTAACGTCCACAGAAACCGTACAGCTTATTAGGGACGGGCTCTTTGTGGGTTTTTTAAGCTGTTTTTTTTTGGCGGGGGAGGTATATATATATATATTTTTAGACTGGAGTATTGAGCTCCCCTGACAGAAAGTCTTTTTTGAGTGTATTTACTGACCTTGCGTCTGCTACAGTTGGCCTGGGTCCCCGAATGGACCCATCAACACAGGTTGATGCTTGTTAAGAAAACACATCATTTCATGTTCATAAAACCATCCTCATACCTTTCTACAGATCCATTATTTAGAGGTTCTCACCTCCATCATGATGCTGATCGCTTTTAGTTGGCTTGATGGTGGGTCATCTTGAACAAGTCAAAGGCAAACTTAAGCAAAAATGAGTTAACATCTGTACCAGGATCATAGAGCAGCAGCAGCGTTCTTTGTCAAACAATTACGATAGACAGTTTTTTTAAGACAAGCAAAGCACATTTTTAACTGATCGTGCTCATTTTCTGTTTTCTGAATATAACCTACCATCCAAGAAACATTTTAGAATTTGTTTGTACAACTAATCAGAGAGGTCCGTCTTTTATCCCAGCATCTCGTGTGGGGACAGTAAAGTTGTAATTGCTTTGTATCATAAAAGCTACATTCTAACCTGCTACCAGGTGCACAAGCCATTAATCCCCAAATGTATATGGGAGCTGGTAGTAATTTCGTTGCCTTTCTGCTCAACACCTATGACTTGAGGAGGAGGAGGGTTATTTTAAGTTGTTCTGTGATTGGTGTTCAGTAATTGAGCAGTGCAGTTTGAGTTTGTTTGAGGCCATAACAAGGCATACATTTTAAGGGGTAAATCTAGTTTCACCTTCCACCTTTTTGATTTTTTTTTAAGGCAGCAAAGCAAATTTTAGCTGATCACGCTAATTTTCTGTCCATGCCATGTCATAGGTTGTGAAATTGTCTGTAACTAATTTTGGCATTTAGAGAACACGGCTTTGAGGTCCACGGGTACACTTAGATGCTGGTGACAGGTCAAGCCTCCATTTCATCCAGATCATGTCTCATTACTTTTGTAATTATTTTTCTAGACCTATAGACCTTTCTTTTTTGTTTGTTTGTTTGTTTGTTTGTTTCGTGCTGCTATCTGCTGTAAGCCCCTGTTCATTATTTAAGTTGTTTGTAAATTGTGTATAGTGTGTACATACTCATGTGTGCAGGCGCCCTAGTGTATCCACTTAGAATGGTCTCCCTGGACAAGGTTTTGCTCTTCAGAAATACTTTTATTATTATTATTATTATTAAAGTTTCATGGGGGTGATAGTTTGTAGGTGGTATGTGCAGCTTGCTGCCATATGGCATTGGTATTTGCCATTGTACATTTACATCACATAATGTTTTGGTTTTGTTCATTTCTTCTTTATATTTTTCTTTAGACAGGTATCTGTGAATTAGATGGAATGATCGATGATACCGTGTTCCAGCTTTAATAAATAATAATAATTAATAATTCTTATAAAGCCCTATTCTCTAACCAGAGTTAAGCTCATTACACTGTACAGACATGACAAAAACCACACTGGGGGGGATTTTGGACACGATTTCCGTTAAAGTTCGCTGAGAACAATGATGTAGGTGAAATTATGATCTGAGGGTTATAAAGGCACAAAAACAGGCATTTTCTGTCGTACCGAAAGTGTCGCCATGATGCTGAAAATCATGTGTACATATGCACAATACGTCACTCTGGGGAGTCGCTGCAAAATGGCTAGCAGACACAGGGTAACCGACTTGGAAAAAATTCCAGTTCGAATCACCAAGGATGAAGCTCCGACGCCATTGTCAGTAGTTGGGCCTTTGTTTATTTCCTTCTTGTTACTTCCTCTTTTTTGAACCTTGTTAGGTGCGTGGCATTTCAGTCTTTTTCGTTCTGTCTACTCTAGCTTTCACAACAGGCTAGACCTCATCTGGGAGCCTGCCTTTTATTGGGTGTTTTATTTTTCCCAATTTATCCTTGTTTCATCATATGTAAAAATGAAAAAGTTTTGTTCGTTCTAGTTCAATAGACTAGCGATTTCGTGGCCTCCCTGGGTTAGGGTTTGGAGTTGGGCTAGTTACTGGTTTTGCCATTCCACTGTTTTTTCTCTTGGCTTGCCCTTTTGTTTCTTGAGTTATATCGTTCATTTACGATGTACGAGTGAGGGGGTAGTCTCGAGGTTTAACGAGACCTCTCATTCTTTCTTTGTGTGGGTATTTCGTAAGCGTCTGTTGCCCTGCCGTGTTGTCACTGCTAAGTGGGTTGTATCGTGTCCACGGATTACGTGTATCCAGCCTTTGTCCCATTGCTCACTGACATTACTTGCCTCCTCATTCTTTTCAGAAAGTGTTGTTGTTTTCTCTCTCTTTTCCCTTCTTTTTCTCCTTGCGTTCTTTCTTTTTTATCTTTGTTTATTGGCCATTTTGTACCCACTTGTTAGCTTGCCTGATTAGAGCAGCCATTTTGCATTCTCTTGTCTCTTGTTGTCTGCATTTGTTTACATCCTGATGCTTTGTCATGGGTGGTCCTGATGAGCGTTTTGCTTTATCAGTCTGCAGCCTATGTTTTTCTAGATGGAAGCCAGGTTAGTGAGGGGTTAGTTTAGAGTTAGTTATGGAAAATTTGGCTTTCCATCTGTTTGTCGTTGGCACAGTTATTTTTGCTCTGTGCTCTTATGACTGTAGTCATCCACTCCTTTGTTGCAGACAGTAGTCTGTTAGACTGTTGTGATTTGGTGGTTTTGTTTGTTTTTGTTTTGTTTTTCTCCACCTTATGCTTGCAGGTAGGCAACCATTTGGGGTTTTGAGGTGGTTTCAGCTGTTTTCTTTCTTTCATTTGGTGTCAGCTGTTTGCTTGACTGATTAGGGAAGCCGTTTTTCGTTTGCCACCAGCATTTAGAATCACATGCGAGCGCAGTGAGTCTGCTTGAGAGCGGAGAATAGCACTATATAAAAGCGAATAATAATAATAATAATAATTTGTGGTTTGCTCTTTCTTTCTTTGCCACAGGCATTTGTGGTCTGTTCTTTCTTTCTTTGCCACAGGCATTTGTGTATGGTCTCTTTCTTTCATGGCCTTTTCTGCTGTAGGCATTCATGTTAGACTTTTTGTCTTTGCCTTGTTAGTGCTTGTTTAGGGTATCAGTGTATCTCTCAGTTTTTGGTATCATGCTGTGCGCTTGCTGCTCGTCAGCTTCATCCTTGGAGATTCGAACTGGATTTTTTTGCAAGTTGGTTACCCTGTGGACAGCCCTACAAATTCTGCTTTGAAGCAAACCCCATTTGGTATTCCGCTATAAAGTTTACGAAATCACACTCAGCGAAGTGCTTGCTACACAAATGGGTGTGACTGAGGCGCAGCATAAAAGTCAGCTTTTTGAATTGTACAAATTTGACCCATTTTCGCCTCACAGCGGGTCGATTCCGCAGGAACTCGTGCATAGTTATGCTTTGGGTTGCTTGTGAGTTGTTACAGTTTGTTGCAATACAGTAGGCCGGCATGGTTAGAGCTTTTTGTCGACCACACGCATACACATTCAATGAACAATCTAAGATGGCAACCGCACTGACTCCCCAGACTGACGTCACTTCCGAGAAAGTCACGTGACTGTTGGAGAACCCAAGACAGCAGTCTCAGCCAGCCTACAGAAAATAAAATTGATTAAAAACCAACATAAACATTGTTTAAAAAAAAATCTTTCATTAAGTCTGAAACTAGTGGCTCATATGTTAATCATTTCGATGGTCATTTTGCATACTTAAAAACCTTGGACTTTTCCTTTAAATATTGTAGTCTACCATTATTGCCTATTAAACAGTATATATATACAAACACACACGCACTGACATGCGTGTACCAGTCCCCTCTCGTCCACTCATATACAACAATTAATAAATGATCGATACTCTCAACAACATCAAACTGAGTCTTCTCCCCCCCCCCCCCATCCCCCCATCACCATACTTTTTTTAACAAGGACGATATTAAAGGGACTAACTGTTTGAAAAATTGTATTTGGTGTTTGTCTATTTTTGTTTTGTTTTATATTTGTTGTGTGGATTTGATGTGAGAAAGGGTTTACATATCTGAGAAGAGTTTTGAAATGTACTTTTGCTTCGGAAAGAGTTTGAGGTGACCCTGTGTGGTCGACAGGATGTTAAACTCCAGTTACTAACTAAATCCATATTTTTGTGGTAAAGCTCCGTTATCTTTTTAAACATGCTCACATACTTGTGTGTAATCAGTTTCATTAAGAATATTTTGAAATATAAAAAAAAAAAATGGATGGATTCTTTTTTCTCCCCAGCATGCACTCTTTCTTCTTCAGGATATGACCTTGGTCATTTTTGTCTACCTTTTGTTTACTTGCAGCCAGGTGAAGTTTTTTTTAGGTAATATATGTCTTTGTAAAAGATTGTTTTATCCCTGTGTATGTGTGTATGCTAATCATGTGTTGTTAATTTCATGTTATTGTTAACAGCACTGAACTGTTTTTTGTGCTATTAAACATTTTACTGTTTCTTTTTCAGGAGGCATCCACACTTTCCATGTTTTGTGCAAAGATTTTGGAGAGCAAGTAAGTTCTATTTGCAGAAAAATAGCCCCCCCCCCCCCCCCCAAACAAACATGCATGTTGAATGCTGAGAGCAAGTTTTACTTTTTAGACTTCGTCTAATGAAGTTCTAGCATAGGTTAGATTTTTTTTTTTACTTTCACATTTCAGACTGTTATGGACTAAGTGGATAGAGAATTGAAGGAAGATGGACAGGGCTGGGGCTGTGGATACTTTATTTCTGACTGACTTAAACCTTTCAGACAGTTAATTGTTGTTATGGACTAAGTAGATGGAGAATTGAAGGAAGATGGACAAGGCTGGGCTGTGGAGATTTTATTTCTGACTGACTAACATTTCAGGCTGTTAAAAGTGTTACAGACTAAGTGGATGGAGAATTGAAGGAAGGTGGACATGGCTAGGGTTGTGGAGACTTTATTTCTGACTGACTTTAACATTTCAGACTGTTAATTGTTGTTACAGACTAAGTGGATAGAGAATTGAAAGAAGGTGGACAGGGCTGGGGCTGTGGAGACTTTATTTCTGACTGACTGTTTACAGCAGCACAAGGAATGTAGTTGCAGGAAAAGAAGAAAACAGTTGTTTTTTTAAAGAAGAAGTAAAGGTAGGTCATATGCTGTATATAACTGGTGTTGTAAATTCATGTTTACTGATATGTTTTGTTTTGTAGATGCTGACCCTGAATGTGGGTAATGGTGTGACAGCAAGGAATCAGTTTCCAGTCACAGAAACCGCCTCTGTCAAGTAAGTGTACTCAGCTTTTTGCAGTGGCTGTTGAGAGCACAGCAGCTAAAGGCTAAGCCACGCGATGCTTTGTAACCTGCGATTTCATTGTGTGGTTAAATTTGCAGCGTGTGGCATATCCTCAGGTTTTCAGCTGTGGGCAGAAAGCATGTTACAGACTTTAGAACAAGTTCTAGATCTTTGTGTGGGAAGCACACTTTCAACCAATCAGTGCAGATGTAAAAAGGGTGACTGAAACTAGTGAAGGTTAAACAAAATGGCAGACTTTTCAGTTCATATGTCCTCTGTTGTTTTGTTTGTCCTTGACACGTAAATTCCAAACTCACTGTGATGGCAGCATGGAGAAGCAATTTATCCTCACTCTCAGAGCTTGAATCCATCACTATCACCCATTTATCTATCCAGGGCAAAGTAAGATTGAAGCGACAGCTTTTTGAATTTTACCAGCATAAAGATCCAGTCAAGTGCCAGGCGAATGGTGAGCACTGTGTGATTTATCGCATAGTGTGCAAGCTGCAAGTCCAAAGACTGGCTGACTGCAGGTTGTCACAAGCAGGGGTTGCAAAGCCTTGTGTGGCCTATCCTTAAGTTACCAGTTGAACGTTTTTCTGTTCTCATTGGAGCACTTTTGCATGTAACCAGCAGCTGTAATACTTCAACTGTTTTTTTCTTCTAGTTTTGGCTTCTCCACTGAAGCTTGAAGGTTTGCTCAGAGCTGGGTGAGCTGTACAGCTGTTTTCATGCACGTACATGAATAGATGCCTACTTGTTTATACTGTGTCTGCTGCCGTTTCTGGCTTCAGGGTCAAGTTGTTCCAATGTTTTGTACTTTAATGCGGTTTGAGACGAGTTCATTCAGCAGTTGCTTCTTCTGGCTGTCCTTCTGTCTGTGTGTCTTGTGCAGGTCAGAATGAAGCACACGGTCCCTGCCTTGTGGGTTTGTGAGGGCCCATGCTACTGCAGTGTTCCAGTTGAGCCTGTATAAAAAAAAGTATGGCTTTGCACAGACCCACTGTGTAGGAACTGTGAAGTGCTGTGCTTCACTCTCAACTGCAGGGTCTCTTTTGGGTGATTCAGGCGGGGTTGTTAACTCCCTTGACTTTTGCCCAGCATCGCTTAAGTCCCTTGGCTGCTTTTACTTCCGGTGCGTACTTTCTTCACAATGGAAGGCAGTGACAGTGAATTTGCGAATTTTACACTGCCAACTTTAAAGGCATTTTTGGAGGCCCATAGTCATAATGTGTCTGGCAGTAAGCAATAACTTGTTGCTCGTGCTATAGGATGCCCCAAAACGCTTTTTTTTTACGAACTCGCGATCTTCTGGTCAGCCAAAAAATGATGCAAAGACACTTTTTTTCCACCCTCCTTCCCCTTTCCATGGTAATTTTTGCAACTGCAACAGTATTGGCATTTGTACTGCTTCGCGATTCTAAGTTCAACTTCCACTGTTATACACAGCGTGAAGCAACGCCTACTCAGAAATCGGCCTGGAAGTGCGCTGCGACCTCTCGCGACTTCTTGCGCGAAAGATTACAAAGCGCATTCACTCTAGCAAACCAGCTTCGCTGAATTCGCCCAATACCACAGGTCTGTTTCCAGCTAAATGAAATGTGCAACCAATTCTTTGACCTCAAGTCGTCAGGGATTTCACTCTTCTTGTTGATGGTAGGAGTAGAGTGGCTGGTAGAGGCGCTGTTGTTGACCTGCATGTGGAGAGGTCTGGAGATGAGAGCTGCTTGTCTTGTGCAGGGTGGTGTGTGCCCGTCCAGTGGAACTGCATCTACAGCCCATCCTTAACCAGGACCCCGCTCTGCCTCCCTGCCCGGTTACCCACGAGACACATCTGCCCGTGAGTTGTCTGCACACTGGTGCTGCTTAATTAGTGGTCACAGGCTCTCAAAGGAAGCTTTAAAAGAAAAAGAAAAAGACTTACCTGTTGCCAAAAAGTTAGATTTGATCAAACTGTGTAGAATTATGTTTTTGTGTGTGTGCGTGTTTTGGTTTTGTGTCGTTGTTTTTTTACGTTGCTCCTGCATAAGAGAAAGAGTCAGATTTTGTTGAGGAAAAACAAAAGTAATTATGATTCAGCAAACAATTATGGCTGTTTCCTGGAAGACGGGGAAGAAAATGACTGTATGCTGGGGGAGTTGCTAGAATCCAGGCACAGTATGCTTAGAGAGTTGGGGAGTTGCTAGAATCCAGGCACAGTATGCTTAGAGAGTTGGGGAGTGGCTGGAATCCAGGCACAGTATGCTTAGAGAGTTGGGGAGTGGCTGGAATCCAGGCACAGTATGCTTAGAGAGTTGGGGAGTTGCTAGAATCCAGGCACAGTATGCTTAGAGAGTTGGGGAGCGGCTGGAATCCAGGCACAGTATGCTTAGAGAGTTGGGGAGTGGCTGGAATCCAGGCACAGTATGCTTAGAGAGTTGGGGAGTTGCTGGAATCCAGGCACAGTATGCTTAGAGAGTTGGGGAGTGGCCGGAATCCAGGCACAGTATGCTTAGAGAGTTGGGGAGCGGCTGGAATCCTGGCATCCTGCAGACATGCTGAATTGCTCAGTAACTCAGTGTTTACTTGTGAGGTGTCTGGTGGCCCTTTTCCCATGGAAGAAATCCATGGTTGTTTCCCTGCAAAGAATGACTACTTAAGCTGGGGAGTTTAGTCTTTGTTGCCAAAGGAAAGAAGTGGTGATTTAATCTTGTGGCAGTTAAACATCCATATGGTTTCGCTGGCGGTTTTTGAGTTGTGTAACCTATTTGCAGTTCTTTACAGATCTTCAGGATTAACACTAAGGCAAAAGTCAATTTAAAAAGCAAAGAAAGCTCTTCATTCATCTCACTCTTTTCTTTTTGCCAATTTCCAAAGAGGAGTATGTGCTTGTGTCCCAACACTTGGGTCTACAGTGTAGAAGAGGAAGACAAAAACAAATGCTGAATGCCTACTGCCCTCTTTGCCAGATTACTTGACGATGTGCTTGAAACTGAAAGTTAGAGTTTGTGACAGATGCCTGTGCACTGCGAGAAAGACCTGCACCTCCTGGTGGCGCTCACTGACAGCAGCGGGCGGCGTTTTGACAACTTCTCATCGCTTGCGCTGGAGTGGTCACTGTCAAACACCGGGTTGGCCACGGTGACTCACCCCGACTTGCTGCATACTGACGTCATCGTCAGTGACGAGGGGCTGCAGTCTGTTAGATGTGAGTGTTTCCGTCCCCATTCTTGTCCTCCGTGTAGCGCTGTTGCTTGGGAGGTGAAGTGGCAGGGTGGTGCTCACCCGTGTGGTCAGTGGCTGTTGCCTTCATTTTCACTTGAAACTGATTTTCATTGGTAGTCGACTGAACTCCAGATACTCTTGCCTTCATATACGGTAATCAAATAATTGTAGCTCAGCTGCAACAGCGCAAATGGGAATTTCCATGACAGTGATTAAATGCTAAGTCCAATAGGATTCGCCCCCAGAAATGTAAGAAAAGGCAGTAAGGGAATGAAAAAGGGTAGAAATCTGAAACAAATCAAGGCCCAGAGCACTCGTGCAGAATCAACACACAAGGGAGTTAATTAGCACTTGAAAGACGTATGTACATAAACTCCACTAGAGGATGTACCTCTGGTGGAGTTTAGGTACCTTGTATTTACACACGTGCCAGGTGCTTGTATGACATCTTTTGAGCGCTAATTAACTCCCTTGTTTGTTGAAAACAGGTATAGTTAGGCTCTCTCCACTCAAATGAACAAGAATTGTGATCGAGAAAAGAAAAACATGCCAACTCACAGTTTTGCGGTTTGGTAATAATGTGGCCTACGAACTTGAATACTAGGTACTGTTTGTTGAACTGACCCCATTAGCTGGAATCAGTGATTGGGGCCAATCAGTAGGTTACACTGTGCATCTGTCCTAGCTTACTTCAGTGTTGTCTGCAGTTTTGTGTTTTTGCAATAAAGATAAAATCGACAGTCCAGGCTGAGACCTGTGACATGGTGACGTTTTCTGCTTGGCAGTTAACTGCAGCAGCCTACTTCTTGGCTGCCAGTTACCAAACAAAACTCGGCATTCCTCGCTTGTATCTGCGAATCCTTGCGATCGAGGTCTGGGCCTGGGGCATCTGAGTGTTTTGTACAGCACGAGTCGAAGGTTTGAACTTTTTTGGACCTGGGCTGAACGCTGGCCCCCTTTTCCCCTCCACTTGATTCACCTGTTTCCAAGCAAAGGTACCTGTGACAAGTACAATCAGAAGAGCTGAAGAAATTCTTTTTAAAAAGAAGAAGAAAAAGTCAGTGCTGTACTTTGTCTTTTAGTCTGGTGGACAGCACTGAGAATAGTTCTAGGATGTGGAAGAATTGAGTACAGTAGACTTTGCCCAAACCCTGTAGTTGTGTCTGAAGTGAAGTGAGTAAACTCCTGGCCTGTAGCAAAATGGTGCACTGTAAAGAGGATGATACTATGATAGGTATTTACTAATGTTCACTGTGCTTGTCACTCTCACCCAGATATAACCAGTATAGTTGATGGGGCATTAAAGTACACAGGTCAAGTTTCAGCAATGTTTTATTTGTTGTAGGTTAGTTTTTGAAGTAACACAAGCTGCTGTCACACTGATTACTGTTTGCATGCTTGTATGGATTGGCAAATTTATATGACTGGTTACAGCTTATCAGACCCTGACAAACTTATGACTGGCTACAGCTTATCAGACCTTAACAAACGTATGACTGGGTACAGCTTGTCAGACCTTGACAAACTTATGACTGGTTACAGCTTGTCAGTGCTTGACAAACTTATGACTGGTTACAGCTTATCAGACCTTGACAAACGTATGACTGGTTACCGCTTATCAGACCCTGACAAACTTATGACTGGTTACAGCTTGTCAGACCGTGACAAACTTATGACTGGTTACAGCTTGTCAGACTGTGACAAACTTATGACTGGTTACAGCTTATCAGACCTTGCGACCTCATGGCCAGACAGGAACTGTAGTTGTCACAGCAACCATTAGCAGCTACAAACAGAAATACCTGAGGGCAGCTGGTATCTCACTGCAGGTAAGGTTATTCTTCCTTTTCTGGCACTTCTTAGGTTTTCTTGTTTACCAGAGCTTTTTCTCTGAATTCAGCATTGTAGTGTTTTGAGCAGGCATGCTTTACTGTGTCTATGCCTGCTTACATGCAGGTCTACAGCAACTGCTTAAATATTCAATAGAATTCTAATATTCTGTCAGTGGGGGGAGGGGGATGGGATCGTTACCATTTTGCCCCCAACATCCCTGAATTGGGTGAAGACTACTTAAACAATTTCAAGCTATTGAATCATACCAGCTGCGGTGCTAACTGCAGCGTGGTGTGGAAAGGGAGGGATCTGAAATGAATCATGACAACAGCATAAACCGGCTTATAATCATGCCGTTCTGAAGTTATATTTTACTGTGTGTGGCCCGTGGCTACGCCAGGTTATGAGGAGTATGTAAATATGTGGCTGGGATTGAACGTACCAGAGTGGTGGTCGTTGATTCACTACGTGACACCAATGGACGCTGTGCTGTTTCTAGGAGAGGTTCACACCGCGCATCAGCAAATCACTGGAGCTGCTGCTTGTGGAACAGGCTGTTATCTCCCCTGACACGGTATCCATCTTCAACCACCCATCCAACAAGGTAATGCGTATTTTATGATTTTCAATAGCATGGGGAATTGTCCATCACTCGCAGAATGTGTTTTATTAAGGAAGTGAAATGATGCTGACTTGCAGTAAAAAAAAATCTTCTTTTTTTTCTTTTTGGGGGATGGGGGAGTGATTGCATAGTTTGCACGAAATGACGGTTCAGAAGATTGAATATTTAAGGAAACCGCATGTTTACTTTGGCTGGTAAAACTATAATACATTGGATCATAGCCTTATACACTTTGGTTGATGATGACTGCTTTTGTTTCAGTGTGTACTTTTTCTCCTGTGAATAGACTAAATGACTTTCATAGTCCAGAAGGACAAAAAAAAATCACACTGCTAGTTGCTGGCACTATAACTGGTGTGAATTCTGGCACTGTGCTGCAGGTGACTGTCAGTGTGGAGAAAGGATCGGGATACTTTCACCTGGGTCAGGTTGAACCCAAGGTGCTGAAGGCCTCCTACGTCGCCCGGTCCAAGGCTGTGCTGGTGAGTTGCTGGTTTGTTTCCCATTGCCTCTTCCCCTGGTAGTGAGAGGAAGGGAAATTGGTCTCTGCATGTACCAGGAGGGGGAGGAAGAAAGGGATGAGTGTGTGTGTGTGTGTGTGAGAATGTGTGTTAGTGTGGTGTGTGTGGTCTATGTATGTGTGATGTGTGAGAATGTTTGTGTGATGTGTGAGAATGTTTGTGTGGTGTGTGTGTGTGTGAGTGAGTGTTTGTGTGAGAGAGAGAGAGAGAGTGTGTATGTGTGTGCGCTCGTGCATGTCAGCATTATGTGCCTACACTTCATGCTTGAAATATTCTGAACTTGTCTGCCGTCTCCTGTGTCACATCCAGGTAAACCCTGTGAAAGATGGGTCACAGAGCTTCACGGTGTACGACTTGTGTCTGGATGTGGACACGCATCCTTCTGCCACTGTGTATGTGTCTGGTGTGGGCAACATCCAAGTGACGGTCATTGACAAGGTACTATATGTTCTCTTCTTATTTGTAACACTTTTTGTATTTATTTCTTCTTCTTTTTTTTAATTTTCTTTTTTTTAAACCTGAACTTTAGGGTTCACCCAGTCAAGTGGGATTAAGGAGTTGCACAGCACTCCCAGCCTTTTTTAAATATTTTGTTTTAGCTGGGGTCAGTTTCAGGGGGCACTCGCTGTTGTCTGAGTGAACTGAGGCATTTGATTTTGGAGGAGTGTGTGTCATTGATCCAACCAGTCACCTTTTGTGTGTGTGTGTGTGTGCATGTGTGCGTGCGTGTGTGTGTGCATGCATGTGAGTGGGTGAGTATGTGTGTGTGTGTGGTGCATGTGTCTGTGTGTGCATGTGCGTGTGTGGGTGTGGGCAAGAGACAAGAGCTTGAGAGTAACATCTATGCTGTCATTGTCAGGCCTGCTTGCTGACAACAGCACTGCTGGTAGGTGCCTCCGTCTGGTCTGTGTGAATAACATTAAGATTTCTTGTTATTCACAGATAGATACTGACCCCATAGTTTCGTCCTTTGTACAGTTCCACTGCCTGACCTTTGTATGCTGTTATTAGTCGGCTTGCAGACAGTTTGAATTCCTTCAAAAATTGGCTGCTCAGGCTGGAAATCTGATGAAACCATGCAGGAGTTATGACACATGACCAAAACACACAAACAGTGAAGAGCAAACACCTTTTGCAACAGGAGACAACAAGGCAGTGCGCACATGTTCAGCAAAAAAGCATTTTTCTAACAAAGAAAGCTATTTTGCATGAAGGCAACTGAAAAAAAGCGAAATGACTTTGTTTATTTTGTATTGATCTTGTGAAGATAGTTTGAGTATCTGGTGGATCAACAGGTCTTATGGCCTTCCTTGTTGCAGTGGTACAATAAGTACTGCAGACTGGTTAAAAGGTTGGCAGCATGTTTCTGTGCGCACACATCTGTCAGTAGACGTGTCTCATACTGGTGTTTTTGTTTTTAATACACAGTTCAGCCATAGACACCAGTGTCATGAAGTACTCTGGCCTGTTCTGCTCTCAAATAGGCCTGGGAATCTGCTCTCAAATAGGCCTGGGAATCTGCTCTCAAATAGGCCTGGGAATCTGCTCTCAAATAGGCCTGGGAATGTACTGTCAAATAGGCATGGAAATTTTCAGCAAATCAGCAAATATCCACTACTAAAACTGCCTATTTATCCACTGAAATTTTTTGTGCTGAACATAATTATTACAAAAGCAAAAAGAACTGTGCGTTGAAAATATGCCCGCCTTTTACAGTACTGAACAAACGTTGACGTTGAGATTTGTGCGGCAGGTGGAAGTGCAACGGGAGGTGACGGCAACGGTCCAGGTGTTGGATGCTCATGGTCACCCTCTGCTGTCCAGCTTCTTCGCTCTCATGGGGCTCAAGCTGGAACCTGCGTCTGACATCCTCACTCTCAGGTCAGCCCTGGTGTGTGGATAGTGGCGGCGGAGCCAGTCAGGCCCACTGCCCACTGATGGTAGTAGCAGTGGTGGTGTTGGTGGAGGTGGTAGTGGTTGGAAGCTAGAGTCCAGGTCCAGCAGTGTCAGCACTGTGCCATATATATAGCAGTTGTGGAGGACTTCTGCTTTAGCAGGCGATAGATTGAAGGAAGAATGTTTATTTTCTCTCGCTGAGGTGCATGGATTGGGAGAATATTGCAGCGAAACTAGAGTAACGGTTAACTGGGTGTATAACACCAAGTTACTTACTAGTAAAACTAGAGGCTGATTTCTGATTTTATCACCCCCAAGCCTGTTGCCATCAGTTGTTAAACTGCTGATGGCACCTCATGCTGTACATGAAGTTCATGCCCCCCATCACTTGTAATCCATGCATGCATACCTGAACACTGACATCCTGTTTTAAAGTATTAGAACAGTATTGGTTTTACTCCTTTATATTATTCCTTTTCTGTTGCACAAAGGCATATTTCTCTGGTGTTCATGTGTGATAGGTGTGTGTTACGTTGTCAGTAGATGGCCTGAATCTTCACACTGTAACTGTTTACATTTGTCTCCATTTTAAACGATCACATGTGTGATAGGTGTGTGTTACATTGTCAGTAGATGGCCTGAATCTTCATGCTGTTTACATTTGTCTCCATTTTGAACTGTCCTAGGTGTGGTAGGTGTTTGTTACATTGTCAGTACATGGCCTGAATCTTCACACTGTTTACATTTGTCTCCATTTTGAGCTGTCACATGTGTGATAGGTGTGTGTTACATTGTCAGTAGATGGCCCGAATCTTCACGCTGTTTCCATTTGTTTCCATTTTGAACTATCATGTGTATGTAATAGGTGTGTATTACATTGTCAGTAGATGGCCTGAATCTTCACGCTGTTTACGTTTCTCTCCATTCTGACATTTTCAGGCCTATCGAAGGCCCGTCCAGAGACCAGGTGTCAGCAGTTTACATAGTTCATGGCTCAGTGGTTGGCCACACCACGCTGACGGCTACAGCTCATCTGCCCAGCGGTCAGACCATCTACAGTGCTCCCAAACCTATTGAGGTACGTAGTTCTGTGGCTGTGGGCTTTTTTCTCTTTCTGGCAATTTCTTATTCAGTGGAGTTCACCGTTCTTGATTGCTGCATTGCATGGACATGGTTGTACTGAAATGTCGCCTTCTTGGCATGAAGCTTGATGGATTAAATATGTATATATAAAAATATGCATGTTACTTTACCTCTGTAGGGATGCATATGTTCATGCTGATAGTTGGTGAATTTGACCAATTTTCAAAATCTCAGGAGCTTGAGAAAATATCATAAGTTCTGTTTGTTTTTCTGTTTGGAATATGAGCTGGCTGAGCGGGAGCTTCAGAAAATGTCATAACTTCCGTTTCTGGTCTTGTGAGCTGAACTCTCCTAAACAAAAAAATTTGGTTGAGCAGTTGAATTTATGAGCATGACAGTGATTAGTTATGGAGAAATTACCCTGGTCATTTTATTTGTATGATGACTGGTGTTCATTTTGTTCAGGTGTTTCCACCACTGCGTTTGGAGCCGAAGAACATCACACTGATTATCGGAGCCAAGTTTCAGGTAACGTATCCAGTAACATATCACCTGACAACTGCAGGCACATTTTGTTGTTGTTGATCAGTACTGACCATTTCATACGAAATGATGTACTAGGTGACAGGGGGTTACACCGGGTGACAGGGTTGGTTATGACATGGACATTTTGTGGGTGTTTAGACCACTGTGCCACTGCTGTTGCAGGTGATTGCTGTTGGGGGACCTCAGCCTCAGAGCACTGTGCAGTTCTCTATTGTGAACTCAGACATTTCTTCAGTGTCATCCAGCGGCCTGCTGGAAGCCCTTGCGCTGGGCACAACGCGTGTGGTGGGGAAGGCTGTTGGTGTGGACCCGCTCACTGGGGAGTCTGTTGTCTACTCTCAGGTGTGTAGCTGTCCAGTCACTGCACGTGTGTGTGTGTGTGTGTGCATATCAATTTGTGAATTCTCTCTGTGTGTGTCTCACTGTCTGTCCAGCTGTTTCACGCTGTATCTGAGTGTGTCTGCCTCTCTCTCACTGTCTCTGTTTGTCTCTCCTCTCTGTCTCTTTCTCTCTCTCTCTCTCTCTCTCTCTCTCTCTCTCTCTCTCTTTCTCTGTCTCTCTCAGTGACCCACCCGAGTGGTTGGGGTCTGTGGATACAGAAATGTAGGCTTCCAGTGCTGAAAATATAGGGATATGAAAGTCCTCTGTCACAAGCATTTTACCAGCCATACTTCTTTCTATCTTCAGCGTGTGATTTGATCACTTGCATTTCCACCCAGATATAACCACTGAGGTTGACTGGGTGATAAATATCTAGAATCAGTTGATCAGTTCTGGTTCCAAGGCAGTTCTTTCTGACGTACTCTCTACTTTTAGCAAGCAATATTGATCACATGAAAAATGTCTTGTTCCTTCAGTTTCATGTTAGCAGTGCACTACCTCACTGTTAAAAGTACTGTTCACTTCAATCTGGCATGTGAGGATGTACCTCTGGTGGAGTTTATGTACCTTGTATTTACACGCATGCCAGGTGAGAGTTACCGTAGACAACTCAGGTCTTTGTTGTTGTACTTATGTTATGTATTTCAAGCACTAATTAATTCCCTTGTGTGTTGATAGTGGCTTGTGAGGTTTGGCCGCTGTCCTCTTGACACTCCTTCACGTGGACGGTCCCAGCTGCTTGGTGTAAAGAGGACCCCACTGTCTTTTGATGTTTCTGCATGTGACCTTTTCTTTTTCTCTCTCGCACAGGATGATGCCATTGTGAATGTGGTGCCGCTGAGAGGAATCAGAATTTACGCCCCTCTTTCTCGTCTGCAAACAGGAACAAGGGTATGTTACTGTGTGCAAATCTATACTGAATTCTTGTATGTTACTGTGCGCAAATCTGTACTGAATTCTTGTTTAACAAAGTTTGTTGTTGGTGTGTAAAAAAACAAAAAGTCAGAAACAGAGCTGACTGCTAGCATTCTGAAAAAAGATCAAAACTCAGAAATGGTTAACTGTCCGCTTGTTACAGTTGCTTGAAAAAGGAGATCTACACCAAAATTTGCTCCTTGCAGTGTATTGTTCATTGAAAAGTGTCCTTTTGTGTGTTTTGATCTTATTATTGATATGTTTGGCCCCTTTATGACTATTTGTGTGGGTTCATTTTGTTGCTTTTCTGTTGCTGCTTTTTTCATTTTTACAAAACTGTATTGGACAGTGATATCAATGAATATAGTGCAGTGAAACCATTCTTCTGTTTATTTATGATTATTTGTGCATGTTTGTTGTGTTGCTCCTTTTTTCACTTTTACAAATTGTGACATCAGTGAATTTAGTGCAGTGAAACCGTTCTCTCTTAAAACCGGCCTAAAAATCAAACAGAAGTTGTCTTAAAAGTAAAATGTAGGTAGTCAGTCAACTGATTTTGGGTCCTTAAGTGTTTCTTTTAATTGATGAATGATTGCTACAGATGTTTGCACTCCCTTTCAGATGCCTGTGTATGCGATGGGTGTGACGGAACATGAGACTCCATTCTCATTCGGTTCATCCCTCCCTCCACTGACCTTCACCTGGGCTGTCAACAGTCGTGAGGTGCTGCACCTGGAGTCTGTCTACCATGGGGTCAGTAGTTGTTTGACTTCTCTTTACCTTCTTCTGTTACTTTCTGCAGTGTGCAGCTCCTTCCTCTTGTTCCCTTTTCCCTTCCTCTGCTGTTCAATGCAGTATGCAGCTCCTTCCTCTTGTTCCCTTCCTCTGCTACTCACTGCAGTGTGCAGCTCCTTCCTCTTGTTCCCTTCCTCTGCTACTCATTGCAGTGTGCAGCTTCTTCCTCTTGTTCCCTTCCTCTGCTACTGCAGTGTGCAGCTCCTTCTTGTTCCCCTTTCCCTTCCTCTGCTAGTCACTGCAGTGTGCAGCTCCTTCCTCTTGTTCCCTTCCTCTGCTACTCACTGCAGTGTGCAGCTCCTTCCTCTTGTTCCCCTTTCCTTTCCTCTGCTACTCACTGCAGTGTGCAGCTCCTTCCTCTTGTTCCCTTTCCTTTCCTCTGCTACTCACTGCAGTGTGCAGCTCCTTCCTCTTGTTCCCTTTCCTTTCCTCTGCTACTCACTGCAGTGTGCAGCTCCTTCCTCTTGTTCCCTTCCTCTGCTACCTGCAGTGTGCAGCTCCTCTCTTGTTCCTTTCCCTTCCTCTGCTACTCACTGCAGTGTGCAGCTCCTTCTCTCTTGTTCTGTTTTCCCTTCCTCTGCTACTCACTGCAGTGTGCAGCTCCTTCCTCTTGTTCTGTTTTCCCTTCCTCTGCTACTCACTGCAGTGTGCAGCTCCTTCCTCTTGTTCTGTTTTCCCTTCCTCTGCTACTCACTGCAGTGTGCAGCTCCTTCCTCTTGTTCTGTTTTCCCTTCCTCTGCTACTCACTGCAGTGTGCAGCTCCTTCCTCTTGTTTAAAGAACACATTTTGACAAAGGGAACATTCTGGATGTTGCTAATTGTTTTCGAACAATCCAACAAGTAGATTTATTTGATTCTTTGATGGTGTCAGTATTTTTTTTTTTGTCAGTGTGTTTTGCTTTATGTTTAGGGTCATTTAGCTAATTCCTTTCTTATTTTTTAACTTGACTGCAGTATCTGCTTTAAAAATATTAAAGAAAATTCCCCTGAGGTGATTGTGTGGTTGATAGCATGCTAAAATAAAACAAACTTATCAGCTGACTTTTAAATAAATAACGGCACTTTTGTTTACTTGGGATGCTAGTCCTATTTCTGTATGATTTTAGACTCTAGTGTTTCTCGTGTTTTAAACTTTCTGTTATTTTATGGTTGGCATGAATGCATGAGTGAGTGTACTTTGTGGCACCATGGCATATTAAATACCTCAGGCCTTTGCCACCTGGCAGTGAAGTTGTATTGTCTTCCATTAATTCTGTTATTTGAAACCATGTCTGCCTGTACAGAGAGACATAAAGCTGAGCCCCGAAAACAGCTTTGCACAGCAGGTGTTTGCTGAGGAAACGGGTCATGTGACCGTGAGTCTTGTCGTGCGTGCCAAGGATGGCAGCAGCTTGCAGATCTCTGGCGCTACTCTTCGTGACGACATTCAGATACAGGTATTGCACTCTGACATTTTGATCTGGGTATCACACTCTGTCTCTGTGTTTATGTACCTGCTGTATGTGATGAAATTCAGATACAGGTATCGACCTCTGTCTGTGTCTTTATGTACCTGCTCTATGTGACATTCAGATACAGGTATCACACTCTGTGTATTTAGGTACCTGCTCTGTGTGATTACATTCAGATACAGGTATCACACTGTGTATTTAGGTACCTGCTCTGTGTGACTACATTCAGATACAGGTATCACACTCTGTGCGTTTATGTACCTGCTGCATGATGACATTCAGATACAGGTATCACCCTCTGTCTGTCTTTATGTACATCCTCTGTGTGACATTCAGATACAGGTATCACACTGTGTATTTAGGTACCTGCTCTGTGTGACTACATTCAGATACAGGTATCACACTCTGTGCGTTTATGTACCTGCTCTACATGATGACATTCAGATACAGGCATCACACACTGTGTGTTTATGTACCTGCCCTACATGATGACATTCAGACACAGGTATCACACTCTGTGTATTTATGGACCTGTTTATGTGAATGAATTGTGGGGTGTGGGGGTGGGGAGTTATTAAGAAGAAACTGACATGTATATTTCTGGTGTATATAATTTATGTAATTTTATACAGGATTCAGACAAACCTAGCACTGTAATTGCTTTGCTCTCTTGAATTGTAGTTGGGTGTCCCGTCCCCCCCTCCCCCCCCCAACTTTTGCTGGGACTTGGATTTTTAATAAGATGAGAACCTGAAGACGAAATGCAAACAGTGTTTTTGACCTTCACGTTGCTGCACTGTGAGAAGTTGGCCAGTGATTTTGCTGTAGTTACTAGTTCTCCTTGTGGAGCCTAGTGTGCTATAGCTTTATTCATGGTGACCAGAGCATTGTGTGTGTGTGTGTGTGTGTGTGTATGTGCGTGCGTGTTTGTGTGTGTGTGTGTGTGTGTGTGTGTGTGGCATGCCAGGTGTTTGACAAGCTGCAGTTGACCAGCCCTCAGTCCTGTGATGGCCAGATCCGGCTGACCCCCAACACGGAGACCACCATCAGGACCAACAGGTCAGTGGATGGTTTCCAGATCTAGTCAGTCAAATGCTTTCTGTTGCAAATGTCTGTTGTTGGTTTTGCTCCGTGCCCGGGAGTCTGAGTCATTGCTCAGTTGCCACGGCGTCTTCAAGCTTTTTGAAGTGTTCATTAGTCGAGGCATGGGTAGATGCAATTCGTGTGTTTTGGGGTGAATTTTAATATTGTGAATTTGGGTGTACGTGATTTGTAGGTGTGTTTTGCTGATTTATTGATGAATCTCTTCCTTATTGGTTTTGTTTGCTTGTCTGTGTGTTGCAGAGATGTTGCTGCCTTCATGAGTTACTCAGTGGTGAGTGAGAACGGCGACGTCCCCGTGGTGAGCGTGGGCAAGAACGGTCAGCTGGTGTCTGGACCCATACCTGGCAACGCTGTCGTCCACGTCACTGCTCTGGAAGAGTTTGGGATCAACCAGACGCTTGTCTTTCTTGTCAAGGTCAGTATGGCTTAGAGCTTTGTAGAGATGAGGCGGTCTGGCTTAGCGATGAAATCTGTTTATATAGCATGTATGTGTACTGTTGGTTCCTGCACCGTTTCTGTCTTTGGGCCCTCTACGTGGAATGAACCCTCTGGACTCATTCAGATCTAACCATAAGACATTCTTTTTTCTTTTGTAAACTAGACCTGCCATGTTTTCTGCTCTGTGCTGCTATTTTCCTCTGCTGCAAGTTCCCATTTGGTATCTGTTGCTGTAACACTCACAGATGCCTTTGCATGTACTTGGCTGCTCTCTCTGGACAAGACTTTGCACCACGTAAATACCATCATTTTGATTATTATTATTATTGTAAGTGTCCATTTAGGGTCATATGGTGGAGGACCACAGATGCAGAGATTAAAGCTATCTTTTGCTTACATTCCAGGTCTACAAAAGTTGTTTTTTAAACTTCAAGTGGGTCAGAACATAGCTTCATCAGACACTTAAACAAGACACTTGTCTCAGCTGTTGTAGCATTCCCCAGCTGAACACTCCCCAGGGCCACCCAGCTGTGTATTCACAAACATATTCCACAGGGTGAGAGGATTGCATGACTGTTGCTTATTGCCCCGCCACATGAGCAGCCTCACACCATCTTTGGAGGATTTAATCTCCATTTCTGGAGGGTGGATGATGTTACACAGAGAGCTTATCATGGCTGAAGATAGTCCCTACATGACTATGTAGCAAACAACGACATTTGAATGTAGCCTTGGTGTTCTGGCTGGTGTCAGTGTGTTGTGACAGCCCAAGCCATGGCAGAGCTCGTCTTGATACCTTTTGAGCCAAACATACATGTTTGTACTGTGTGAGGGGGATGCATGTCTGTACCCTTTTAGGAAAACATACTTCTGCACTCTTTCAGGTGAAGCCGGTGTCCTACCTGATGCTGAATCTGGACACTGCCTTGAGAACCAGCGGCACACCCCTTTCTGCCATACCTGTAGGTGCCACTCTTCAGTTCTCTGTCAGCTACCATGATGACATTGGGGAAACATTCTACGCAGCCAATATCCAGCTAGGCATCAGATGCAGCAGGTGAACAGTCACAGTGTGTTGTCATTTGTCATCAGTTGTTGTGGTTTATGTTACTGCATCGAATGTGTCTCAGTCAGTCTGTGTCACATTTGTCTGTTGCTGTAAGAATGGATCAGTCTGTGTGTCACCTTTGTGTGTTACTATAAGACTGTATCATCTGTGTGTCTGTTTTGAGACTGTATTGTCTGTGTGTCTGGTTTTGAGACTGTATCATCTGTGTGTCTGGTTTAGAGACTGTATCATCTGTGTGTCTGGTTTTGAGACTGTATCATCTGTGTGTCTGGTTTTGGTGCAGGTGAACTGTTGTTTACATTTTTTCTTGATTGAACCATGTTGGCATGAGAAGGTGTGGTTTTGTAAGATGTCAGAAGGAAGAAATCTTTGAGCAGTTTTCAAAACCCATCACAGTGCTGAAACTAGTTTAGGATGTAAACTGCGACTGAATCAACCTGGTTTGGTGGATGCTTTTCCAGGTATGACCTGCTTCATGTGTCGAATGGAGCATCCAACAGCTCCTTAGTGGTGCGGGCAGCGGAGGAGGGACAAACAACTTTGAAGGTCAGTCTCTTTGTTGAACAGTGTCCCCAAATTTGTCCAGTTATTTTTTGACAATTGGGTTGCCTTCCTTTTGAGAAATTTAGGTGATGCCACCTGGCCTCTGAATTTTTTATTTGGCACATGCATGCACACACACACATACACACACTCACACACACACACACACACACACACACACACACACACACACTCACAAAGACCCACCTGCACACACACACACACACACATACTCACAAAGACACCCCCCCCCACACACACACACACACACACACATACACACACACACGCTTCAGACTCATGGTAGATGTAAGCACCATATAAATACTTTTTTACATTACATTATGCACACACACACACACACAGAATGCAGTTTTGCCCTGGTGATGACCCACTGCCAACACTGTGTGATGACTGTGGCTGCAGGTGTGGGACAAGAAGAACCCCTGGGTGGCTGACTACATTAGCATTCCTGTGATGCCTGCCATCTCACCGGCCCATGCCGTCCTGGCCCTGGCCTCCACCATGTGCTTCAACACACCCATCGTCACTGACAAAGGTCAGACTTTTGGGAAGGGGGGGGGGATGGGGGGGGGGCATTGGTCTACAGGTGGACATGTACACCTGGAGCACACAGAGAGCTCAGACTTGCAGGGGATGGTTGAGTTGCTGTGTGGGCACTGGTCTACAGGTGGAAATATTTATAACGTTGTGTGTTCATGACAGGTGAGGGTGCAGTGTGGGCAGTGGTCGACAGGTGGGCATGTTTATAATTGTGTGTTCATGACAGGTGAGACAGGTGAGTGGCACAGTGTGGGCACTGGTCTACAGGTGGACATGTTTATAACATTGACTGTTGTTTGCTCATGACAGTTGAGACAGGTGAGTGGCACAGTGTGGGCACTGGTCTACAGCTGGACATGTTTATAACATTAACTATTGTTTGCTCATGACAGGTGAGACAGGTGAGTGGCGCAGTGTGGGCACTGGTCTACAGGTGGACATAGGCACAGGTGTTGGCCGAGCCGTGGCAGTGGGACATTCACTACTCAGCTACTCTGTCTCTGATGACATCATCACCAACACAGAGGTACAGTGGTTGGCTCTGTATGTGTGTGTGTGTGTGTGTGTGGGGGGGGGGGGGGGGGGTCATGTTTGTATGTGGGGTTCAGATGTGTTTGTGCTGGTCAGATGTGTATGAGTGGGTCTGATGTATATGTGTAACTGAGTGTGAAACTGTACACTTGAAAGACATTGTGAATGATTTAGTTACAAGTAGAATAGTCCAGCAACTTGATGCTGTAGCTGCAACTACCTGTACCCATCAGGGTTCTCCACTCCTTTTCTACTACTAGGACTGTTATGGTTCTTGGCTTTTGTGCCAGTTGGACTTGTGAACTTGCCTGTATTGTGTGTTTGGGGACTGGCCTGGTTGGGCTGGCTACAGTCTGACACTGGTTTGCTGCAGGTGACTGTGAAACCTGTGGAGAGGATTGAAGTGAGGCCCAGCGTGAAGTACCTGACCACCTACCCTGCTGCTGTTGTGCCCCTCATCCCCGTCATCTTCACCTCCCCTTCTGCTCTCAAAGGTAACGCAGCCATTCACCTGCCCATTGGCCACCACCTCCAACAGTTCTTGCGGTTCTTCTGCATTTTTCAGTGCCATGATTGTTGGGCTGTGAGACTTTAGGGAAACAGTCCCCCGTCAGTCTCCAGTTGCATTTCCCCTGTGGTTTGTCCGCTCTGTTTGTCCTGCAGTTGCACGTGCAGGAAGGGGTGTCCTGTGAATTGCATGTCTGTGGCTGCTCTTTCTATCCTTGTATGTCTATATGTAGTCATTGACATTGTGTATGCTTGTGGGCCAAATGTGGTGGCCGCTTTTATGGCTTTTCACAGCAAATATCTGTGCCAGCCTGACTGGCTGAAGGTGCTGTCTTGTGAGTGGCAGCCTAGAACCTTGTGGGCCTTTGAACCCCGTTTCAGTTTAACTGTGTTTTTGAGTGTCATTGAACCATGATGTTTCACTTTGATTGCCTGTGTTTTTGAGTGTCATTGAACCATGTTTCTGTTAGCCCGTGTTTTTGAGTGTCATTGAACCATGATGTTTCTGTTAGCCTGTGTTTTTGAGTGTCATTGAACCATGATGTTTCTGTTAGCCTGTCATGTTTTAGTTTGACTGCTTGTATTTTTGAGTGCCATTGAACCATGATTCAGTTTGACATTGTTTTTGAGTATCATTAACTGAATCAGTTTACTGCTGCATTTCATTGGCAGGTTTTGGTCAGTTTTGCAACTGTGTGTACGATACTTGTTTTTCAAAGTAGAAATCCCACTTGACAGCAATTAAGCTTATGTTTTGAGCATGTTGAAATTCTTGCAGCTGAGTTTCATTGCGTTGTTGTTTCTTTTTGCATTGGCAGGCCACAACTGTAGCACACCAGCGGAGGACCGGAAGCTGGGGTACAAAGCTCCCATCATACCTTTCCTGTGTGAGCTACAGCTGACCAATCACCAGTCGGACATTGGTGTGGCAGACCTCTTTGCTGCCCGACCTGTATTTGATCTTGTGTCAGGTATAACTAAGTTGATTGGCAGTTGACAAATTTTGATTCCTTTTGGGGGGGGGGGGGGGGGGGTTGTGTTGTTGACTGGTTGAGATTTTATTGTGCTAACTCACCTAAATTTGTGCAAGTAGATTTTTTTAGATTTTTTTTTAGATAGCAACAAAAGAGGATTTATTTTTATTTTTACAATTTAAACCTTTATTGTGTTTCAAGTTGTCATATGGAGATAGTTATATTGGTATGGTTGTCATATGGGAATATTTATGTTGTATAGTGTTATGACATAGGGAATTATATTGTTATATAGGCCTACCACAGCAAATGTTTCCTTATATCTGAGCAGCATCTGCTAATAATACACACTGCTTATATGGGTAGAGCTGTTTGTGTGAAAGGAGAGATCTACTATATATGACAAGTCAGATTGCTGGGGACGAAGCAGCATCTGATGTATCATAGACTTCGGGAATAAACAACATTCAGAGGAAGAAAAGTCCACTTAGTTTTACCAGACTTTTTAGCAGCTCGCAGGTGTTATTTGGGAGTGCCCAGTGAGTCAGTATGTGGCAGAGGTGATTGGCATAGAGAAGTGTCAACATTGTGTTACAGGTGAACATGGATGTTGGATACAGCCCGTGGCCACCCCCCAGACTCTGCAGACTGCCGCCACCCTCCTCTCCGCACTAGACTTGACCGTCACTCTGCCGCGCTTGGACGGACAGCATGAGGTACGCTCGGACATAACCCAACTGGACTTGCTGCCGGCGTTCCACGTGTACAACACTGAGCTGCACCTCACCACGCTGTCTCCCCTGGCGTCCATCCGCGTGGCCACTCTGCCGAAAGTGATGGAGCACATCAAGGTAACCGTATTCAAGTTCCTGTCTTTGCACCCCTGCCCCCAATGTAGTTAAGGGTAGTTGTTGTTGGAGTCCGTGTCCGTCTGTCCGTGTTTCAGGGTTTTGTCCGGATCTTCTGAGCCACTCAGCCTTTTGTGATTGAAATTTATTTTGGGGAGTGCTTCGTTGTCCCTTGTGGGAAACTCCGGTCACGGCAGCCGCAAGAGCAGCGCTACCCATTCCTATCAGTGTGCGCAGTATTTTTGTGTGTCCAAACAATGGTATGGCTGCCAGTGTTTGGGATTTTTAATGTGCTCACAGATGTTGATGCATGTGATTGCACACGAGGGCTGTATGGACACTGTAAGCGAGTCTGCACTGGAAGTTGGTGCTGGGAGAAAAAATCCCTTGCCGCACCAGGGACTGGAAGCTGTGTCAGTATTGTGCCTGGCTTTTCAGTCAGATGCTCTGCCAACTGCGCTATTGTATTGTGGTGCATCATCATGAGACAGAGTGTCATACAAAAAGACTGGTCTGCTGTCTTGAAGGTTAAGGTCACTGTGAGGGCTCATATGATCAAAATTTGCTGCTTCTGCTTTATCTTCTGAACTGCTGATTGTTTTGAAACCAGTATTAGTTTGATGGTACATCGTCATATGCCTGAGTGTCCTATGAGAAGAGTGGATTGCTGCCTCCAAGGTCAAGGTCACAGTAAAGGTTAAAAATGTCATTGAACGTCTGTTTGGATATGTTCTGAACCTTTTGCGCTGCTGTCTTGGAGCGCTTCAGTATAGCCGTGGCAACAGTTCCTGCTTTAGTCCTGTACTCCTTTCCTTCTGCGCTGTCTCGTTACCAGGTCAAGGTAACCATAACTAAGGGGCTTTCTCTCTTCTCTCACTCGATACCTCTTGGGTTGTTTCACCTGGGAGCTCCGCACCTTGAGTTTTTCAGGGGCCACTTCTTGCTGGGGGCTCTCTTATCTTGCTTTTGACTTCTCCAGTGAACGAGGGCTCTCCTCTCTTCTTCAGTACTTTGCCTTCTTGGGTTGCTTCAGCTGTGGATTTTCTCTGCTGTTCTCACTGCCTTCTGTTCCTTGCGAGTGCTTGTTCAGGTGGTTGCGATACTGGCGGAGCATTATGCCTACAAAGGCAAACTGGCTGTAGGCAGACCTCAGCAGCAGTTGGTCAGTCATGCTAAGATGGGTGCTGTTCTTTTTCCACAACTGTTTTTCTTATGTTCATTGCTGTTGATGTGTATCATGTGGTGTGTGGGTGCATGTGTGCGTGCGTGTGTGTGTGTGCATGCGTGCGTGTGTGTCGTTCCTGCAGTTCACCCCTGGTTTTCCTCTGTTTAGGTCACTGCAAGTGACCCCACCCTGGTGGACGTGCTGAGCCCTGAAACAGACCCCCAGTCAGGTGCAGTAGTGCTGTACCCAGTGCGCCTGCGAGACTCACTCACCCTGTGGGAGAGAGAGCAGCTTGACCTGTACGTGGAGCTCAGTAACCAGCGCACCGGGCAGAAACAGCGTGTGCCCATCTACGTCAAGCTGGTGGGACTTAAACCCGACATTTCACGTAAGTTGTGTTGTCCTGTCATTTCCTTCTGTTTTAAGTTAAGATTTTAGTGACCGGTTGCGCTAACATGAGAAATTGCTTGGTTGTGTATTTCTTGTGGGGAGGGTGTGAGCTTATTGCCGCCTACAGGACTGCTGGTTTTCTTCCAATGGATAAGTGCCGGGCATATGTCTGTTTTCACATTTCCCAGGATTTATATGGCCAATGGACTATGTAAGAAGCTACTGAGTTCCTGGATAGCTCAGAGTTCATGTGGACAATGGACTGTCTGTTTAAACTTGTCCCACTTGGTTGTCTTGTGAATGCAGGTTTGGGATCGTACAGACAGGATGTGGGCTGGAGCTACCTGATTCGATCAACGCTGAATAACTACCAGTCCTGGTTTGTGCTGCTCATCATCATCCTGGCCACAGGGGCGGCCGTGCTTGTCGGTAAGTTGCCAGGCTACCTTCCTGTCCGTCAGCTTTGTTGTCGTGGTAGATCCAAACACTTAAGAGGTTCAAAAGAACGCTATTTATTTGGGCACTGGACATGAAAACAACATAGCAAAACCAAATGCAGTTTTGTGTCCTAGTTCTGTATCTCATTTTTCACCATTTAACTATTGTTTTGTAGCTTGATAAAGGGGGAGTGTCTGTGTTACTTTTTGCTGTTGTTGTTGATAAATGTCTTAGTTGTTGATAAATGTCTTAGTAACTTTCTTTTTTTATAAGCATCTGTGTTACTTTCTTAAGGCAAGTGTCTTGGTGACTTTCATTTTTGTAAGCATCAGTGCTAAAAAAAATTGGTGACTTTCTTTTTGGCAAGCACCTGTGTTTTTTTTATTGGTAAGTATCCTGGTCACTTTTTCTGGTAAGTAGCTGTGTTTTTTATTGGTATGTATCTTGGTCAGTTTCTATTTGGTAAGTACCTGTGTTATTTCTTATTGGTAAATTGGTAAGTATATTGGTTAGTTTCTTTTTGGTACCTGTGTTATTTCTTATTGATACGTATCTTAGTCACTTTCTCTTTGATAAGTACCTGTGTTACTCTCTTATTGGTCACTTTTGGCAAGTATCTTGGTCACTTTCTTACTCAGTACTGGTAAATGTCTCTGCTACTTTTTAGTATGTCGGTAGCTTTGCTGTTTTCTTATCAGCAAATATCTGTGCTGCTTTCTCCTTGTTGTCTTGGTTGCTTTTTTTCAAATGTCTGCCATTTTTCTCTCTGTGGGCTGGTGAGGAACATATTTGCAGACAAGTTGCCTTTTCCCACATAACCAGGGCCCATCTGAGAGTGAAGGGGGCTTGTGCAGAGTGGACACTTTTAGTTTATACTTCATTGATTGTCACTGTGGCTCTCTCACCGGTATTTTTGAGTCTTTCAGGGAAATCAAGCCACGGCTGTGTCATGCTACCCAGCCAGAATTGAGGTCATGTCCCTGTTTTTGTACAGGGACAAGATTATATTCCCCTTTCAACCAATTGACTGCAAGTTTCCTTTCACACCAATTAACCCAATTAACAATTCCTAACAGCCTCATAATAGTTTCAGTTAATCTACAACTTCCCTGCATAGGTCTAATTTGATCTTCCACTGTTTAAAAAACCAGTGTCACGGAATATGAATTTTGTGTTGTCCTTTCTGTAGGCTACCATGCAATTGTGGGTCCTCGCTACAAAGCTACAGCCACATCTAACGTGTTTCTGAACCAGAGCGGTACCCCTCAGCCCTCCACCCCTCACGGCTTTCTGCGGCCATCCTCTCCTCCAGGTCAGTGCGTCACAGGTGGATTTCCTGGTGAACTGGATTGGTTGATTTATGCTTGATTTACTGGTAAACTTGACTGGTTGGTTTACTGGTGAACTGGATTTGTGATTTACTGGTAAACTGGATTGGTTGATTTATGGGTAAACTTTACTGGCTGAAAATTTGACTAGCTGATTTACTGGTAAACTTGACTGGTTGGTTTATTGGATTTGTTGATTTACTGATAAATGGGATTGGTCAATTTACTGGTAAACCGGATTGGTTGATTTACTGGTAAACTTTACTGGTTGATTTACTAGTGAACCAGACTGGTCAAGTTACTGATAAACTTGACTGGCGGATTTACTGGTAAGCTTTACTGGCTGTTTAGTGAACTGGACTGGTTGATTTACTAGTAAAATGAATTGGTTGATTTATTGGTAAACAGGTCTGGTAGATTTTCTAGTAAACTAGACTGGTAGCTTTACTGGTAGATGTACTGGTAAACCGGGCTGGTTGATTTATTGGTAAACTGGACAGGTTTTTATTGGTAAGTATATACTGGGCTGGTTGGTTTACTGGTAGTCCTGGCTTTCCTTTGTGACGACTTATTGACTGCCTGACCGAGCTTTGAGATAACAGTGATGTGGTTTGTCCACAAACCCAGAATCCCTTCTTGTTTTACTGATTTGTGATTTTGTCCTTTTTTATTTTTTTTATAGTAAATGAATGTATAATATACAGTAACGCCTGCTGCCTGTGACTACCTAAAAAAAAAAAAAAAAAAACTTTCAAAAAAAAGAAAATACGTTCTTCATTTTGATGTAAGACTGGAGCTTGCAGACAGACACGAATCTGGAGCTGTCCACCTTTTGTGCAACTGAAGGCATTTACTGGACTGCTAAGTCCATTTTGGTTTTAAAACATTTTCCCAGTTATGCTCAGCTATGAAATCAGGTAGCATTGAATATCTGATTGCCTTGAGTCCACTTGTTTTGTTTGATGAATTTTTCAACATCTCTTTCTAGATCTGGGTGGTGGGAGTAGGAAAAGAACCCCACCCCTATCTCTCTTCTGGTAGCTGAGTAGACTTTCTGCTTGAGTGGAAATATAAATAAAGGCATCTGAAACAGTAATAATAACAGCATTCATTTCTGTAACACCGTATTGAAATACATTGTATGATCGTGTGTGATTTACGTAAATAAGGGAACCAGCACCTATTTCCACCTTGTCTCATTTGATGGGTCTGTCAGGGTTTTTCACTTTTATTTGGAGTTTGAGCTCTGGGCACAACCACACTGGTTTGGTCTTTACCAATAGAGAGCACAAAAGAGATGTATTCCATGATTTTTTAAAATATTTTTGACCACACCAACTGGCCATGTTTAATCATGGCATCACCGATACAACTGCTGGGCATGAAATGGCAGCACTCACGGACACCTTGTGTTTTTGTGACTTTTAAACATTGATGTTTGACCAAGCGGGATGGGAAATTGAGTGGAAAACTGATGGGTCTATTTTTTATTCCATTCCTATGGCTAGGGTCTGTGATGCTTCTTGGGTTTGGTTCTTCTTTTACAGCATCTCACAAACCTGTTCAGAATGCATACTAGTGCTGTGACTGGCAAAACATAGGTTGGTGTGCTTATGGATTTCATGAAATCTTTTTCAGGGTACTCTTTACAGACACAGGGGATTGTTTCTGATATGGCATCTCCAAGGGGCGGCGCCACTCCATCGCCGCCACGCCTGTGGTCCATCCCCAACAATCAGCGAGATTCCAGCTTCTCTCCGTATAAACGAAACTCACCAAGTGCTTCCTTCACAAAGTCCTAGCTAAACAGGAAGTCTTAGCTACACTGAGGAACACTTCACTGCTACGTCTGGTCAGTGAGATTCCACTGCTACATCTGGTCAGTGAGATTCCAGTGCTACGTCTGGTCAGTGAGATTCCAGCTTCCCTTGGCAAAATGGTCTTTGTGCACTTTCTCCAGAAAGTCCTAACTGCATGGGAACACTTGGCTTAGTTACTTTTGGTCAGTAAGATTCCAATTTCAGATGAATCACTCATTCTTGCATCACATTTCACTGTGTCCTGGCTACCTTGAAGGTTTGGCTACTTCCAGTACTGCTTAGTAAGGCTTGGGGCATTCCTGCGTGTGAAAGACTGAGTGCACTTAAAACTGCAGTCAGCAAAACACAACTTGTTACTGTGACCATCAGTTTTCTTTGACAAGTAATTTTCCAAAGAAAGATCTGTGTCCCTGAACTTTTTGACCACATGTAAATATTCAGCATCTTTATTCTACTCATGGTTTGGCAGAACCTAGAGCTGTCAGATATAACCAGCCATTTGTGACCAGAAACACTGAACAAGATGTTCAGTGAACAACTGAATGCTGGACTCTTCAACCTCATGTTCACTGACTTGATATTGCAGTGGACAGTTTATCTGGGACAGGGGTTGTGATTGTATTAGAGCAGGAAATGCTGGGAAGGGTACAAGTTGACAAACATGGCAGCATAACCAATACCTCACTTTTGAGTATGTGTAGTGTGACACCAAACACACATCTGGGAGAGTGAGAATGAGAGACAGCAAATTTGTGAATTGCATAAGGTTCCTGGTGTACCTGGCTTAGGATGTGTTGAGCATGATTCATCAGATCAACAGCAGTGTTTTTACTTGTACACATTTGTGCTGATTATTAGTGAGAGAAGTTGCTTGTGTGTACTAGAAGAAAGTTGTGTGTGTGCGCATGAGCATGTGTGAGAATTAAATGAAGAGGGTCTGTTAGTTGTGTAAGTCAAAAACCGATGAGTAACTGGGTATTGCTACACTGCCCATTCAGAGTAGATGCAACAATGATAAGAGCCGTCAAGTGTGAATGTGTTGATGGTACATGTATTTGTACATATTAATTATTATGTAAGTAGTCGTGTGATGAGAGAGAGAGCAATCTGGCTTTGTCTGCTTCTGACATTTTCCTGTAGCACTAGGCCTGTGTGCGAGAACATTGATGCATTCCTCTGTTTAAATGGTTGATTTGTGTTTGTGAAAAAGATGGAGTGAGTGGACAACTTAGAGAAAGCTTTCATGTAGGGACTGCTCCTCTCACCCCTGTTTTAGGGCTGTTCTGTCTTTGTGTTGGATGTCTTCTATGGTGAGATTGATCAAAGTAGGAGGTGAGAGTGTATGGCCTTGTACATTATACCTGTGTATTTCATGGAGATGTTCAAGCAGTGTGCAGAGCACATGTGCCTTTACGTCTTTGTTTTTCCCCTTGAGTCCTATCTGTAGAATTTGTGTACAGACCCTTTGGTTTGCTTTGCCTATACTGTATGGTTGTCTTTCGTCACTATTTCACTTTTTCATATTGTTCTGACTAGATTTACACTTGTTTCTTCTTTTCTACTCACACAAATCCTTACTGTTGAAGTCTGCGACTTCCTGTTGTTCCCCTTGTTTTTCAACACTGTTGTGATGGTAGTAGAGCGTAGCACTACCAACCACCTAAGGGACATTGCAATAGAGACCTTTCACAAAAACATTTTTGCTTGATTGTGATCATGGAGTTGTGAACCAAACCAGAATGGACTTCTGACAGTGTCTGTAAAGCCATGTCATGTCTCACTGCAGAATCATGAAGCAGTTTCTGTTCCGTTTTGTATTGTTTTTGCATATGTAGACAAAGTTTTGTTGGTAAACACACGAGTGTTTTGATCTCAAGAACTACAGCAGTGGAGCGGGATAGGGGAGGGAGCAATGATAGAACTACATATTTTCTTTCTGTAAGTGCAGTACCAGTTTGCATTGTATTGTATTCATGATAACAAAAGAAGAAGAAAAAAGTCAGAAAGAAAAGTAATTAAGTCTGGGAAAAGAGGGACTTTTGGATTGCAAGGGACTGCTTTCAAGCAAAAACTTTTACTTCCCAGTTCAATCTGTTTGGCAAAACCATGTGTTGGCCTTTTTCTTCTTTTCTTGAAATGCCATTTTCATTGTTTACTATTTTTGTCAATGTTTTTAATGCTCATTGCCTTTAAGTGTTTAATGTTATTTGCTTGATCTGTGAAAAGAAGTTCAGTGCTACATACACTCATACAGTTTAATTACTTGAACTGCCTCTGTGTTTGTCTCAATTATCTCCTAAAATGATGCCTAAAAACCAAGCCAGTGTAACTTAATTGGGTGTTATTGTGAAGAACAGTTATAACCAAGATTGTGTTGTCAAGGACATAGTGCAAAGTTTGCTCTGTGTATGATTTGTCAAGCTTATTTTGTACAAGGTTTGTTATATTAATATCTACAAGAGTAAGTTGCTTTTCTGTCAGATACACTTTTTGCAAGGTTTGCTCTATACAGACCAAGTTTCTTTGCCATTTTGTTACAAACATTTTGACAAAATTTGATCTGTGAAATTGCTGTGTTGCTTCTTCTTGCTGTTTTGTTGAGTAGATTTTGTTCAAAGTTTACTCTGTGTCGGTCTTGATTTGCTTCACTGTGTTGTTACGTGTATTTTGTGCAGTTTGCTCTATATAAGCTGACCCACTGTTTTGATAAGTACATTTTTTTGAAAAATTGCCATTTGCTTCACTGTGTTGTTAAATTGCATGTAGTGCAAGGTTTGCTATCGCAAAGGCACAGCTGATTTACTGTCACTAGAGCAAGAACTAAATACTTCATTGCAAATCACATCAAAATGTTTCTGCTAAGTCTTTCAAAACGGACTGCCAAGAAAATGTCTTTAACCCTACATACAATGTGCATTCATAATACCGTGCATATATTCATTTGTAGTGTGTGTTTGAATTTGTTTGCTGTTTTACATGATCAGTGAGTAAAAGTAAATCGGTTTTGTATAATTTTGTGAAAAAAATCTTTTGTACAGTAAGCTGGTGAAAATAAATTCAGTTGATAGAATGATTTTTGTGTTTGGTGATGGCTCATGCATTCTTCTGACTAGATGGTTGTGCCAAGCGTTATTGTGGCTATCAAGCCAGGCTCAGCCTGTCTGTAGGCAAAAAAAGAAAAGGTGAAATATGGTTTAGGAATGCACTCTGCTGCTCCAGTGTGAAGGCACTGCTGATCGTAGTTGTAAAGCTTCACTTTTTGTATCCCAGTAGTGAAATTGGCCTGGATCTGGACTCTGAAATAAAGACAACTGGAGTCCTACAATAGTATCCAGTCTATTATTCCTGTAAGTAACACTGTGTACATTCTGTATTGATGCGTGGTAGATTACAATGCATTCACATGGTATGCTGGAGATGTGAAATAAGAGAAATGAAACATGCTTGTAATAAGAAAGACGAGGGTTAGACTGTACATCAGTATATGCATAGTTTCCATCAGAAGTGAAACTGGCTTCTGCATGCATATTTTATTGACAACTTACAGCAGAAATACAAGAAATCTGCTGTAGGAAATACTTGTCCAGTGTTGAAAGAGGAGTGAGCAGACTGCTGCAGTCCTTAGGGAGACTGAGGCCATCATGTCTTGGGATCAGTGGGACGTAAGCTCAAGCAGCCTGGCACACTGAAAACACACACACTTAAATGTACGAACCACAGAAATGCAAACACACTCATGCTCATACCTCTACATGTATAAATGTACGAACCACAGAAATGCAAACACACTCATGCTCACACCTATACATGTATAAATGTAAGAACCACAGAAATGCAAACACACTCATGCTCATACCTATACGTGTATAAATGTAAGAACCACAGAAATGCAAACACACTCATGCTCACACCTATACATGTATAAATGTAAGAACCACAGAAATGCAAACACACTCATGCTCACACCTATACATGTATAAAAGTAAGAACCACAGAAATGCAAACACACTCATGCTCACACCTATACGTGTATAAATGTACGAACCACAGAAATGCAAACACACTCATGTTCATACCTATACATGTATAAATGTAAGAACCACAGAAATGCAAACACACTCATGCTCACACCTATACATGTATAAAAGTAAGAACCACAGAAATGCTAACACACTCATGCTCATACCTATACGTGTATAAATGTAAGAACCACAGAAATGCAAACACACTCATGCTCACACCTATACATGTATAAATGTAAGAACCACAGAAATGCAGACACACTCATGCTCACAGTCACACCTATACATGTATAAATGTAAGAACCACAGAAATGCAAACACACTCGTGCTCACACCTATGCATGTATAAATGTAAGAACCACAGAAATGCAAACACCCCCATGCTCACACCTATACATGTGTGTGCTTGCAACTGCATATATTATATAAACTAATGTGTTAGTGCTTTATCATGCTCTTTGCACACATGTGCCATCACAATGTCTTCTTGTATGATGTTGAATATGGTGCCGAGAGGCCACCACTGCCATCCTGAAAATGTTTAAATGAGCAACTTGGTGGACTTTTGTCCGGATCTGAACTTTCTCTGTGGGTTAATGTCTGGTGGGCTTTTGTTTCCCCTGTCCTCACTAGAGCAGCCACAGTACATCTGGACTTCAGTGATGAAGACCAGGTTTACCAAACAGAAATGGCAGGCACTGAACTGTCAAACAAAAAGAGAAGCATGCATATTTGCAACAGCGCGATCCACACTTTTACGCACGAATATGTGTATTTATGTGGAACTGTAGAAAAAAAGCACCAAAAACAAAAAAAGCAAATAACTGACTGTTAAGGCACATATTTAGATTTGGAAATCTGGAAAGAATACAAAAACAAAAGGTATTGAACCTTCACAGTACCTCGTAGGTCATAATAAACCCATAGACATGAAGCTGCATGTATCTCAAAAACTATTTACAATGTCGCCAGAAATTTCAGATACTTTTCAAGTTTTCATTGTGTGCACGCAGCCTTTTTAAACATTTATTCGTTTACATGAAAAAATTATAATTAAAAAAAAGAACAAAAAGAGGGTGTAATTTGAACTGCGCAGTTCCTACATAGTGGGTCAAATCTGACCCATTCTCTTTATAGAGTGCGAAATATGATTATTTTTTTATATAATGAAAAGTATGGGTCCACAAAATGACCCACGACAAAGGGGCTGTGTAGTCCAAAGCTTCGCAGTAAGTCGTGGGTCATAATGGACCCACAGACACAAGTTGCATTCTATTTCTATGTAGGGAAGTGGGGTGGGGAGTGAAGGAAGCAGGTTGGAAGCATGAATGAAGTCACAAGTCAGTGGTTGCTATAACATAACTTTTAATCACACCAACCAGGAAACTGTGTTGGAAATGACACAAGGCCAAGCAAACAAAATATCTAGAACATGAAAGCAAGAATAAAGACTAAACAACAGCAATTATATAATAAATACAGTAACCATGTAGTTTACCTGTAGGCTACTATAACTATACTACATGATAGTAACTGTGACAAAATGATTAATAATCGAGCACATAAAATGTGTGCATGACTTGCACTCAAAACCAGTATCACAATGTCGCGGTGAGTATCAGAGACACAGCCAGTATCGATTAACTGTCCCGTCCCTAATAAGCCTTTTGGTTTCTGTGGACGTTAAGCACCATGTTTACTTACTTACAATTAACTGCCCGTCCCTAATAAGCCTTATAGTGTCTGTGGACGTTAAGCACCATGCTTACTTACTTACATACTTACAATTAACTGATGAAGACAAACTGACTATATAACCAGTATATAATATACAATAAAGTAACACACTGAAAAATACAGATTACCAGATTATTCTTAACAGGACGAGTGAGATAATTGTTACAGCAGTTCCACTTCAGCACACATAGAGACGGACAGTGACACGGGTGGCACTTGGGACCATGCCGTAAGCGGGAGGAAGTCAACCATAAACTGACCGGCTCCAGCCTCGTTACTCAGCGCGTGTCCAAACAGGTTACAGCACGTCACTGTTACTGACTAGCAGAGCATAGCGGACCCACAGACACGCAAAGTTGCATATTATGGCCAAAGCGACTTTTGCAATCAAATATGACTTGCACTCTTCACAGAGGCCGAAATAACGACTGGTTCCTGTAATGACAGGAAAAGCGGGGACTGCATGCGTATGACAGGAAAAGCAGGGACTGTGTATGACAGGAAAAGCGGGGACTGTATGACAGGAAAAGCGGGGACTGTGTATGATAGGAAAAGCAGGAACTGCGTACGATTCACACAGCTCCTGAGTTCTGTGTGGAAGAAGTAAATAAACATGGTACTTAAAGGAAAAGTCCAAGGTTTTTAAGTATGCAAAATGACCATCGAAATGATTGACAAATGAGTCACTAGTATGAGATTTAATTAAATAAAAAATGAACAAAAATGTTTATGTTGGTTTTTAATCGATTTTATTTTCTGTAGGCTGGCCGAGATTACTGTCTCGGGTTCTCCATCAGTCACGTGACTTTCTCGGAAGTGACGTCAGTCTGGGGAGTCAGTCGGTTGCCATCTTAGATTGTTCATTGAATGTGTATGCGTGTGGTCGACAAAAAGCTCTACCATGCCGGCCTACTGTATTGCAGCAAACTGTAACAACTCCCAAGCAACCCAAAGCATAACTATGCACGAGTTCCCGCGGAATCGACCCGCTGTGAGGCGAAAATGGGTCAAATTTGTACAATTCAAACGAGCTGACTTGCCGATGCTACGCCTCAGTCACGCCCATTTGTGTAGCGAGCACTTCGCTGAGTGCGATTTCGTAAACTTTATGGCGGAATACCAAATGGGGTTTGCTTCAAAGCGGAATTTGTAGGGCTGTCCACAGGGTAACCGACTTGCAAAAAAAATCCAGTCCGAATCTCCAAGGATGAAGCTGACGAGCAGCAAGCGCACAGCATGATACCAAAAACTGAGAGAACACTGATACCCAGAAACAAACGCTAACAGGGCAAAGACAAAAAATCTAACACGAATGCCTACGGCAGAAAAGGCCATGAAAGAAAGAGACTATACACAAATGCCTGTGGCAAAGAAAGAAAGAACAGCCACAAATGCCTGTGGCAAAGAAAAAAACAGCAAACCACAAATGCTGGTGGCAAACGAAAAATGGCTTCCCTAATCAGTCAAGCAAACAGCTGACACCAAATGAAAGAAACAAAACAACTGAAACCACCTCAAAACCCCAAACGGTTGCCTACCTGCAAGCATAAGGTGGAGAAAAACAAAACAAAAACAAACAAAAAACCCCACCAAATCACAACGGTCTAATAGACTACTGTCTGCAGCAAAGGAGTGGACGACTACAGCACGGAGCAAAAATAACTGTGCCAACGACAAACAAATGGAAGCCAAACTTTCCATAACTAACTCTAAACTAACCCCTCACTAACCCGGCTTCCATCTAGAAAAACAAAGGCTGCAGACTGATAAAGCAAACGCTAGTCGGGACTACCGATGACAAACATCGGGATGTAAACAAATGCAGACGACAAGAGAAATACAAAATGGCTGCCCTAATCAGGCAAGCTAACAAGCGGGTACAAATGGCCAATAAACCAAAGACAAAAAAAGAAAGAACGCATGGTGAAAAAGAAGGGCAAATGAGAGAGAAAACAACAACACTTTCTGAAAAGAAAGAGGAGGCATGTAATGTCAGCGAGCAATGGGACAAAGGCTGGATACACGTAATCCGTGGACACGATACAACCCACTTAGCAGTGACAACACGGCAGGGCAACAGACACTCACGAACTACCCCACATAAAGAAAGAATGAGAGGTCTCGTTAAACATCGAGTCTACCCCCCTCACTCGTACATCGTAAATGAAGGATATAACCCAAGGAACAAAAGGGCAAGCCAAGAGAAAAAACAGTGAATGGCAAGAACCGGTAACTAGCCCAACTCCAAACCCTAACCCAGGGAGGCCACGAAATCGCTAGTCTATTGAACTAGAACGAACAAAACTTTTTCATTTTTACATATGATGAAACAAACAAGGATAAATTGGGAAAATAAAATAAAACACCCAATAAAAGGCAGGCTCCCTGATGAGGTCTAGCCTGTTGTGAAAGCTAGAGTAAACAGACGAAAAAGACTGAAACGCCACGCACCTAACAAGGTTCGAGAAAGATGAAATAACAAGGAGGAAATAAACAAAGGCCCAACTACTGACAATGACGTCGAGCTTCATCCTTGGAGATTCGAACTGGAATTTTTTCAAAGTCGGTTACCCTGTGGCTACTAGCCATTTTGCAGCGACTCTCCAGAGTGACGTATGCGCATATGTGCACATGATTTTTAGTGTCATGGCGACGCTTTCGGTACGACAGAAAATGCCTGTTTTCGTGCGTTTATAACCCTCAGATCACAAGTTCACCTACATCATTGTTCTCAGCGAACTTTAACGGAAATCGTGTCAAAAATCACCACCAACTTGGACTTGTCCTTTAACGTCCACAGAAACCGTAAGGCTTATTAGGAGTCGCCAGGATGACTCCTGCATTAAGATGGGCAGTGACGAGAGCCATTTGAATGTTTCATTAATTGTGAGGGACAAAGTCACAAGACAATTTCCACAGACCACAATATTTGAAGAGAAAGGAGAGCCGAAGGGGATTCGAACCGAGGTCCCTCTGCTTACCAGCCTAACGCCTTACCGCTAGGCCAAACCGGTTCACCGGTGTACGATAGGACAAGCAGGGACTATGTAGAGCAGATGGACGGAAAGCGCGGGAAGGCAGAACAGCACACGGGCAGTCCTACCTGAGCCAGTACGGGATGACGTTTTTTATTATCCGGATGCTGCACTTGGACCAGCGAGAGTTGTTCTCGTCACTGTCCTCCCCCAAGAACTCGTCCATGACGTAGCCACGCCAGTTCCGACACTCTAATGTCTTTTGGTCGTGGCTGAGGCCAAAGCTTAGAAAACAACAACTGGAATGATAATAATGGAACTTTTTCCGAAGAGCCATTTCCCAGAGATAAATGGACTCAAAGCGCTATACAATTTTCATACCAACAAATTACAGCTTGAAAAAAAGAAAGAAAGAAGAAGTACTATATGATTATGACAATCAACACGCCCACAGAAACAGGACACTCATAATATCAAAAAACAGCAAGAACAGATCAATCAGTGTTTTATTTTATGTCTGTTTACATCGAGGTGTTATTACACACACACACACACACACACACACACACACACACACACACACACACACACACAACACACACACACACACACCATATTATACTAACTTACCAACAGGACTATGAACGATCAATTTAACAATAGGATTGATAATATCAGTATTTTACAAAATATCGCTTACGTTGTTGCAAGCAGTTAAGTCATATCCATTTTTTTCTGAAATAACTGTGGTAATAGGACATTCAAGTAGTACGTGTTTAACAGGTAAGATATTTTTTACAAATGAAGTAGAATGAGACAGTACCAACAAAACTCAATACCCCTAAGTAAAAAGACTTGCACTTTTAAGTCAGGAATGACGAATCCTGCTCCACAGAAAGAGACACTCATATAAAAAAAAAACAGCAAAAACAGATTCTGTAGACAAAGTTACAATTTAGTCACACTCACACAATCTCCGGGGCTGTTCTTGGGAAGAACGATATCCACCTACAGTGTGTTCTACAGGAAGGGATGTCGTAGCTGCGTGTGTTTTTTTTCGTTTTTTTTCTTCTCGCACCCAGTTTGCTACTACTGTCAGTTTTAAATGGGCAGCGTTGGAATACAGCTAAAGTCAATGACAATCGTATAACTGAACCAGTAAATTTCAGTCAGTATTTCTTCCAACGACCAAAGTTGGACTTAAATCCTAGTTTCTGACTGTCCAAGAGGCTGAAACAAGGACCTGTGCCGCACACACGCACAAACCCACGCACGGACGACCACACACAAGGACACGCACGCAGCCAGTTGCAAACAGTAACGGAGATAAGATCCAAACACGTAAAAAGTTAATGTCCTCAGATGTCAGTTGACATATTAGGGACAAGCTGTGACCAATGCCGAAGCATGGTACAATATAGCTTTACGTCCACGGAAACCAGAAGGCTCGTTAGGACGGACAGCCCAGGACGGCCACCTCGACTCTCACACAGCTCCTGAACTATGTAAAAGGTTAAAAAGAACGCTGTTCATTAGGACAAAACACAACGTGCGAATTTTGGTGGTAATCCCTTTTGTCAATCTAGAAAACGACACTTAAACAACAATTAAACGGTGGAAAATGAGACGGAGAGCTAAGACATTTATCTGTTTTCGATTGAGAGCTATGTTGTTTTCGTGTCTATTGCTACGGTCAACGACAACGCTGACGATTACCTGTGCCCAATTTCATGCGCAGCGATGAGGGAGAGATGGCTTTCGAGGTCATGCAGCACTGAGCAGAACTCACCGTTGGTGTGACTACACAGATTGGTGTTCCAAGCCAAACCTGTAGAGTGTCGGAAGACATCCATCCATCACTTTTATCAAGGTCTCGGAGCACACTCAGTACTCTATCAAAGATCGTATAGTGACACACGCATGGTTTAGCTATATGATCTATGATTCTAATGCGTCGGGAACTTGCAGTTCGTCCCAAGATGGGCGGACAGATCATTTGATTTTAACGCCCAGTCAACCATGACGGTTATGTCAGGACGAAATGCACTTTGGAAAAAACATATGTTAAAAATATCTATATGGTAAAACTACCACATCAGTTGGCAATTAAAAACACAGTTAAAAGGCGTGTAAAATTCAGCTTGTTCCAAGCTGTCGGTAAAAATGGTGCTTAACGTCCACCGAAACCATAAGGTTTATTAGGGACGGGGAGAAGGGGGAAAGGGGGTATGGAGGTGGTGGTGGAGGGGGGGGGGGGAGATTATATACTTATCGCTACACTGTCACCACCAGAATGACTTATGCATTAAGGTGGGCAACGATGAGAGCCATTTTAATGTTTCATAACTGTGAGGGACAAAGTCACAAGACTGTCTACAGACCACAACTTTTGAAGAGAAAGGAGAGCCGAAGCTGATTCGAACCGAGGTCCCTCCGCTTACCAGCCAACGCCTTGCCGCTAGGCCAAACCGGCTCACAGTAAGGTGTCGGAACACACGAATCACTCTTGTAAAGGTGGGTAAAAATCATACCTAGGTGTCGTGATATACGTATAATTTATATTTTGGTGTCAGAACTCACGCACCCTTCGTAGCAAGATGGTGGAACACACCCATCACTCGTATCAAGGTGCCGGAACGTAGGCATCAATTTTTGCAACTGCAGTAGTGGTGGCATTTGTACTGCTTCGCAATTCTAGGTTCAGCTTCCATTGTTATACACAGCGCGAAGCAGCGCCTACTAACAAATCGGCCCGGAAGTGACGCTGCGACCTCTCGCGACTTCTTGAACGAAAGATTACAAAGGGCATTCACTCGCGCAAACCAGCTTCACTGAACCGCCCAATAATTATGTTGTTGATCACTTATATGCAGCGCAATTCTCTGCTCTCGAGCAGACTCACAGCGCTCTTGTCGCATGTGATTCTGAAAGGATGACTGTGGCCTTTATTGCGTTTGTGAACATTTATAGAAGTGTTGTACTTAGCCTACAGTTCAGTTTGGTTGTTACATGGCTGGTGCCGCGTGAAACTCCTGCCGTCCGGGAGCACATTCTGTGTACACCATACAACTATGCACCACAGTTTACAGTGTCACTTCCTGCAACGCCACATACGCAAGGTGCCTGTGTGTTTAGCTGTAACCCGCCACCTTGCACCGGGATCTTTTACGTGCTACTGCGGTAACACGGGGGGTGGAACGTATACCGAAATAACAATCAGCACAGAAGGTTGACCTTGAAGAAGAAAATTCTCCTGCCGCTACTGCATGGACTCGAACCAGCGACCTTTCGATCACGAGTCCGTCGCAAAACCACTGGGCTATCCCCGCACCCCAATGTATGTGTTGGGGCACATGACACCATTTGTCTTGAGTCAATGTGTTGGGACACACGCACCACTAATTAAAGTGTCGGAACACACGGATCACTCCTATTCAAAGTGTCGGAATTAGAACAAACACATCGATCACTCCTATTTCGAGTGTCGGAACACACACTTACTCATATAGGCGTGTTGGAACACGGACACTCACCCGATATACGGAAGCGACGAAACGTATATAAAACCCTCGTCAGACCTAGTTCAATGTGAGCCGGTTTGGCCTATCGGTAAGGCGTTAGGCTAGTAAGCGGAAGGACCTCGGTTCGATACCGCTTCGGCTCTCCTTTCTTTTCAAAAAGGTTGTGGTTTGTGGACACTGTCTTGTGACTTTGTCCATCACATCCTACTGAAACATTAAAATGGCTCTCATCGCTGCCCATCTTAATGCAGAAGTCATTCTGGTGGTGACAGTGTAGCGACAGGTATATAATCTTCCTCTCCCCCCACCTCCATACCCCCTTGCCCCCTTCTCCCCGTCCCTAATAAGCAGCCGTACGGTTTCTGTGGACGTTAAGCACCATGTTTACTTACTTACCTAATTCAAGCACACATTGCTTTGTTTGCCAACATGATTACCATCAGAACCGTGAAGACTGTAAAGAGGCGTGTTCCACTGACTTTCTCTACTCACGGACACCGGCAAACCAACCACAGAAATAAGGTTAAAAAAGGAAAAAATGACAATGAGGACACGACACCTACCCAAACTTGAAGTGGTATAGACCAGCCACTGTTTTCCGTCCCATTCAAAGTCTGCTGGCTCTGTGCTGAAACCGTACTATACACGTGTTATGCACACGACTGAAGCCACACACACACATCAACGTGCGCGCGCACGCACACACTTACACACACAAACGCACACTTATGCACTTACACATAAACTCACACATACACACGCGCGCACAAATTTGCACACACACACACACACACACACACACACACACACACACACACACACACACACATACATCCCCCCATGCACACTTACATCCAAGAAAGTACACACACACACACACACACACACACACACACACACACACACACACACACATACGCCGCACACAATCATGCACACACACATACATACACGCACGCGCACGAACACAGACGCATACACGCGCGCGCGCGCACGCACCTACCACAAAGTTATACACAAACACACAAACCTGCACGCACACGCACACACAATCACAGACTTACAATTACAACCCATACTTACACACACACACACACACACACACACACACACACACACACACACACACACACACACGCGCGCGCGTGCGCGCGCGCGCACGCACGCACGCACGCACACACTCACATGCACACACACACACACACACATGCACACACACATGCCCGCGCGCACTCACATGCCCGCACACACTCACGCACACACACACACACACACACACACACACACACACACACACACACACACACACACACACACACACACACACACACGCACAACTGACCAAAATTTGACCAACTGAAAATCACACAATGGTTTGCGGAAACGGCCAAGCTCCCCACACCCCTTTTGTGTGTGTGTGTGTGTGTGTGTGTGTGTGTGTGTGTGTGTGTGTGGTGTGTGTGTGTGTGTGTGTGTGTGTGTGTGTATGTGAGCAGTGTCCACACCAGGTGCTTTGACAAGACGTGCTAGCACTGACCGAACTCTATGGAGTCCAACTGTTCCACCAAGTGATCACCACCCACCGCTTATTCTCCTTCTTCTTTTTTGTTTTGTTTTTAAAGATTTCATCGGTTCCACGTACTTTGACAAGAGACTGTTCACTGGCAGCAACCGGAATATGGAAAACCAGCTTCATTACCAACCGAGAGTAGATCGAGTTTCATTCCCCTCATCGTTTGTCTGTTTGTTACTTGAAAAAAGGGGCTTTACCATGTAAGTAAACATGGTGCTTAACATCCACAGAAACTATCAAGCTTATTAGGGACGGGAGAAGGGGTGGGGGAGGGGGTATGGAGGTGGGGGAAGAGGGAGATTATATACCTCTCGCTACACTGTCACCATCATAATGAGAACCATTTTAATGTTTCATTAATTGTAACAGACAAACTCACAAGTGAGTGTCCACAGACCACAACTTTTGAAGAGAAAGGAGAGCCGAAGCGGATTTGAACCGAGGTCCATCTGCTTACCAGCCTTAGGCCAAACCGGCTCACAATTTTACCGTGAAAATGTGCACATATTTTGTATTATCTGTATGCATTTAAAAAACCCACCTTTGAGTCTTTAGATACACCTGGAGTTACTTCAAAATTAATGATCAAACGTTGCCCGTGTGTACTGGCGAAACTGCTAGGATCAAGTCTTATCCGGTGACTGTCACAAGTCTCGTATCAATAGAACTGCAGGGGAGTCTTACCCTCATGACTTTGAAAAGGTCTAGAAGGCCTATTGACGAAAGTGCCTGAAGTCTTATCCGATCTCTTTGACAAGCCTATCCCTTGGCAAAACTACCAGAAGTTTTCTTTGGTGACTTTGACAGATCTGGCCATTGACAAACTGCCTGTAGTCTTATTCGGTGACTTTGACAAGCCCGACTAATGACAAATCTGTTTGAAGTTTTGTCCAATTTTTTGACAACTCTGACCCTTGACAAAACTGCCGGTCTTACGCGGTGACTTTGACACATGTGGCCATCGACAAAATGGTGACTGACACATGTGGCCATCGACAAATCTCACGGAGAGTATTATCAACGATTTTGACAAATCTGGCCACTGGCTGACAAAAATGCTGGGAGTCTTGTCCTATAACTTTGACAAGTCTATTCGTTGACAAAAAGACGATGATCTTATCCGGTGATTTGGACAAATCTGGACAGTGTCAGGATAACCGAGAATTGTGTCAGCGCACAGCTAAATCGACTGACTGTCTCAGGTCTTTCATGCTGCGTCAGACTGTATAAATATGCGTGTTCATGAGAGTGTGTTGCTGTGCGTGTATGTGCGTGAGCGTCAAGTCGCAGAAAAATGGCCAGCCCCACCTGTGCATGTGTGTCATTTCTGTGTGTACGTGTACGCAGGCGGCATACCACGCACGCTCTCTCGTGTGTGTGTGTGGTGTGTGTGTGTTGTGTGTGTGTGTGTGTGTGTGTGTGTGTGTGTGTGTGTTCGCGCGCGCGCGCGCGTGTATGTGTACGTGCGTGCGTAAGTTCATGCGTGTGTGTGCGCATGTTATCTTATGTTGTTATTAACTCGCTTTTATGTGAAACTGTAATTTGTTTGAACACTTTTTTAATGTATAATTATGTCTTACGCTGAATTATCATACGCTTCATTCGAATTTTATTTATTTTACATGTTACACTGATGGAATGTTTGAAAGCAAATTTCCTTTTGCAGGACAATAAAGTATTATTTTATCTAATCATATATACGGTGACTTTGACAAGTGCGACCATACACATAAATGCGTGGAGTCTCACCCGGTCAACAGAGCATAGTGGTCACACTCGGGTTGGTCGTTTTTCTTCAGCCAGGCGGTCAGCAGGTCGTGGGCATTCATTATGTTCTGGTACACCACACCTGCAAAGTACATACGCCACACCTGCAAAGCACGCACGCCACACCTGCAAAGCACGCACGCCACATCTGCAAAGCACGCACGCTACACTTGCAAAGCATGCACATCACACCTGCAAAGCACGCACAGCACACCTGCAAAGCAGGCACATCACGCCTGCAAAGCACGCACAGCACACCTGCAAAGCACGCACACACACACACACCTGCAAACAACGTACACCCACACCTACAAAGCACCCACAAAGTACGTACACTACGACTGCAACGCACGTATACCACACCTACAAAGCACGTACACAACACCAAAGTACGTCTGCCAGTTCCGAACGCACCTACCAAACACATTATACAGGCACACCACTGACGTACACATCTTCCATATCACACCTGCAAGCGACACACATCTATCTAGTAGTGAAAACAGAAGAAAACAACAACCAAAAAACAGACAAACAAAACAACAGCAACAACAACAAAATCAAACCACACACACACAACAACAACAAACCCCCCCCCCCCCCCCCCGCCCAACCTTTCCAAAACATTGCTCGAAGAACAGGTCTTGTCGATGGCCTGTACCCGGAAAGGGACAGAATCTATTATTATTTCGGTTGTTTTTAGCTCATGACACAGACTTACGTAGACACTGAGATGCGCTGTGCAAAATGCTGCAAAACGCAGCACGGCACATTGTATGACCACACCTGCAAAGCCCACCACAAAGCAAGCATGTTGTACACACCGCACCATACCGTAACTGACACACAAAGCAGACCGCACCGTATTACACAGGATGCAACAGCTGCAAAACGCACTACCCTTGTGACAAACACCTTGTCTGTGAAACAAAACCTAGATTCAAAGCAGATGCAGATTTTTTCGATTTTTGCAAACGACGTCGCATTTTCAATACATCGAATGCATTTGAAAAGGTGGTAATCTAACAGACACCGTACCTGCGTGTTGAGAGGTTGGGAGGTGTTGGAAGTCCTGGTCCTGGTCCATAATTATCTGTAGTTTTGTGAATACGTAACTGAGAGTGTGAACGTCAAGCTAGTCATAATGCAGTTATTCAATAGCTGCCGTAACTGTTCCATTTTAAAATCGCTCAAAATTTGATAGGTATTATTAGTAATCAGATTTTAATAGCTGAAACAGCAGGTGTGAGGAGAGGGGTGTGTGTGCGTGTGTGTCTGCGTTAGACATAGAAAATTATGAATTCTTTTGAACAACAGTCACAATTTCAGCTAATCTGTTTATGTACTGAATACTATAAGAATCTAGTTGGCTACTCTTTTAGATAATAGGTGACATGTCTGTAATAATATGGTTCGTTGAGTGTGGAAGGAGCATATGGACAGAGAGATGGGGTGGGGTGGGGGGCAGAAGGGAGCCAGGTAGAGTTGGGTGGGGGGGGGGTGGGGTGGGGGTGGGAAGCAGAGGTGGGGGGTGGGGGAGAGGCGAGGAGTAGGGGAGGTGGGGGGGGGGGGGGGGCAGAAGAGAGCCAGGTAGGAGGTGGGGGGGTGGGTGGGGGGGGGGGGGAAGCAGAAGAGAGCCAGGTAAGGAGTTGGGGTGGGGTGGGAAGCAGAAGAGAGCCAGGTAAGGAGTGGGGGGGTGGGGGGGGGCAGAAGAGAGCCAGGTAAGGAGTTGGGGTCGGGGTGGGGGGGGGGGGGGGTGGGGGAAGCAGAAGAGAGCCAGGTAAGGAGCTGGGGTAGGGGTGGGAAGCAGAAGAGAGCCAGATAAGGAGTTGGGGGTGGGGGGGGGGGGGAAGCAGAAGAGAGCCAGGTAAGGAGTTGGGGTAGGGGTGGGAAGCAGAAGAGAGCAGGTAAGGAGTGGGGGGGTGGGGGGGGGGGGAAGCAGAAGAGAGCCAGGTAAGGAGTTGGGGTAGGGAGAGTGTGTGTGCGGGGGGGGGGGGGGGGGCAGAAGAGAGCCAGGTAAGGAGTTGGGGTAGGAGAGTGTGTGTGCGGGGGGGGGGGGGGCAGAAGAGAGCCAGGTAAGGAGTTGGGGTGGGAGAGTGTGTGGGGGGAGGGGGGGGGGCAGAAGAGAGCCAGGTAAGGAGTTGGGGTAGGGGGGTGGGACGAAGCAGAAGAGAGCCCGGTAAAAGGTTCGGGCAGGGAGGGGGTGGGGGTTGGGGGGGGGGGGAGGAAAGCAGAAGAGAGCCAGGTAAGGAGTTGGGGTAGGGGTGGGAAGCAGAAGAGAGCCAGGTAAGGAGTTGGGGGGGGGGGGGGGCAGGAGAGCGAAGGAAACTCAAAGGTAGAGTTTTTGAGAGAGTATTGGTAATTTACTAATTGTAATGCGTATTTGGGTGAGTGATGGGAGTCATTAGCGCGCGCGCGCGCGCGTGTATAAATAATAGTAATGGGTATTTAGAGCGCCTCATAGTTCAGGAGCTGTGTGAGAGTCAGGTGGCCGTCCTGAGCTGTCCGTCCTAACGAGCCTTCTGGTTTCCGTGGACGTAAAGAATTATTGCACCGTGCTTCGGCATTGGTCACAACTTGTCCCTAATATGTCAACTGACATCTGAGGACATTAAGCATCACTTCATCTTAGAGCGCCTAAACCGCACAGTCCCTAAGCACTTACATTCTGTGACTGCACATTTTTTTCAAAATTCAACTCACTCACACACACACACACACACACAGATAGTTATCGTTCACTAGATGATATCTTTATGGTAGAATACTTACGGTTCTGCTTGTTGAAATGCACGTAAATCTGTTTTTTGTCAAGATGTTTGTACCGCGCACCGAGTTTAACTCAGGTTAGAGAAAGGCGCCTTATCAAAATTATCTGTTATTATTTTTAATATATATCTATTATATTTTATGGTTTCAGTATGCGTTACATAGTTTACCATATTTTCCAAGAGCCATAACTGTTCCAGGTTAGTTGAATTCGGCCAGTTATCTCCCGTAATGCAAGCGTTACAAAATCCGGTTTTTATTTGATCGTGGTTGACTGTGACTTTGGCGGTAATAGTGTGAACGATTCGTAAGTTGGATGTACAGGAACGGCAAATGTTTACTTGTTAATGCACTATATGAATGGAAGGTCACCAAGACAAATTTTTGTGCACATGTTAATGTTACTGGCAAATAAATCTCCTTGTATTCTTGTGTGCATGCTATGGCCTCTCCTTGTCGTACCTTGTTTAAATGTTGAGAACACAAATATCGCTTTGGCGTGGCTGTTTCCGCCTGCTAGTGACACCTCTTAACAGTGCAAAACACAGACACTCATGCTTTCCACCGCCCACCCCCACTTCTGTCTCTTCTACTCTTTGTCACACATATCACCTATCAAGACATGCCACGCAGGACCAATCACAGCTACAAAACACCGTACCTATAAAACAGCCCATACCAAACCTATAAAACATCGTACCTATAAAACAGTCCATACCAAACCTACAAAACACCGTACCTATAAAACAGCCCATACCAAACCTATAAAACATCGTACCTATAAAACAGTCCATACCAAACCTACAAAACACCGTACCTATAAAACAGCCCATACCAAACCTATAAAACATCGTACCTATAAAACAGTCCATACCAAACCTACAAAACACCGTACCTATAAAACAGCCCATACCAAACCTATAAAACACCGTACCTATAAAACAGTCCATACCAAACCTACAAAACACCGTACCTATAAAACAGCCCATACCAAACCTACAAAACTCCGTACCTATAAAACCGCCCATACCAAACCTACGAAACACCGTACCTATAAAACAGTCCATACCAAACGTACAAAACACCGTACCTATAAAACAGCCCATACCAAACCTATAAAACATCGTACCTATAAAACAGCCCATACCAAACCTACGAAACTCCGTACCTATAAAACAGCCCATACCAAACCTATAAAACATCGTACCTATAAAACAGCCCATATCAAACCTAAGAAACTCCGTACCTATAAAACAGCCCATACCAAACCTATAAAACATCGTACCTATAAAACAGCCCATACCAAACCTACGAAACTCCGTACCTATAAAACAGCCCATATCAAACCTACGAAACTCCGTACCTATAAAACAGCCCATACCAAACCTATAAAACATCGTACCTATAAAACAGCCCATATCAAACCTACGAAACTCCGTACCTATAAAACAGCCCATACCAAACCTACAAAACATCGTGCCTATAAAACAGCCCATACCAAACCTACGAAACTCCGTACCTATAAAACAGCCCATACCAAACCTATAAAACATCGTACCTATAAAACAGCCCATACCAAACCTACAAAACCCCGTACGTATAACACAGCCCAGGCCAAACCTACAAAGCGCAGAGCACATCAACACACCACACCACTAACACAATTGCACAAACACCTGCAGCGGAATACCTGCAAAGCACACGCCATAGCAACCGCAAAACACGCGACATAGCTACCAACAGAGAGAGAGAGAGAGCGAGCAAGCGAGCGAGCGAGAGAGGAGAGAGAGAGAGAGAGAGAGAGAGAGAGAGAGAGAGAGAGAGAGAGAGAGAGAGAGAGAACTTTATTTTACAAGGATTGTAGTTTAGGTTTAGTCAAAAGCCTGTCTATCAACTAGTCCTTGCAAAGCTACTGATGAGTAAATATACAGTTACAGGCATCATTAGAGAGAGAGAGAGAGAGAGAGAGAGAGAGAGAGAGAGAGAGAGAGAGAGAGAGAGAGAGAGAATTACCATCAAATACTGCTTGTGTCTTCGTAGAGGTCCGAAGCTTGATGGGATCTGTGTCAAATGTCTACAGAGAACACAACAATGCAGCAAAGATACAGTCATCTGGTGCTTGCACCGACCCATCGACGAATAAAGCGAGGTGAAAGTTTAAAAACAATTAAGAGAACACAGAGTTCTGTACAGTTGTGGACGCGCGTGCGTCGATAGATGCATGAGTGCGTACGTGTGGTTTTGGTCCGCGCTATAGATTTCCTTTTTAAAATGATCGATTAAGCTGGCTTCACCTCGCCTAACTTGCAAGCCACTTATGCAATGAAACAGATCCAATTCAACTATTATTTTGCCGGTGCGCACCATACACCTGACAGTTAACATCATTTGAGGCAGAATCACCGAGGAAGACAACGACGTTACCCAGAAAGACTGAAGGCCCCAAAGTCACCCAGAAAGGCCCCCTGAAACTCAGAAAGGCTTCATTGTCACCAAGGAAGGCCTCAGTGTCACCAAGGGAGGACCGTGACTTTTAGTAGCACCAAGGTAGGACTGTGATTTTAGTAGCACCAAGGTAGGACCGTGATTTTAGTAGCGCCAAGGAAGGACAGTGACTTTAGTAACATCAAGGGAGGACCGTGGCTTTAGCAGCACCAAGGGAGGACCGGGACTTTTAGTAACATCAAGGGAGGACCGTGACATTAGCAGCACCAAGGGAGGACCGTGATATAATACGAGGGCAATGAAAATAGCCAGTCAGTCAGTCTACAGAACTGTGCAACTGCTTCACTGAAAGTCGTCGATGACCTAATGCTCTCGGCAACAAAAGGAAAAAGGAAAAACGTCCGGCGCAATGGATGTGTGGCACACACACACACACACACACACACACACACACACACACACACACACACACAACACACACAAACAACAACAACAACCAAAACAAAAACAACCAAAACAAACAACAACAACACACACACACATACACACACACACAACACACACACACACCACACACACACACACACACACACACACACACACACACACACACCAACAACAACAACAAGCAAGCAAAACAACAACACTCAAAACAAGAATGACTGTTGGAATTTTAAAACAAGATCCAAACACATAAAAAGTTAAAAAGAATGTTGTTTATTAGGACAAAACACAATATGAGAATTTTCGGGGTAATCCATTTTTTCAAGCTACAAAACGATACTTAAACCAGTTAAAAGGTGTAATATCTTTTTTTAAGGTACAAAGCAACACTTAGACAACAGTATCGTTAAGTATCGTTTTGTAGCTTGACTTTTTTTCTCACCGTTTAACTGTTGTTTATGTGTCGTTTTGTAGCTTGAAAAAAGGGATTACCGCAAAAAAATCGCCTGTTGTGTTTTGTTCCAATAAATAGCGTTCCTTTCAACCTTTTATCTGTTTGGATGTGTGGTTAGTTAGTAATTGGATTTTAACATCCTGTCAACCGCACACAGTCACCTCAAGACAAGGATGTGTGGTGGTGTTGGAAAACTTATTTTATTAATGATACTATTATACTGTAATCTCTGTTCTCAGAAACCCTTTTGCTTTGTATAAGTTACTGATGCATCATTTGATAGGGCCAGAGTTTATTGTGTGCTTCAGCTTTGATTATTAGTATGTTGACTTCAATAATAAAGTTTTGAGTGAATAGCCAGTTTATTTATGTATATATGTAGTTTTACTCCCCCATCCCCTATCCTCGTCTCCTTTACATTTTAGATTTGCATTTGGAATGCTATGTTTTAAAGTTAGGGTTTTGGCTTTCAGAGTGACAAAACACTTTCCTACAGAGAGCACCACTCAACAATTTGCAAAACATCTAAGAAATAATTAATTCAGTTCTTCACTAGTGACTTCTCTGTTGATGTAACAGAAGTGCTTGTTGGCCAACCATATTCTTTTATTTTGTCAAGATTTGATCTCTGTAACTCTTCTCGTGAAATTTGAGAATATCCAAAACAGCACATTCCGTGTAGTCTTCAGACCGTCAAAACCAGGCCACGTTTCGCCACTCGTACACGCCATCCATCGGCTTCCAGTGCATTAAAATATTAAGAACAAATTTCCTCCCACTTGCTTCTCTTCTATCATGGGCATTGGACCTCCACCATCAGCCAAAGCGCCTACGTCCTCGGCAGTTATATGCCTTCCCAACAACTCCGATCCTCTTCCGACCAATCATGCGTTATATTATCCCCGTCGTCAAAATAAAGTCAAATGGTCAACGTTCCTTTTATTCCGTACCAAGGTCCAATAATCCAACAAAACTGTGCACATCAGGTTTACAAGTGTGTGTGTGGTTTTTATTAAATATTTTTTATTAATAATCATTTTAAGCTGCCTCCCCTTCCTCCCGCCCCAAACAATTTACGGATTTTCTTTTATTCAAGGAGGACGAGGAGTGTGAGCTGTTATGAGTGCGGTATTGATACTGTCATGACACATTCTGGCACCTGGGATTTTGTGAACTGCCATGTCCTCGACTCCTTCTGTATCATAAATTTGTGTATCTAGCGATAGTGACTGTAAATTGCCAATGACGAACGCTTAGGGCGCATCCTGAGATGAGGCGATCGATAAGTGTTCATTACTGTCATTATTAAACGCCTGCGGCTAGTTTCTGGTTCACTACACACAACGCCGTGGTGCCTTTGGAGGCACGCGGGAGTTGGGTCCGACTAGGTGGAACCTTGCCATTGGAAATTACCGCTGTACCCATTGGGTCGGAAAGCGTGCAGTGCGAGTTCAACTTCCGAAGGGGAGAAAATGCTGTCGTCTCTATTGGTGTTTAGAAAAGAAACGTATTTTTAAAGTTTCCGTTTTCATCGCATGTACGCCTTTTGGAGAAAAAGAAATGAGATCCCCCCTTTGTTGTTGTTTGTTACCAGCGGTAACACTGGTGCCTTAAATTGCCTTTCAGATCTCAGCTGAAAACCCGTCTCTTGAAAGGAGCTGGTGTTCTGAAACCATTTCCCCCAAAATAAAACGTCAAATTAAGGATTTGACTTTAAAGCGATCTTTTGTTGACATAACACGTGCTTGAAATGCTTTCCCTTTAATGTTTTTTAATTACATGGGCATCTATGATAATAAGGTAAACTGTTCCATGCGAAAGAGCCCGAAAAGGATAAACTCTTTTTAAATATATCGGTCTCTGTTCTGGGCAGAAGTTGTTTGTTCCCATGAACGTGAAGACGTTCAGAAGTAATCATGAGGTCTTTCGTGTATTGCGGGGCATTGTCGTGAACAACCTTTTGCATCAGAACACACTTACTGAGCAACAGTTGTTAGTTGTTTGACTAACACGGGTAGTTTCAGAGCACGGCACGTTTGTTCATGTTAGGAGCTGGCATTAACAGGAGAGAGGAGAGAGGAGAGAGAGAGAGAGAGAGAGAGAGAGAGAGAGAGAGAGGAGAGAGAGAGAGAGAGAGAGGAGAGAGAGAGAGAGAGAGAGAGAGAGAAGAGAGGAGAGAGAGATAGAGAGAGAGAAGAGAGAGAGAGAGAGAGAGAGAGAGAGAGAGAGAGGAGAGGGCATTAGAGAGAGAGAGAGAGAGAGAGAGGAGAGAGAGAGAGAGAGAGAGAGAGAGAGGATGAGAAGAGAGAGAGAGAGAGGAGTAGACGAGAGAGAGAGAGAGAGAGAGAGACTGGCATTAACCAGAGAGAGAGAGAGAGAGAGAGAGAGAGAGAGAGAGAGAGAGAGAGAGAGAGAGAGAGAGAGAGAGAGAGAGAGAGAGAGAGAGAGTGGCAGAACAGGACAGACAGACAGACAGACAGACGATAACAGACAGACAGACAGACAGACAGACAGACGACAGACAGACAGACAGACAGACAGACAGAGAGGCAGAGAGACAGACAGAGACAGAGACAGAGAGACAGATGATTTTCACGTATACATACAAGCATACTGGAATTGTTGCTTTGGTTGTTTTTCTCGTTTGATCTGTCTCCTCTTCTTCATCTTCTGTTTTCCAAGACGGAATATTTCCGAATTAGGTCAGTAAGACTAGTTGATAATTTAAGCCAGTTACTTCGGATAGGCAGGAGGAAATGGGTGAAAATCTTATCTCTGACCGTCTTCAACTCCGCGCACACTCCCGTACTCTCCGCTCTGCTTTTGATACCCTCAGCCTCCAGATTCCTCGTGCCAGACTTTCCACTGCTGGCTCCCGCGCCTTTCCTGTCTTCGGCCCCTCTACATGGAATTACCTTCCCCTGCCTCTCCGACAGAAACCCTCTTTGGACTCATTCAAACCTGCGTCAAGACACTTCTTCTTGCAAAACAATAGACCTGCCATGTTTTCCGCTCCGCGCTGCCTTCTTCCTCCGCCGCAAGTCCTTGTTGTTTATTGTCTAAGTTGGTAGTAAATAGTGTATAGTGTATATAGTTGTGGCAGCGGCTGCCTGTGCGTGCGTGTGTTCGTTCATTCGCTTAGAATAGTCTCTCCAAAAAAAGATTTTGTGCTTTACAAATACTTTGATTATCATTTTATCATTAAAATACAAGTCACTGTCCCGTTCTGCGTCTCAGTACATACTTACCGCCTCGACAAAGATTTTGGTCAGCTCCACGCGTAGCCTGTAGGGTAAGCCACTCGCACAGGCCATTTTGTCGTACAGCATTTGAACCTTGAACGAAAGGAAGACGTCATTTTATTGTCCAGAAGCACACATCAAAGGGTTTGCTGTTGTTGTGGCGTTCCCGAGTTGAACACTGGGGGTCACCCGCTAAATGCAATTGTACATGCAATCTGTAAGGTGAAAGCTCTGCGTGTGCTACCGTTTAAAAACATTTTTTTCTATACCCCCCGCCCCCCTATGGGCAGCCACACGCCGTCTTCAGAGGACATAAAGGGTATAACTTTTACTGAAACAGAACAAAACAACGTGAAACTTTTCTGCAGAAGCACGCAATAGGCTTAAGAAGGAACATTTTTAATGGAACAGAACACAATAAGCACTTTTCAGCAGAACTGTCTTGTCTGAGTAATAAACATACAGTTATTTTAGACAAAGAGTAGTATCGTGCACAGCTGCAGCGCTAGTTTTCTGCATCGCCGACACACGAGATTGGAAAAAGATTATTTTAGTGACACATCTAACGATGATTTCATGCCTTGGTAATAACGTTTTTTAATGAAAAAAGAACATTATTTCATATGCGAAAAGAGCACTTAAATGATACTTTGATAAGATCATATAGTATATCTGAGTAATTACATTTCCATAAGACCTATCGTTCAATCTTCATAGCAGTTCGCTTCTGGCTAACTGTCTGCCCGCCATGGGGGTCTGAGCTACCATTGTTTGTAGAGGAAATAGTCACTGTTCATTCCAGTTTGTTGTGTATCTTACGGTATCTGAGCTACCATGTTTGTAGAGGAAATAGTCACCGTTCATTCCAGTTTGTTGTGTGTGTATCTTATGGTATCTGAGCTACCATGTTTGCAGAGGAAATACACCGTTCATTCCAATTTGTTGTGTGTGTATCTTACGGTATCTGAGCTACCATGTTTGTAGAGGAAATAGTCACCGTTCATTCCAATTTGTTGTGTGTGTATCTTACGGTATCTGAGCTACCATTGTTTGTAGAGGAAATAGTCACCGTTCATTCCAATTTGTTGTGTGTGTATCTTACGGTATCTGAGCTACCATTGTTTGTAGAGGAAATAGTCACCGTTCATTCCAATTTGTTGTGTGTGTATCTTACGGTATCTGAACTACCATTGTTTGTAGAGGAAATAGTCACCGTTCATTCCAATTTGTTGTGTGTGTATCTTACGGTATCTGAGCTACCATTTTTTGTAGAGGAAATAGTCACCGTTCATTCCAATTTGTTGTGTGTATATCTTACGGTATCTGAGCTACCATGTTTGTAGAGGAAATAGCCACCGTTCATTCCAATTTGTTGTGTGTGTATCTTACGGTATCTGGGCTATCATGTTTGTAGAGGAACTAGTCCCCATCTATTCATTCCATTTGGACATGTTACATACGTCGTGGTTGCCTGAGCCAGGTTACTTGTAGAGAAAATGGCCACTATTCATTCTTATTTGACGTATGTTTACATCATGGGTGCCTGAACGAGCTACAATTTTTTGTAGTATTTAAATACGTCGTGGTTGCCTGAGTTACGTTATTTGCAGAGGAAACAATCACTGCTCATCCCCATTTGATGTATGCGTACGTGGAATATGCCTGAATTACCATTATTTGCACTATTCATTACTATTGAAAACAAAATGACTTATAGAAACACCCGGATACATCTTTCAGAGTAGACACTTGCAGTTTATTTGTGCTTTAGTATAACATAGGTACCATATCAATTTTATGTTTTTAGAAGACAAGCCACTGTTCACCTATTTTCTTTCGTCATAGATGGGCCTCTACCAAGTGCATTTTGGACGCGACGATACTGAGACGGCAGAAATGCTGGGTCAACCTGTTCTAGCCAAACCATGTTCTTGCTCAGGGCCATTCTTAACAAGAAGGGATTCTGGGTCTGGGAAAGTAGGGGTCTGGGGTCTGGGCAAAAAGGGGTCAGGGGTCTGGGCAAGAAGGGGTCAGGGGTCTGGGCAAGGAGGGGCCTGGGGTCTGGACAGGAAAAGGTCTGGGGAGTGGGCAAGAAGGGGTCTGGGTTCTGGGTTCTGTACAAGAAGGGGTCTGGGTTCTGTACAAGAAGGGGTCTGGGGTATGGGCAAAAAGGGGTCTGGGGTCTAGGCAAAAAGGGGCCTGGGGTTTGGGCAAGAAGGGGCCTGGGGTCTGGACAAGAAAAGGTCTGGCTAAGAAGTGGTTGGTCTGGGGTCTGGGCAAGAAGGGGTCTGGGGTCTGGGCAAGAAAGGGTCTGGGGTCTGGGCAAGAAGAGACCTGGCCAAGAAGTGGGTGGTCTGGGGTCTGGGCAAGAAGAAATTTGGCCAAGAAGTGGGTGGTCTGGGGTCTGGGCAAGACGGGGCCTGAACAGGAATGCAAGGGGATGTTCAAGAAAGGGCCTTAGCACGAACGGTATCGTCCCACACTTTAGGATTCTCAGAGTTTGTACTTTGTTCCTTTCCGTATTCAAAAACACGAGATAGAAGAAGAAGAAGAAGAAGAAAAAGAAGAAGAAGAAGAAGAAACTCTCTTGTGCACAACTTATTGTTAGCGTATGTTTGGGGAATACTTCATAAAGTGTCAGGGAAATTTCGACAAATGAATTTAGGAGTTTATATTAGCATCTCAGTACAAGCCTGAGCAATTATTAATCCACGACGTACGAATGTAAGGTCATAAAAGGCTGGAACTTGTTACTTCTGCAGTTATCACGAGATCTGTGTACAAATTATTGCTAGTGTGAATGTATTTATATTTAAAGTTACACGCGGAATTTCCAGCAACTGGAAGCTTATTAGCATTTGACTACAAGCGTGGTAAGTTTTGAACCTCAGCATGTTATTAAGTTTTATCTGGTGACGTTAAAACAAAAACAAAAAAACGAGCGTTCAGTATTTCAGTAGTTTCACTGTGACGTAAAAGCAACTAAAGTAACAACAGTGATAACGAAAAGAACAACAACAAAAGCAAAAACAACAAAGGTAACCCCCCCCCCTCCCCTCTCAAAACAAAACGCAAAACCGACTTCACGTGATTTATTTACTTTATGAGTGATGTAAAAACGAGTATTCATACCTCATTCATCATATCGGTGACATAAACACGAACTTCCTCCACAGATCCCTTTCTGGAAAAAAAAGTACAAATATTTGTAACTGATCACACACACACACACACACACACACACACACACACACACACACACACACACACACACACACACACACACACCGCCCCCACTGCCCGTCACATACACACAGAGTACTTCCTGGTGGATGTATCAGACTAACAAGGAGCTATTTACTCACAAACGATTGATTTGCTAGCTACTTTGGGGAAGGGTTGATAGGCTGATGTATGGACTGTGTCTGACCAAGAGAGCTGATTAAGCAGAGCTGAAAAAGAGAGCTGATTAAAGAGTGGTGACAAAAAGAGCTGATTAAAGAGAGCTGACAAAGAGAGTGACAAAGAGAGATGAGTAAAGAGTGGTGACAAAGAGAGCTGATTAAAGAGTGATGACTAAGAGAGTGACAAAGAGAGATGAGTAAAGAGTGGTGACAAAGAGAGCTGATTAAAGAGTGGTGACAAAAAGAGCTGATTAAAGAGAGCTGACAAAGAGAGTGACAAAGAGAGATGAGTAAAGAGTGGTGACAAAGAGAGCTGATTAAAGAGTGATGACTAAGAGAGCTGAGTAAAGAATGGTGACAAAGAGACCTGATTAAAGAGAGTTGACAAAGAGAGCTGATTAAAGAGAGTTGAGAAAGAGCCAACACAACGGTTTACAATCGTAGAGCCACAGGACAAAGAGCCCCGTCACAGCAGCAGGAACACTTACTTGTTGTACATGTCGAAATCCGCATGCAGGCACACATCCACGTAGACACTATTGCAACTAGGTCCATCTGAAATTGTCGTAAATCTAGGAGTGGTTACAGGAGCATTAACTGTTAGTAGTAGCAGTAGTAAAAGTAGTAGTAGTAGTAGCAGTAGTAAGTAGTAGTAACAGCAGCAGTGTAGACAAATAACTAGTTAGTTGTTAAGGCCCATTCAGCTGCTCAGGTAATGGCACAAAGTTCCTCCTGAAATTGTCGTAAATCTGGGAGTGGAAACAGCAGTATTAACTACGACTACTACCACCACTACCTGACTAGCAGCAGCAGCAGCAGCAGCAGCAGCAGCAGTAGGGTAGAGAGAGAACTAGTTATATATTAGGGCCCGTCCAACCGCGTAGGTTATGCTGGGGTGAACGAAAATAGGACTAGCGGAAGCTGTCAGGTTGCAGCAATGCTATATCATCATTACTACATATTATTATGACTGATATTTGTTATCGTATTGGTGAACATGTATCTATTATCATACTATATGCTGAACCCCATCCCAGCTCATTTTACATTGTCAGGGGCTACTTGACTTTTTTGACTGTCAGTTGAGCAGCCGTCACATTTAGTGGGAACCGGGTGGAAGGCACTGAGCGAATTCGGGGAATCCGATGACATGGTTAATACACTCAAGTCAAGAAGTTAGGCATCTGTAGGAATTAAAGAGTGCAATAACGTTTCACAGTGGCATAAAAGAAAGTCTAAATAACGATTTTAGAACGTCGGTAATAATCTGTGAAATCGCCGACAGTGTGGACAATCACTTTTGTGGATATCTTTGACATTTTCTCGCAGTTTGCTTGTATACTTGGCAAACAGCCTGCTGACTGCAAGTTGATACTTGTAACTGTCTAGCACCTACATGCTGAACTGAGCCGAGCCTTTGCTATCCGGTGGTGTCAGCTGGCTTCTGAAGCTGAATTATTTCACTCGCACGTAGGCAAAACTGGTGATTTTTACACACACCGGGCACGTTTCTTACGTGCCCTCCACGTACGTGTTAAGCTGACTTTATATTTGACGGAAGTAGATTAGTGAATATAAGCCTTTCAGTTGCTGAGACTTTGTGGAAGTGGATTAGGGAGGTCTGAAAAATAAGTGCATTGTTGTTAAACGTTGCTGTACTTTTGAGCTTGAGTATACTTACAATCTAGGTGCAAAGGTTGCGTGGCTTTGGGCTGTCACATGAACCGTCACAGGCAACACGTGCAGCACTGGATCCGATGACGAACAGTGAACGAGTCAGTCATAAGCCGCCACACCTTTTAAGGCGCAATGTTTCATTCAAGACATAGTGAGCCGGTTTGGCCTAGCGGTATGGCGTTAGGCTGGTAAGCGGAAGGACCTCGGTTCGATACCGCTTCGGCTCTCCTTTCTCTTGAAAAAGGTTGTGGTTTGTGGACACTGTCTTGTGACTTTGTCCATCACTTCCTACTGAAACATTAAAATGGCTCTCATCGCTGCCCATCTTAATGCAGGATTCATTCTGGTGGTGACAGTGTAGCGATAGGTATATCCTCTCTCCCTCTTCCCCCACCTCCATACCCCCTTCCCCCCTTCTCCCCGTCCCTAATAAGCCTTACGGTTTCTGTGGACGTTAAGCACCATGTTTACTTAATTCAAGACATTTCCTGGCAAGGCCATCTCTGCACACGCAGACAGTTGACGCCATGGCTGACCTCACCGCGTCGCCGCCGTGTGCCAAATATAGAAATGACGCAGGAGTACTCTCACAGCAGAAGTGGTGGGTCAACTGGCGACTGGGTGGGATTTTCATTCTGGTGAAAGCGATTCAGATGACGACATAGCTACCCAGTTGCAACATTTTGATGAAGGCAAACTTGTCGAGTGGTCCGACAAAGACAACTCCATTTTGGAAGCTTAAACGTATGCGGGTCTCTTTAGTTAGTAACTGGATTTTAACGTCCTGTCAAACGCACATAGCTCAGGACAAAGGCAATGAGCGAGTTGCGGAAGTCATGCAACGGGCCGGCTGGCTACCTTTCTGCCTCCGTGACGGTTGTGTGACTTTAGACTCAGGGGACTCACCGGCACGCTTAGCACGTTCAGCTGGAAGCGGTGGCAATGAGCGACTTCTTGGAATCATGTGGTACTTTTGGCTCCACAAATTCCCATCTTCTGGACCTGCGTTTCTTTTCAGCTGTTGCGAGATTCTGAGTGAGAAGGTGTTGCCGTCTATGGACACTAAACTCTCGTTTTTCTGCACGTAGAGCCAAACAGAAAAAGGCCGGGAGGTTATGACAGACCTGGTGGAAGTGCAAAGTTAGTATAGTTAATTACTGGATATTTAACGCCCAGTCGACCGTGCGGGCTGTACCAGAGCGAAACACCATCTAAAATTCTAACACACCTTTGAAAATACAAACGCGCAAGTCTAACAAGTCAGAACCATCCTAGATTAAACAACAGAAGTGCAGTTTCATCCATGCACGCTTGACTGCGGTTCCTTCAACATATGGCTATACGTCTCCAAGTCGTTCAAACGAAGGAATAAAATCACAAATAAAAATCTGATTTTTCCTGACACACATAGCTTCGTGTTTGAAGAGAAGTGGAGGCAAAATGAATTTCACTGACTTCAAAAGACCGCAGTTACGGAGACTTGATTGCGGACAGCAGGTAAAGCATGCGAAATTCGTCTGACCTACTGCAGCTTCAAAACACAGAAGATTGAAACACAGAAAAAAACAAGAAAAAACAACAACCCCGCTTATATTAATGAAACAATGCAAAAGGTGTGCATATTTTCAAAGCAACAAAACGACAGTTAAACGGTAGTAAATAAAAACATTATAATTATCCGGTTACGGTTTGTCATTGGAATGCCTGGAGTGTCTGATTCTTCCACACACTCCAGCGGGTGCTTTGTCCATTTTTGACCAGGCCTTATCAACCACTGATTTTCCTTCGTGTCCTGTGTTTTTTAGTTTTTAGTTTTTAGTTTCTTTGTTGTTGAACTAACTCGGTTTCAAAACTGAAACAAAACTTTTGCACTATGTGGTACCCCAAATCTGTTTTAGTCCAAGTCCTTCATTGTCTGCTCTAGTAACCTACACACATACAGACATGCAACCGCCGCACCTCATTTCATGGCCTAGGAACTACTACCGCATTTTTTACTACAACTCTGACCGTGTCTGTGAAAGAAATCTTTCTCACACTAGGACCATCCGCAAATTGCGCTATTTTATGTTCAGTCTGAATTGTGCGAGTGCCCACAATACTATCATTATTCCTAATCATACTTCCATGGGTCGTTTCGGCTATCACTTATGGATTAGTAGTATTGGACGTGATGCGTATGTAATCATGTATTATACGCCTTGCCCAGCCGCTCTGTCTTTGTCATAACTAGGAAATTGGAAGCGATGCATGCATCCAGTAGAAATGCATAATGCGCCCATTCACCTAAAGGTGCAGGGGAGATTCAAGGGTATTACGCCAGCTGAACATCTCCTACCATACATCTCTGTAATGTTCAACGCCCACCACGTCAACAACGCTTCTGCAGAATAATGTCCGACCAATCGATATTTCCTGATGTATATTTACAACACGACGACGATTCATTATCATTCATCGAGTCTGCTGAGTGTCTGCATACGTGTGTGTGTGCGTGTGTGCGTGCGTGCGTGCGTGCGTGCGTGTGTGTGTGTGTGTGTGTGTGTGTGTGTGTGTGAGGGGGAGGGGACACGTACATGAAGCAGTTATATATATATATAAAGACACTTCTTCTGTCACAATTTATTTGGTGCTTCCCGTCCTAACAAAATATAACCAAATTAAATTAAAAAGAGCATACACGGGTTACCGTTATGTATAGATTTTGAAAAAGCATTTGGTTCCGTTGACTGCATGGATGTTAATGATTTTCTCATAGGCTTAAAGTATTTTTGTTTGTTTTGTTGTTGTTGCTGTGTTTTTGTGTGACACATCTGAAAGGCAATTGCTACTATCTTGAAATACTGATGGAGGTCCAATATCTACAATATATATGTAGGTTTAGTGAAAACACGATCAGTCACTATATACATATATATATATATTACACCGAACTTTAAAGGTTTATATTTATTCGGACTATGTGTCGGACAACCTTTTGGTTCCAAGGAAATGAAGTAAAAGAGAAAGCAGCACAGAGAACTAGACAGAGGGGAAAGAGTCACTGGTATCTAATATGTAATGACGTTCCGCCCTATTCAGCATTTCCTTGTGGCAAGCACACCACACACACACACACACACACACACACACACACGCACGCACACATACCAGCTGAACTGCTACACCGTCGTCGGTGCGAAATCGCACAATGCAGACAGCCATCTGGGGATTGGTGTTCGGCCGTGTGATGTACCATGTCAGCTCCTGTCGTCACGGTCAAGAACATTAATACAAAGCACCCAACACGCAACATAAATTCATAGTTTTTCCAATGTGCACGATTATCTGTAAGCATAACGACCTGGGCATATTCTGAAAGTCGGTCCATGGGAGACGGAAATAGAAGCGGGAGGTGGGGGGGGGGGGGGGGGGGGGGGGCGGACAGACGAACAGACGATTATGACCCAAGACTGAACTGAAACACTTTTGCACTCATAGTCTGTAAAATGGACTGTCACAAAAGACCGACAGTTTGAATACAAGATCCTGCCTCTCGCAGAACCAGTGTCTACGCTTCAGTTGATTAAAGATGTTATCTAAGCGATCAGGAAAGCCCAAATGCGCTTCACTCGAGTCTTTTCCTCGCTGCCATTTAAATGGTTCCAATGCTGGAACACGACTGACGACGGCAAAGACTTGGAGAAACAGGAATCAGCGATGGCAGCGATGGCCACAACATGGAACGTTCTGCTACTTCGTCGGCCACAACCACTGTAGTCGTGCATGCAGCTGCCGCTCAGGACGCTCTGCTGATCGGAGGATCTTTCAGTGAACGGACCGGCCATCCACGCACCGCAGTTTCGTATGTACCACGATCTACACGTGCAACATGGGGCTCCCGTGCACCTCCCTCCACCCATGGATCCAAACACGCACCATTCTCCAAACACGCACCTCTGTCCATTCCACACTCCATTCCTCGCTTTCCGGCAGCCTTCCTCCAAACTCTTCCCTAGATGGTTTCACTACAGAAGAGGCACTATTTATTTTCCCGCGCATCTGCATACCGAAACCGTCCCTAGGTCTGACGCTGTTAGCGGCCTCCGTCAAAGTGCGGAAAGTTTGGGTAGGCTATAACTCAGTAAGGCTGCTTTCTTTTGCCCCAACCGCTGATCTTCCGGTCAGCCAATCCTTCCAGATTCCGTACCTACACCGGACGCCCCCCCGCCCCCCACCATCCCCCCGCCACCCACCATGGCAATGTCAGAATCCTCACAATGTTGAAGGCGGACGTTTAATGAAAGGAGACGAAGAAGAGCTGTGGAATCAACATGACCTCGCAGCACGTACGTCACAACCGGGCGCTGTTTGACCCGGATGCAAAAGACGTCACATTCACGATTCCGATCATTTTGGTGTCATCTGTGCTCGGCCATAAAACAACAAGGACGACAACAACAACGCCTGATAAAATCTGAGTCGTCTGTTACAAAAGTACTGCCATTTGAGCACCAACAGAAAACTATCATTTTACTCAGTTTTTCAGAAACCTTTTGTATGACTAATTACAGCAGAGCTGGGAGGAGGGGTGCCGGGGGGTGAGGGGGGGGGGAGTGGGGGGGGGGGGGGTAAGGGGGGGGAAGAGAGAGAGAGAGGTTTGGAGTTTGAGTCCATCCATGCACAACCAACACACTATAGACTTCAAGGCAAAGCGTCGCACCAGCCACCCGGTGAATAGGTCACCCCAGAAAACCTACAAGCCCACGAAGGAAAATAGACCCAAATCGCGTTCGGTAACTTTCACCCGGCTTCCTAGTAAATAGAAGGTAATTCCAGGTGAGAGTTACTGTAGGTGATTCGGGTCTTTGCTGTTGTGTTCATGTGTCTCTTTCGAGCGCTATTTAACTGCCTTTGCTTGTTGGTTCTACGAAAGCGCTCTAGGCCTCGCTCTGTTTCAGATTACCACCTCAACTATTAAAAACGAAACGAAAAGAAAAAAGCAACAAACCAACCAGCTAACCTCATGCTGGGAAAGGCCGAGCTGACTGTACTGTATTTTCTGCACTTGGTCGTCAGTCTGAAAGACGTAGAGCGGGACTTCGTGGAACCTCCTCTCTCTCTTGATCAGCGTGACCAGCCGCGTGACGCCCGAGTCCATGGTCACGTTCAGCAGGACGATTTCCGGCATGTCACGCTGCAGGAACTCGCTGCGTGCCGTCACGAACGACAAGCTTAGCTCTTGCGTGACATCTTTTCCATCTGCTATGAGAATGACTTTTTTGTTCTTCTTTTTCTTTTCTTCTTTTTCTCCCGCTTTTCGTCCGACTTATTTTTTATTTATATCTCTTTTGTTTTTCAGTGTAGAATCTTCCTCCTCTCCAACTGCCGAAATTATTTTTGTTATAAATGTATTTAAAAACAAAAACAAATCTGAAGCAAGAATGGCTGCTAGCGTTCTAAACAAGATCCAACACATAAAAGGTTATGACAAAACACAACATGCTAATTTTCGGGCTAAGCCTGCAAAACAAGCTTCTAGCTTGAAAAAAAAGGGGGCTTACAACTAAAATTCTTTTCTTCTTTTTCTCCCGCTTTTCGTCCGACTTATTTTTATTTATATGTCTTGTTTTTGTCTAGGAAACAGCGTTCTTTTTAACCTTTTATGTGTTTTGGATCTCATAAATGAATACATTCTATTAAAAAAAGGAATTTTTTTAGCAACACATATTCACGCCTTGACCACATACAACCCACCGGCACCCACATCCGTGCGTGTGTGTGCGTGTGTGTGTGTGTGTGTGTGTGTGTGTGTGTGTGTGTGTGTGTGTGTGTGTGTGTGTGTGTGTGTGTGTGTGTGTGTGTGTGTGTGTGTGGAGAGAGAGAGGAGAAGAGAGAGAGAGAGAGAGAGAGAGAGAGAGAGAGAGAGAGAGAGAGAGAGAGAGAGAGAGAGAGAGAGAGGATACTATCTGCACAATGCACTTACACTGAACAGGTAAACCTTGAATATGGGAACAGAATCGAAGGATATATAACATCAGCAACAACACGGAGCACTTCATCGCAAACCAAGAAGCTGAAGTCAGTGAGACCAACTTACAGGGGAAAAAAGGCTCGCAGGAAAATGTTGAAAACGTTTTACGTGTGTGCACCCACAAACCATTTTATAGCAGTACTATGCGGGTCAAGAATTGTTATTGAGAATTGAAATCGACCATTAACTCGTGTTGGCACCCAACAACCTCCATACACTGTGAGTACTGAAATTGCATCACACTTCGTATCACTTTATTCAGTAATTTTCATGGAGAATATTGATGAAGAATGTGAAATTCAATCATGGGTTGTGTGATCAAACTGCATATAGAGTGCTGCCGAATAATTTTGTCGTTATCTGCGGCATTAAGGAAAATTGCCTTTAAACAAAAGATAATATAAACTATCAGACTTCACATATCACTGTAAGAGAATATGTTATTAAGGAGGCCGAACTGCAATTTTTCGGTTAGGTAAATGTATTTATATCTTCAGCGGTTTGGGCTCTATTTTAAGGAAATTTACCAGATTTCCTATTTCTTGGCCTTGAATCATAATCCCATAATGTGTCTCACTGAGCCAGTCCCAGCGATCAGTGACATCAAGTGATTCACGTGAATGCATGTACAGGTGAGAGAGGTGAGGTGTGTACGAGATTGATTTTTTGGCGGTGTTGCGTTGTCTATAGATGTAACAGTTCAGCAGTGCACTGGAAAAGCAAAACACTTGCAAATTTCCCGAGGGCAGAGCCAAAACCGTCGTAGAAAGAAAGTTTTATTTTGAACTAAAAAAGTGCCCTTCGGCCTCCTAATAAAGATACTGTATTCTCTGCCAGTGATACGTGAAGCCTGATTATTTTTGAGTATTTCCAAATATTGCACAGTCTAAGGAAAGTGAAACTACATATACACCATGAAGTCTGACAGCTCTTACTTAGGAAAATGTAGGGGGACAGAAAAGATAAACGTGCACCTTTCCACAGTTGAAATCCAAATTAAAAAGAAACAACCACCACCACAGATTTTACACAAAGCTTGACCAACGCCCCCCCCCCCCCCCCACACACACGCATCCGTCCCCCTGCCCCAAATCCCCCCTCCCCCCAAACAACAACAACCCAACAACAACACCGCCATCGAACGTTTTGTGAACACTCACCTCAGCATGAAGCTGTTACAAACATCTGTCAACAAAATGAGCATTCAAAAAGTGCATGCAATAACTGAATAGTCCATGCTCTAGACTTCACTGCAGCGTCGATTACCCACAACACATATTTGAACCACAACACGTATTTTAACTGTAGCTTGCGCCCCAAACTCGGACATCCCGTGCAAGACGAGATTCTCGTGAAAACGGTTTTGCTCAATGTTCCTGAGGTCGTCTGCTTTGTGGCTGTCATATCACGGTGCAGACGAGTGTCAGTCTTTGACAAGATTCACAGGTAATTTTTGCAAAGTGTATGTTTTTGTATGATATCTGATTTTAGTGTCTGAAAACATTGCTTATTTGACTCGCCTCCATTTTCGTATGCTTTTTGGTCACACTTGCTGTGTGAGCCTTACGAAGCAGTGTTTTTTTTAATGTTTTTTTTTAGTTCAGAAAGGTTACGCATTACAAAAGGAGAAACAACTAGCTGCATGCAATGGCTAATCATGTCATGCCCTTTGTTGGTTTTCATTTTCTTAGAGCGTATTTTCCTGCTTATCTTGCACCTGAGGTTTACCAAACAGGCACTAGGTCCAGTCAGCTCTAACACAGGGCATGGTCCTCGTGCAAAATATACTCCCGGTTGTCTAGACCGCCTGCACGTTTGGTGCACATGTATTTGTGCACTTCTGTCACGCTGGATGGGTGGTCGTTGAATTCAGGGGCGTTTTTGTTTGTTTTGTTGTGGGGGAGGGGGGGCTTTTATTTGTCTTGATGTAATTTGTTGACACGCGTTATCTTTATAAGTGTAAGATCAGTCTACTATCACTTACGTGAAATGGTTTTATATGAAAAGGAAGAAGAAATTACATCCGACCCCGATTCTCATTTTTTTGCAGCTGACCTTTTTGTTGTTGTTGTTGTTGTGAAGTGAAGTAAACTACGTTTCAACGGTTAAACTGTACGCAAGGACGTATTGTACTTAATGCGCTGTTTCCCTTAAATAATGTTTTAAGCCAGCTTGTATGCATGTGTTTGTGTTGATTTTTTATTTTATTTTATTTTAGACGGAAACCGTCAATGGAAACGCAGATGCTCGAGGTACGTAGTCTTGTTTTCGGCCGGATTCGCTGTTCCGCCCCCACCCGCAGCGACACGGATAATGACTCGGGTCACGTTTTGCATGTGCACTCCTAGACAGCCACCCGGAAATACACGACTTTACGGTGCAAACGGTCGAGACAACTGAACTGCCTCTCTGGGTAAGACTACTGCAACTCAAGCCTTTTGGGTGTTCTAAACACCTTCTTAAAAAAACAAACTACAAAAGGTTCAAAATTCAGGTGCAAGACTTGTGCTTAAAGCAGGAAAGCCAAATCATGTTTCATGCTTCCTCTGAATTCTTTCCTGGCTGCACATCCAAGGATGCATTGACTAAACTTGTCAACACTTTGTCACTCCCTTTTATCTAATATAGCTCCTGTTTATCTGTCTGATCTTCATTATGGGTATTCTCCATCAAGACAATTTCACTCTTTCTCATACTCAAGAACTTATCACAGTCGACACGTTAAGACCGAAACATTTGGATGTAGCTCTTTTTTTCCACTACTGCTCCTTCTGTCGGGAATTCTCTGCTTCGTGAAACATTCATCATCAGCCATTGCATTAAAACATACTAACGCTAGCAAACACTCACCAAATTCAGTTGACTTTGTGTGTGTGTGTGTGTGTGTGTGTGTGTGTGTGTGTGTGTGTGTGTGTGTGTGTGTGTGATGTAGGTCTTGCTCTTTGGCTTGGTGTAGTTTTAACTACTTGTAAAGATCGTTATTATCAATTTCCGCGTGTGGTGTCCCGGTGCTTAAATTTGATGTGTCAAGCTCACTTTTTATGTTCGAGGTTTGCACTTTACAAATATTTCATTACTATAATTATTATTAACCTCTATGGGTGGTCTGCCATGCAGTTTATAAAGCTTACAGCTGTGTATGACATATTTTTTTAAACGCTCACCCCCCACCCCTCTTTCATACAAAAATATCACAACTCTGTCTGAAAATCTTTGGCACGACACGCCGGTATATTTTTCAAAATCTATATTTGTGTGCATAGGCGTGTGTGTTTTGGCATGTGTGGGTGTGGACGGTAAATTTGCGCATGCATTTGTGTATGTGTGTGTGTGTGTGTGTGTGTGTGTGTGTGTGTGTGGTGTGTGTGTGTGTGTGTGTGAGAGAGAGAGAGAGAGAGAGAGGGAGAGAGAGAGAGAGACGCTGAGGTCTGTCACTCTCGCTATAACACTGTTCTCCCCCCCCCCCCTAGTTTTTGGAGCCGATCCCCTCTCTACTCCCCACTTCATTTCCAGGTCCACAGTTCTTTTCTGTGCAAGAATCTGAAGAGGAGCCCAAGATCTGACACGTCGTCTTCTCGGAATCGGTCGGATTCACCGCATCACTCGGGCAAGGTACGTCAATTAACGTGTCTCTGAGAGTTGACTGACCCTGTCGATTAGCCAATTAGCACACGTAGACAGGATACACCCTCCGCCCACCCTCCGACAGTTTACACTCATCAATATCTTCAGAGTCGCAAACGGAGACTAGCAATTGTGAAGACATGTGCGTGGTGGCCATGTAAGTCGGACACACTGTACCCAAATCAGTTAGAGGGTGGAGCAAGAGCTGTACCAGTCCTTGCTTGTAATGAACCAGCGGTAACTGCATGAAAGGGGACAAGAAACACGCACGCACACACGCAACACACACACACACACACACACACACACATCACACATCACACACACACTCTCTCTCTCTTACTGACACTACACACACACACACACACACACACACACACACACACACACACACACACACACACACAACAAGAAGAACAACAACAAAAAAGAAGAAGAACAACAGCAAAACAATGACAGCAAAAACGAACAAAGACAGATGCAAAATTGGACATGGCAATGACAATGATACGCGCTTTAGACTGCCGCTTTGACAATTGGGACTGGGGACCCTATGGTGAAAGCTTTGAGAGAAAGACAGCTACCACAACGGTAGGCTAAAAGAAATTACCGGATGCTGGGAGAAGACCCCCAAACAAGAAAAGTGAGAGAAAAACGTATTGTGATCATGGAAGAAAGTTTAAAAGCAACAGAACAGGATATAAAAGCTGATGATCTGACAGAGGCAAAAGAACTAACTGATAGGTATGAATGATACATGAAGAGGTGAATAATAATTTATTTTGTAGAACACCTAAACAGTTTCCTGAACTCTTGCCGCTGTACAAAGCAGTTAATCATGAAGCGTAAAATGTCAAGACGCACATCAATAAATTAATATATAATAATTATTTCTTAGCCTAAAAGAAGCAAATCGTAAACACACTATACATATTGAAAATTCATTTTAAAACACATTAATGCTAAAAGTAGCTAACGAAAACAGTAAAATATATACCCAAACACACCCTTGCAACCCCATCCCCACTAACACGCAGAAACACACACACACACACACACACACACACACACACACACACACACACACACACACACACACACACACACACACACACTGCGGTCACATAAGGTGTAAGAAAAGAGAATGAACCTAGAAGGCCCAATGGAGTAGGTAAAAAAGACAGATTGCTGCTGTGGAGATGTCCTACACCTACATCATGGAACACATCCACAACACATCCATATTTAAAGAGGCAGTCGGTGGCAGTGGAATGAGTTCAGAGGAGGCGCAGCTAGGTTCTGAAGAGAATGCATTCACAGTTGTGCTGAAAGAGTTAGCTGCTTGAAATTACACTCTTTGAAACGGAGAAGGCTGAGAGAAGATCTGACTAACACTTAAGATTTTTGATTATTAGTCGATCGCATGTCTGCTTTTCTTCTTGTTGTGTTAATGAAAAGCGGCACGTGTCCCTCCCAGCAGAGTCAACAGGTCAGCTCTCTTTCTCTTATCAGGATCCTGGAAGCAACTCCATGTTTCTGTCAGCCATGTTTTCTCTCTCAGTTCCTTCAAATCTTCCTTGAAAACCTTTATCTTTTCACAAATCTGTTCTTCGGTTCGGTTGCCGTGAGATACATATGTGTCCGTGTGTGTTTATGGGTCGGTATGCATGCTTGTATATGCATTTGAATCTTTGACGTATTTACATGTGTGTGTGTGTGTGTGTGTGTGTGTGTGTGTTGTGTGTGTGAGAGAGAGAGAGAGAGAGAGAGGAGAGAGAGAGAGAGAGAGAGAGAGAGAGAGAGAGAGAGAGAGAATGTGTGAACGCAGGCCACTTTTATCAGATTCTCCACATATGAAACAAATAATTTCAGAGTAAACATAGAAGAAGGCTTTATTCAATCAGCATCAAAAACAAATAATAGCAATAATAAATCCAGATTTCTAAACCGCCGTGTCACTCACCGGAACAGCCTCACGGCACTTTACAGTCAAACTTAACATGCCAATTAAAATCACATGATAGACCTGCCAAGATTATAACTAAAATTTCGTTTTTGTTATATAAAACTGCCAGATACATGTGAAATGTAAACAGAACATGAAAATGTACGTTAAATTATTCAACACAGCATGTCACTCGACCTGAAACTGAAGTACATGCACAACAAGATACAACAAAGGCGAAGATGAAGGTTAAAAAAGTCGTGACAAATTACATAAAAACTGTGAGAGTATAGCTAGCGACAGTCACTGTTTAAATCACCGAGTAATGGAGACCATATATATACATGTATACAAAGGTATAACCATACAGCAGCTTGAGGCTTAAATGGTTTATAATCACAAGTAAGTAAGTAAATAAGTTGGTGTTTTACGCCCAGTCATTATAATCACAAATCGACTATATGCTACACACACACACACACACCACACACACACACACACACACACACACACACACACACACACGCTCGCGTCGGTACAAGGAGATGAATGCGCTCGGCCGCACGTGAACACACGTACACACACTGACTGCTCTGACCGACTGACTGGGTGATGGAGAATAGCTCAGTAGGAGCAGAAGAGGCGAGGTTTGAGGCTGGATTTAAATGAACTTGTGGCTGCGAGTTCCCTGAGTGTAGGTGGAAGGTTATCCAAAGAGATGGTGCGAATTTAGAGAAGGCACGTTCACCGTACTGTTTGAGCTGACACTTGGAGTGTGCAGTCTTGTGTGGTCATTAATAGAACTGACACTTGGGAGTGTGCGGCCTTGTGTGGTCACCGCTAGAGCTGATACTTGGGAGTGTGCAGCTTTGTGTGGTCACCGCTAGAGCTGACACTTGGGAGTGTGCAGCCTTGTGTGGACATTGCTAGCGCTGACACTTGGGAGTGTGCTGTCTGGGGTGGTCACTGCTAGAGCTGACACTTGGGAGTGTGGTGCTTGGGGTGGTCACTGCTAGAGCTGACATTTGGGAGTGTGCTGTCTGGGGTGGTCACTGCTAGAGCTGACACTTGGGAGTGTGGTACTTGGGGTGGTCACTGCTAAAGCTGACGCTTGGGAGTGTGCTGTCTGGGGTGGTCACTGGTAGAGCTGACACTTGGGGATGTGGTGCTTGGGGTGGTCACGGCTAAAGCTGACACTTGGGAGTGTGCTGTCTGGGGTGGTCACTGTGAGAGCTGACACTTGGGAGTGTGGTGCTTGGGGTGGTCACTGCTAGAGCTGACACTTGGGAGTGTGCTGCCTGGGGTGGTCACTGCTAGACCGCCGAATGCGGGCCACAGTGTAGTGAGTGAGAAGGTCTGAGACTTATGAAGGGATCAGAGTGTGGATACCTTTGTAGTAGAGAGGTGAGGCGAGGTTTTGCATTGAATTCTTTGTTGGACTGGCAACCAGTGGGATATTTTAAGTGCAGGTGCGATGTGCTGTCGCTTTCTCATTCTTAACACCAAACAAACAGCACACTTTTGAACTTTTCTTTGCAGCTTGTTAATATTTTTCAAGGAAAGGCCATTCAGACGTGCATCGCAATAGTCCAAGATCAATACATGATACCAGTGTTTAGCTGATTTGACATCCAAAACGCTTATATATATATATATATATATATATATATATATATATATATATATATATATATATATATATAATCTGACCAATTTGGTGATAGCATGCTCTCTATACACTGTTGATGTGCTCTCCCGTGGTCAGGACATGATCAGAGGTAACCCCGAGACTCTTCATCTTTGAAGACAACCTAATTTGACAGCAACAACAATAACATCCATTCCAACCCTAGACAGAACTGATGGCTTGCCAAGCACCATCGCCTCTGTCTTGTCCTCACTGAGTTTAAGTTTATTCTGAGGGGTCCTGTCTTTGATATCAGACACGCGAGTAGTTATGTAAAAGTTTGTCCAGTTGGGATGGGGCTCTGGAGGCATGCAGTTCAGAATCATCAGCATAACAGTGGTATAAAACAACACTCGAATGGATGAAGGAGACCATGGGGAGGGTGAACAAGGTGAACAACACAGGGCCCTGAAATGAGCCCAGAGGTAAACCGTACAAAAGCGGATATGACTGTGACATCTTTCCATCACCTGAAACAGATTGGGTACGTCCAGAAAAGTATGACCAAAAATCAGCCCGAAGCAGTTCCAGAAACCCCAAATGTACAGTGCAGTCTTCTTAATAAAACTTCGTGATCCTTGGTGTCGAATGTCTACGACAGACCTAACAAACCCAGCATGGACACTTTTCCCTCGTCAGCTGACCTAAGCAGGTCGCTGACCACCTTAAGCAAGGCTGTTTCTGTGGAATGATTGGCTCGGTAACCAGACAGAGGTGGTTCAAGGAAGTTAATGCCAAGAGTTGAAGTTGTTTGCTGAAATGATCACCTTTATAAAATTGAAAAATTTAGACGGGCCGTAACATTTTCAACTCGTTGGGGTCATGACCTGCCTTCTTTGATAACGGTTTGATTATAGCCTGCTTGAAAGCTGTTTCAATCAGTGAAACATTTGAACAGTTTTGACAGCAGTGACGACCTCATCAATTAGTTCTTTCATGATGTTGGGATTAGATCAGTTTCTGAATTCTTTGGTGGGCATTTCAAGATCGTCTCTCGTACCGCTTTTAATTTCTGTGACAGGTTCAAACTGATTCAAAGGCTGGCTCTAAGAAACCGTTTCATGCCAAAAAGAGTCCGATTCCAAACCACAGCCAAGTACATCAGTATTCTCGCGGAGCTTACCAGTCTTCAAGAAAGTTAGCAAACGTGTAAAGCAAACCATGCTTTGGGAGGTCGGGTGTAGGAGAAGATCCCGATCAGCCCAGTAGAGTTCTTGCTTAGCAGTCTCCAGCGAAGCGCAATGCAGTGGAGCGTTATGGGACATACCGTGTTACAATAATCGGAGCGTGCGTATTAAGGAGCTCCCTTATCACTGTGTTAAGGTGTCCACTAGGTACTCGGGGTCTTCACAGGGAACAGAATTTTGCTGAAGGCTGAGAGGCCGCCACTTTTCAAGGCCTTCAGGTCAATGCCTCTCACGTTCGGCTGACAGTCAGCCTTTTCTTGTCTATATAGCTTCTTGTGCGTGAGATTAATATGGCACGCTACCAAATAGTGGTTGGAAATCAGCTTGTCCTGGACATCCACATTCGAGCCTATGATCGGGATACAAGCCAGTCCATAAAGCGTGGTTGAGAGTGTGTTGATAAAAGGCATGCATATCACCTGAACTGATCATCGTCATTTTGTCAGGGTGTTCACAGTTGTCGAAATGAATATTAAAATCTCCTGCACTCAAGAGTGAAAAGCTGCATGTTAACTTATTGGTTTGAAACGAAGAAGTTGAAGTTGAAAAGCATGGTCTTGCTGCTTCACAGAGTCTCGCAGACCTTTGCGTCGCATGGACGGGACGAGCGTAAAAGCTAAGCACTAGAACAGAAACACGTGCCCCTTTCCATAAAGACATAAAAAAGGCTTCAGTGTCACTTCAACACCGGTAAGATTCGCCCTGTCGGTCTCTTTCTGTTGGCCCCTGAACCATTTCCCCCCCTCTCTCCCTCTCGCCCTCTGTCCTCCCCACCAATAGTCTATTTGAGTCAAAAGACACAAAAGGTAAAACAAATCGCTCTTAATGAATAAATTACAAACAACAAAACAACGTTTTTTTGTTTTGGCTTTTACTTTTTTACTTTTTATATCTTAACGCTGCCAGTCAACGTTGTTTAGTCTTTCAGATTTTTTCTTTTCAACTTGCAACTATTTCCGTGGGAGTTCGAGTCACTTATATTGGAGGAAAGCTGCGACAGGGGCGCGCTGTCTATCCTGATTACTCCGTACCCTAGCCGAACGAGGACACATAGAGGGTGATAAGAAAGATGGTGTTGGCCACAAAGGCCACAGTGAACAAGACCCAGTCCAGTTGATGTGCTTTCAAAGGAAAGGTCAGTTTGGATGCAACTTCACTCGCTTTTGATGCGCGTACAAAAGCCAGCGGAGCGCACGTGGGAAGATACGATTTGACGTGGATTCTTGGTTTCGGGATCTTACTCGGGTTCTGTTCGGACGCCGTTATACATTGGCTTGCACTATTACTAGATACCCGACGGCCGTCCTTCGGTTCCGTATCGTCGGTCTTCTGCTCACTACGACGAGATGCAGATTTCACGCCCTCTGCCGCGGCATCAGTGGATTTTGTGGACTCGTCTTTCCATTGGTAGGTGACCTCTTCGGAGATGTCGTAACTGCCTGTTGCTGCCTGCTCGCCGTGGAACCGCCTGAGGACGAAAAGGGTGGCAAGGAGGACGAGGAGGCTTTCCACCATGACAACCACGAGGAGCAGCATGCTGTTGGGTACACTCTCCAGCCCGCGAGGCATCATGCTGCTGAAGAACCTGCAACACCAGAAATTGAGTGCAAATACTGTTTTGTCTGAGAGGTGTAACAAGATGAAGAAGTACACATGATGCATATTTATTCTGGAAACCCTTTGACGTTCAAACTGAACCTATTTTGACGTATGCAGCAGGTGTGGCTGGAGGGCAGAAGATGTTAAGCAAACTGAAACAAGATAATGTATCTGCTAAATTGACTGTCGAATTTCTCTAGGCTAAGCACATCATATTATTCGTTTACGTTGCTTTGCCATTTGAGTTTTAGTCAAGACAGATTCGCCATCAGATTTTTGTTCAAGACAGCTCAGTATTGTTTATTTACATGCGGCTGTGTGTGATGGAAAGTTGATTAGACCGGTAACCGATAACCCCCTCCCCTAAAATGTGCCCCCCCCCCACACATACACATTTCCACACACACTGATCATTTATTACACGCTCGCAGACAACACACACACACACACGCGCGCACGCACACACACACACAAACGCACACACTCAACGAACATCTGCTTGCGACTCTCCTGTTACTGTTTGAAATGATAGCCACAGTCTGAGAATGCATGGCCTCGCACTGTTGACCTCGCATTACTATGATCATGGTGGTTTTGAACATGTCCAGCTCCAGTATCGTCACTATCATCATCATCATCATCATTGCCATCGCTCTCTGCTCAAACGGATGCACACATATCGGCCCACCAAAAAGTATTAGTCCTGTATAAAGATAGACACAACAATAACCAAACGTGACTGACCCGATGTAGACGGAGTTGGAGACGAAGATGGTGACGAGGAAGGAGACCTTCTCCCCGGACTGCAGCGGCACGAGGAAGACCAGGGCGTTCATGTAGGACGTCAGCACCATGGGCAGCACCAGACACACCGTGTAGAACGTCGTCTTGCGGCGCAGCGACAGCACCACTTCCGGGTGCAGCTCGCCCTTCAGACTGAAAAACCTAGTCGACACTTGAGTGAGGTGCCACTCCGTGCTGAAAGCCAGGGACGCGGCAAGCGACTCGTCATAGTTCTGCTCGTACATCTCCCAGCTCAGCTTGGAAAAGGAGACAATCTTGATGATGCAGGTCTGCTCGTCAAATGGGTAGCTTGTCAGGTCCATAGGGCACGTGGTCTCCAGCAAAATAGGAATGTCGGCCTCCACAGTCCCGTTGTCGTGCAAGTAGATGATCTTTGCCTCGTCCATGAGGTTTCTCAGGTCCATAGAATTGGCGACATACAGCTGGGGGTTCCAGATGGACTCGGCATTTAGTTGTATACTATCGACTCCTTCGTAGTGAGATTTGTTCCACGACATTGCTTCGTCATGCCACGCCAGTTCCAGGTAGAGGCTGGTTTTCACGGTCTGTCGCACATCGTTGAATTCCAAGATGGACATTACTGTGATACTGGAACGCAGCGGCACCTTGGGGCAAAGAAAAACGAAAGGAGTATTAGCGGAACAAAAGCAGCAGCTGCTTCACCACCTTGTGTATGTGTCTCGCGTAGTCGCCAGCATATTCTTCCTCAACGGCCTACCAAACTAACAACCAGTTCACATGCAAGTCATTAACGTATATATCCAGACATGCCCCAAAGTAAATATCCACCTACCACGTTAGCAAATGAAAAAGGCTCTGAATAATAGAACGGTTGGTAGGTGTTGCAGGTATTGATTTCGCATTTGCTTTTTCATTTGACCCTATTATCATGAATCTAGAATCTGCCTGCGCAAAGTAGAACGAAACGCGCAAACGATGTTTTTTCACACATGCAGATCCTGTGGTTTGCTAAATATTGATTTTTGGGTCCTTCGGTGCTCGCAATAAACAGTTTAACCAGAGAAGCACTGTTTCCGTCAGACTTGTCTTGTTTGACTGCACGCGCGAAAAACACCATTTGCGCTTTTCGAATTAGATCTGAAGACAGCTGGCGCTGTTACCATGCCAAATCTTATTACTTATAGTCTGCTAGTCGAGACCCACGCGTGGCAAGACTGGCAAGATAGTTGCTGTTAGACGTTGAGTTGTCTCCGAAAAGGTGCCTATGCTGGAGGGCACTGGGGTCACGGAAGGTGGGGTGGGGGGGGGGGGGGGGGTCGCAGGGAAACTATACCTATCGCGTTACTGTCATCTCCATCCCGAGTCTGCAGTACGAAGGTCAACGATGTCAATCATTGAAGAGTTTTTTCTTTAAAAAAATAAAGGGGGGGCGGGGGGGGGGGGTGG
>JABMCL010002757.1:582500-597500 GCA_018857735.1 Alviniconcha marisindica
TGCAGTATAGCCGCCATTTCAGTTATTTCGTGTCCAACTTGGAAGACATTCTTGTGTCTTCTAAAAGAAAAATAAGAGAAATAAGTTGAAATGTTTCTCATTATTTTCTTGTCGGATACGTGTCTGGTTGCCGCTTGTCAGTCATGGACTTGCCGAACATTTTTGCATGTCATTGTTTCGTCCCTTCCATCAGAAGCGTTCGTATTTATTCCTTCGTGTATTTTGAGCTTTGTTGTTTGTCGCTTTATTTCGTTTCAGTATTGAAATGGAGTACTGAATACGAATTGCAGACGCAGAAATTAAAGGACCCTCCTTTGAGAACATAGAGCTGTCAAAGACTTCCTTTAAAGCCTGGAATAGGTCAGAATATAGCCATGCATGCTTCGCTAAGAACAGCGCTAAGAATCGCTTCTTTTGTAATTTCTGCCCTCCTGGTCCATTCAGCTTCATTTTTCTAAACATCTCACCACTTTTAATCCCGCTAGATGTGGCTTTTACAAGTTCCTGTGCGGGCCTGCTGAATGAAATAGGTCACCGTGCTTGTCGTCACAAGCGGTTGATATAGGTTTGACGTGCCCGCAGAATCGGAATATAAATAGGCTCGGAAACATCTTATTGAGTATCATAACAGCGATTCAGACATGAAACCGGTTATTTAATAAGAACTTGTTTGAAAACATTTCTGCCAGTTGAAATTAAGTTAAATGTAAATATTTGGATATGCTTATTGTTGACGATTTTGACTCAGTTGTGGTTGCTCTTAACTGCGTTAAAGTGGCCAGAATTATGAGCTAGCTTTTTACATGTAATTTTTAGGTTTATATCTGACTAACTGCTCTGGCCCTGCTGGCGACAGGGCCGTGTAAAAATGTTTGCTTGGACGAAATGGACAGGGCTTCTCTTACTCGTCACTTGAACTCTAAAATCGCCCTTCTACGAATGTGTCGGGGAAATTTTGAAAGGAAGACATCGTTGATTTGTTTTCCTCGGGAATGACTACAGACACGGACGATGAACAGTCAGGGGTGTATATATTTGTTTTCCTCGGGGAATGACCCGGGCAGTGAACGGTTCAGCAGGAAGATGTCAGGGATGTAGGGCATGCTGACATCACTGAGCTGAGGGTCAGTGATTTAGATGACGTGGGGCTGACCCGTGCCGCCGACTCCCAGAGCGCGGAGTCTAGACGGGGTGCGGGGGTAACGCACGGAGCCGATCCCCTTCCTGTCAAAGGCATGGGTCCCGTGGGCTCTGCGGGACCCGGCAAATGGCGTGTGATGAAAGCGGATTCCAACTAGGCAGGCTTCGCTTGTGTGTCCAGTGCAGCCGCCGCCCCACATAATGTTTACAGTGATAAACAAAGCCGTCAATGGCTTTGCCCTGTTTGGAGCTCCATTGAACAGAAAACCGCGGCCTTATAATATATTTATATATCCCCCCCCCCCCCCCCTGTGTGTGTGTGTGTGTGTGTGTGTGTGTGTGTGTGTGTGTGCGCGCGCGCGCGCGCGTGTGTGTTAAGATACCAGGAATATGAGATTTCGTCTTTTAAGCCTGGACTATCAGAATATCACTTTGCGTGCTGTGCTTATCGGCAGTAATCGTGCCCGTCTACATAATTGTAACCCTTCCGCTGCAGGGTACCGTGGGTATACAAATTGTGTCTGCCGGTCCAGTGAGGCCTGTAGCGTTGCATGCTTAGCTCACTGCCCATATGTCTGCCTTTCTGCCATTCCGGTTGATTCAGCTTCACTTTTAACAGTGTTTTACAGCACAACACAACCGTGACATTATGTGACATTATGTCATGCCACAAGTTGCTGGACGAGGGTCATGACTTTTATTGGTGATCTGATGATTTCAGCAACAAACATTTGTGTGTTGCCCCGACGTGGCCTTTGCAGATGGCTGGGCCGGCGTTAAATGTAGTCATGCAAATTATAATTGCCTTGCCGCTTCATTCAGCCTCATTTCCCCCCATGTCTTCTTCCGTCATAAGGTGACGTCTGTCATTGTGACGCGCCGATTCTCGACTTTCGCCGAATGAAGCCAACACATGCGTCGATTCATGAACAGCGACTCGGCCCTTGATCTGCGATTTTGATGCTTGTTGTTTCACCCTGATAGCACAGTAGCACATTATTGATGCATGTTGCTTCACCCTAATAGCACAGTAGCACATTATTGATGCATGTTGCCATTATTGATGCATGTTGTTTCACCCTGATAGAACACTAGCACATTATTGATGCTTGTTGCTTCACCCTGATAGCACACTAGCACATTATTTCATGGTGGACTTTAAAGAGGAACCCAACTGAAGACGCAAGTTAGCCTGAAGAGACAGTAAATGTGCAAGTGCTTCAGTTGGTTGTTCTATTAACATTTATATAAAAGTAGGTCCTTCTTGGTTCGAATTTGAGTTCCTCAGAGCGTAGCCATGTCGGTTCGGTGTTGACCAAAGGCCAGAAAAAGGCCGGCCTTGTTTAGAAAAAGGCCGGCCTTATCATAACGTCACTGATGCAAACTGCTATGTACAAAATGGCAGCACCCACGGTCGTATTTTCGTGACTATTAAACCTTGATTTTGAACAAACAAGCAAAACAAAAGAAAGAAAGGAAGAAACAACAATAACAACAGCAAACAAACAAAACAACAACGCGAAATCAATGGAACAACTGCTGTGTGTTTATTTTTTGTCTCATTTCTCTGGTGCTTCTTCGGTTCGGTTCCCCTTTAAACTTGAATGTTTTAACATTATTATTCATCAGAGTTGTGTGTCATGTTGAGCGTAGACCAATACTGTGTACACGACTTGCAAGGCTGACTGAGCGCTGAAAACCTGTCTGTTTACGTCGTTTGGTAGAGCACCGCTGCTGGGTCATCAGGTTTTGATCGTTGTCATTTTCGTTTCTGAGATTGTGCTTGAGATTTTTATATTGTGCTCCGCCCAGATGTAACCTGCATGGTAGACCTGGCGTTATGTTATTAGAAATTAACGGTGCTACCGGTATACCCGTCAACCTTATGGGGGTATGAAGTTTTTGGGGTACGGTATGCCAATACGGCTGCATCATAACGGTACGCCCTGCTGTTTCCCTGAGGCTGCAGTGGCGGAAAGTGATGAAAGCAGTAAAGGAAAAAATAAATTCCATTCAATTTTATACGATACGGACATTGCACGACAAAATACAGGAGCAATCAACAGTAAACAATAATAAAGAAGGAAGTACGGAAGGAAGACAGGAAGAAATTGGTTTCTAACGCATAGTCAACCATGACGGTTATATCAGGTCCAAACACATCTTATCAGAACACAATAAACAATAATTAAGAAAAACTATGCTAGTGACGAATGCATACAAATAGTGAAAATTAAATAAAACGAACATGGGGGGGGGGGGGGGGGGGGGGGAAGATAGAAGAAAAAATGAAATTCCGTCTCCATCATTGTCATACCAGTACAAAAAAAGAGAAAAAAAAAGAAGAAGAAAAAAGAAGAAGAAGAAGCAAACAACAAACAAAATACAACAACTGAAAACAGAGCTAAGAACAGAATTAAAAACACAATGTAGGTTCCCCCCCAAAAAAACAAGCAAAACAAAACAAAATAAAACAAATCAGAAGTAAAACAAACAAACAAGAAACAACAACAACAAAAACTGCTCTTTGTGTCAACTGAAGTATGCGATCACGGCAGAATAGTTTAATGTTAAAAACCCAAAGATAAAATCTGACTTATAGCGGCATTTTGGCCTGGAAAATAGGAAATTAGATGTAACCATCTAATACTCTCAAACTTTTCTCAGTTGGTCCGTCTCTTTCTGTCTCTGTGTTGGTGCGCTCGCGTGTGTGTTATCTGAGTAGGTCATCCTTGATTTTGAGTATGCTGCTGCTTTTGATATGCCAGTAAAACACACACAGACACAGACAGACAGACAGACAGACACACACACACACACACACACACACACACACACACACACACACACACACACACACACACACCGAATAGTGATGTCATACCGGAATTGTACCGCTATAGCGTGCCGTAGCTGTGTGCCGCTCAATAGGTTTATTAAATATCAAGTAACTAAGTGGCGGTCACCCGATCTGGCATGACAACTGAACATCCACCCAGCTGTTGCCGCTTTATATAACACTTAATAGTTATGCGCTCTTTAGTGACATTTGTTTATTTAATTGTTTATTTACTTTTTCATTAAAATTCAGTTAGTCAAAAACAATTCATGTATTATTAGTCTACTTGATTTGTGTACAGAATGAAAGCTTAAATAATTAGCTGGAGGAGTTGATTTGCCCCATGCGCTCTTTAGTGGTATTTGTTTATTTAATTGTTTATTTACTTTTTCATTAAATTTTAATTAGTCAAAAATATGTTCATGTATTATTAGCCTACTTGTTTTGTTTACAGAATGAAAGCTTAAATAATGAATTGGAGGAGTTGATTTGCCTCATTGTTGTGTTGATAAAGAAGCGGAATCGGAGGGCATCAGGAAATGTATCAAGGAACAGTTGTTGCCATCACATGATCAATGTTACCATTAATCGTTACCTTGATGGTTGCTGGAATAGCACTATCACAGCCATACATGCCCGCAGCAACTTTTCATATAGAAAACCACAAAAACACCCCCCCCCCTCCCTCCGCCTCAAAAGAAGAAGAAGAAGAACAACAAAAACACAACAAAATTACAACAACCCAACAACAACAACAACAAAATAAAACAGCACACAACACACAACACAACACACACACACACACCCACACACACACACACACACACACGCGCGCGCGCGCGCGCAAACCAAAAACAACAACAACAACAACAACAACAACCGCGAGTATTGCTAGGTCTGTCTAAACTCTCAGTAATCTTTGAGGTACTTCATTATGCGTTCAAAGACGCCACGAACACACAGTGTGTGACCTAAGTGTCCTGCGCCAAACACGAAAGGAAATTCTTGGGGCCTAACATCTCTCAAGGGAGGGTGTCGTCTCTTTACCCAATTTTCTGCCAACCCGCAACTGCTTGCCTCGCAATAAAATGAATATTACACAGCAAGCAAACTCTCTCCCTCTCTGGGACACCGCGCGCAAATGAAATCAAGATACGTGGAGAGGTCATTAAGAGGCAAGGATTCCATTGCAAGGTTGCCCTGCCGTGTGATTTGAAAACATGCGCTAAAGACTCCACGGACAAAGCAGGGCGACTGCCTACAAACAGGACTGTCTGCATCGAGTAAATAAAATACACAATGTATAGCAACACACACACACACACACACACACACACACACACACACACACACACACACACACACACACACACACACACACACGCTCTCTCTCTCACACACACACATACACACACTCACACACACACATACACACGCACGCATGCACACACACACAAACACACACACACGCACACACGCACGCACGCACGCACACACACACACACACTCTCTGTCACACACACGCACACACACACACACACACACACACACACACACACACACACACACACACACACACACACACACAACAAATAAGTATCATATAGCCGGTGTTGCTTCTGTTGAGGTGCTTACACAGCAGTGCTTTTATCAGTGTTTTTAACCACAATGTAGCTCCTAATAAAGAAGGAATTAGTGTGATCAAAGAAGTCCCCAAGCACGAAGAAACGTGTATATATATATGTTCAACTTGCAGTTATCTTGTTTGAACAAACATTCATTGAGGCAACCTAAGCCGTTGCGAAAGAAAGGATTATCCTCATTCCAAATTGCCAGCCTGTTGCAAAAACTGTTTGACGGGCTATGCTCCCCTCATTATACAAACTTTGCAACTGATATTCACCGGAGGGAGATGGTTAAATGTCATACGGAGAGGCAGGTTCATACCCATGTACAGCGCTGACAACCGTGTCGGTAACAAACTGTCTGTCTACAGGGCACAAATCAAACTACAGCAGGATTTCAAATTCTACCGGTAGAAATTGAAATTAGATTTTTTTCCCAGGAGAAATCACAATTGCGATCTCTGCTGGTAGGATTTTAGATCATGCCAGTACAGATGGCAATTTTGATTTCTACCTGGAGAAATTCCAGTTAGGATGATTACTGAAATAGAATCTAATTTTGACTGATAAGATTTAAAATCTGACCAGCTGACATCGGTGCAAAAGATGAGAAAGGTAGATAGAACGAATGAAAACGAGTGTTTTATTGAACTAGGCCATTATGCCCGAGTCAAATTCGGAGGTGGGGAGTGAAGGTAGTGCAAGGATACAAATAATCCGTATCTATCCACGTATCCGTCAGTCACCCAACACACACACACACACACACACACACACACACACACACACACCACACACACACACACACTCTCTCTCTCTCTCTCTGTGTCTCTGTCTCTGTCTGTCTGTCTGTCTGTCTCTCCCTCTCTTTCCATTTTTCTTAACTTGCATCAATTTCAGCTGATCAGGTTTTAAATTGTATCAGTAAGAATGAGAATCTGTTTCAATAATCATCCGAATTGGGACTTCTCCCGGTAGAAATCGAAACTGCGATATGTACTGGCATGATTTAAAATCCTACCGGCAGAGATCACAATTTTAATTTGTACCTGGAGAATTTGAAATCTTGCCGGATTCTGATATATATATATATATAGGGAGAGAGACAGACAGACAGACAGACAGGCAGGCAGACGAGAGAGAGAGAGAGAGAGAGAGAGAGAGAGAGAGAGAGAGAGAGAGAGAGACAGACAGACAGACAGACAGACAGACAGACAGACAGACAGACAGACAGACAGACAGAGGGGGGTAAGAGAGACAGAGACACACATACGCAAACACTGTTATTTTTTACTCCGTATATAAGAAGTGTTGTACGATCACGAAACAAAGACGTAATAACGCACGTGTCAGGATCAATGTCACTTTGAATATGGCCAGTTTGGGCAAATGTATCTATGGCACATACCATCTTTTTCTCGGTTTCTCTCCTCTCTCAGAATAGCAGGCAAATTAAATTCAAAATCATTTCAGAACAAAACTTTATTAAATTAAAAAATGCCTAAAAAGCGTTTGGTTTTAACATTGCGTGTGTTTCATTCATGGACTCTTAAAAACCATACACATGTTATACTGGACGGTTAAAAGCAACATGTCCATATTTGGGTTTGAAATAACCCCCTGGACGCTTAAATGGCACAGCTGTTTAAATGAGATTCAGAGATGTCCACGTAATGAGCAGGTAAGTGAGAAAGCAACCAAACAGTTGGATTCTAATGTCCTGTCAACCGCACACTGTCAGCCCAGGACAACCAAACTCTTGTGATAAAAAAACACCATTCAAAACTGTAAACCCTTGCTGAAGTCAAATCTAAAGGCAATATATACACAAATATAAAACAAAACACGGAAAAGTCAAACATCAAACATGAATTTTCGAAAGGTTAGTGCGTTGAATATTGCCCTTTTTAAAAAGAAAAAAGAAAAAGGTATGAAAAATAGAACATGCTTGTATCGTCTACATTCCGTCTGTTTGATCGATACCAGATTAAAGAAAGGTATGAAAGGGAATGGACAGAAACACATATAAATTATTGGGAAATTCTCACATATATAATATATATGCATAATGCCAAATACTAGTGCCAAATGGCAACAAGCTGCACACACGACCTGCCAACTATCATAGCGTCTTGAACAGTTGTACAGTTGACCATAAACAGAAAATAATGCTCCCTTCAACCACCATGGGAAACAATATGTTTCAGTTTTGAACCATTCTTGTATTTCTCGCTTTCTCTCATTAAATCAACGACCCCCTCCCCCTTCCCTCACACACACACACACACACATACACACGCGCGTAACACACATCGTGTGTCATCGTGCTATCATTGTCTGCACTGTCAGTTGTACACTATTGTATTTCACGTTTGTATTCGTACTTTGTACTGTCTCTGTTGGAAGTGTCCTAGTGTATTGTCAGTTCGACACTTTGTATCATGTAGACTTCATTGTCAAAACAGGGAATTTTTCCCCAAGTGAAATTCGGGTCGCTTTCTCAGATGAAAACCAGCTGCAAGAGAGTCGCTCCACCCAGCCTAAATCGTAAACTCATTCCAGAGACGACGCATAGAGGGCACCAAGAAAGATGGTGTTGGCCACAAAGGCCACAGCGAACATGATCCAGTCCAGCTGATACGCCTTCATTGAAAAGTTCAGTCTGGATGCCGGTTTGTTCGATTTTGGTGCTTGTGCAAAAGCGAGTGGAGAGCGCGAGGGAAAATAACTACCGGTGTGGATTCTGGACTTCGGGAACGTAGTCAGACCTTGTTCTCTCTCAGAAGTAGTGATACATCTCTTTGGATTGGTCGATACCCATCCACGATGACTTGGCTCCATTTCGTCAATCCACTGGTCACCAGAGAGACATGCAAATTTCACGCCTTCATTCGCCATTTCGGGGGACCTTCTGGAATCCTCATTCCATCGGTAGGTGACATCATCAGGGGTCTCGGAACACCTTCGGTTTTCCTGCTCGCCGTGGAACCGCCTGAGGACGAAGAGAGTCGCCAGGAGGACGAGGAGGCTTTCCACCATGACACCCACGAGGAGGACCATGCTGTTGGGTACACTGTCCAGCCCGCGAGGCATCATGCTACTGAAGAAACTGCACACACAAAACAGAGACAACTTGTTGAGTGTACGGGCGTGCTTAGCGTATGTCTCTGTCTCTCTCCGTTTTACACACACACACACACACGCACGCACGCACGCACGCACGCACGCACGCACGCACGCACGCACGCACGCACGCACGCACGCACGCACGCACGCACGCACGCACGCACGCACGCACGCACGCACGCACGCACACACACACACACACACACACACACACACACACAGAGTCCAGAGAGAGAGAGAGAAGCCAGTTTCAATGCCTGGATACCTTCTTTTTAATTGGTTTGGGTCTATGCCACCTCCCCAAATGTCTCTCTTTCATACGCGCGCGCGCGCGCACACACACACACACACACACAGTTTCAGCCCACACTCTCCTCCTTCACCATACTAAGGCAAGTTGTCTATTCCGTCTGATTTACTGATTCTCCGAGATTTTAAATTCAGTTCAAATTTGCATCTACGCGCTTGGGAAAGTCCATATATGCTCCATCCTGTCTATCTGAAATCACCTCAGCGCTGCATTTGAAACAGCTTCAGTGTTCGTCTGACAATGACACTTTTCTCGTCCTTTGAAGGAAGATCGCCGAATACTTCGTCTTTCTACGTCTCTCTCCTCCAGGCGATAGATGGTGTGATGTCCATGGCCTTATGCCCACAGGTAGTGTCCCAAGCTCCTCAACCCTTGAGGTCTTCCGAGGAGCAAGCCACTTGCGATGGCTTCTTCGCCCGCTAGTCTGTCTGCTCGGTAATTTCTCCTGACCGCAAACCATTTGTGATGGTTGCTTTGCCCGCGAGTCCGTCTGCTCGGTCATTGTCTTTGACTCCGGCGTGTTGAAGATAATTCATCTACATGAGTCTTCGAATGTGGATATCATACATTAATTGACACATGTCAGTCTTGGCTTCCCATCCCACTTTTCATTTTCAGTAGTAAGCACATTCACTCTGTGAGGATGATGGCAAGTGTGGCCTGACTTTCAGCTCTTAATAATAAGGCAATCCAGCGGAGAACCTGTGTGACTGATTCCATGTCCATTGTCAAACTGGAAGTTCAGACCTTATTGAAACGGGTCTGTCTTCGTGGATGGTGGGCGCACCATACTTAACAGTGGAGCCCCACCATTACTGGTCTTTGATGAGCGAGCCATTAGTGTACACTGTGAGATCCTGCGATCTGCTAGTTTGTTGAATGAGAAGTTTGATTTCTGAATCTACTTTACTGCTGGCCATTGTGGACAGCGTTTTCCAAAGTTGTCTGGCAGGAGGGTCTCACAGAAATGCCGGAATCTGGATGGTACCTTTCCCACCCCTTGGTTTGCTTGAGTTAAGTCAGCTGGCATACCTGCATATTGACTCCTCTGCTTGACCCATTCAAGACTTTGCCTTTTTACCCGCAGCTGGGCACTGTGGACACAGAAATTAGGTCCCCTCTGTTGAAAACCCAGAGCTGGAAAAGGATCTCCCTTTGAAGGACTGGAGCAGGTGAGAAAATGGCCGTCCATGCTTCACACACAGCCAGGAATTTCATCCGTTCTTAGTTTCGACATTCCTGGTACACTCACCTTCATTTTTTCTTCTCCCTACTTTTTTTTTAACTGTTAGTTTGGCTGACGAAGTTTCCCGTGTTGGCCCGCGGAATGAAACGGGTCACTCTGCTCGTCGCCACATCCGATTGATGCAGCAGGGTCCAGTGCTGAATGCCCGCGGAATATAAACAGGCTCAGAAACATGTGTTCTTGTGTATTGTGACAGTAAATCAGACGTGTTTGTGATTTCATAAATTTTCTGGCTTCCGTTGAGGCCACACTTTGCTTATTGTTTGGGGCTTCGCGCTTGTGATGTTTCTGTAGGTAGTTGTCAGGTGAAATGTAAATATTGAGACCTGCTTCTTGTTATTGACAAAGCTGCCAAAGGGCAAAAACAAAGTTAAAACAGGTAAATAATACTAGCGAAATACCGACTCTGCATGCTTGTTGCTGAAACGCTGTGCTTTTGCCGCCATGTTTGAAGATTTGGGGTTGACTCACCCCGAAAAAAAAGAAAGAGAAAAAAGTAACGGCTTTTCGAGCATTATCGCCCGGACTATCATGGGAATTGGCCATGCTTCACACATTTGCGGAAAGGTGATTTTTACGTTTTGTGTGCAGTCTGCAACATCGATTTTACTGGCGCACATGAAAGGCACAAAGGATACACGGCGGAGTCGATTCGCCACAAGGAGTATGAATCTTTCAGGAGAAGTCGACCCTCCTTTTGGAAGTTTTTCAATGCAAAGCAAGATGAAAACAAAAGCCAGCAGGACGTCACTGAAACTGAAGCCAGGATGTGTGCGACCAGCAGATTGAGAACAACTTCCGTTCCGTGTGGCAGACACCTTTAGCAAAGCCGTGAAATACAAGTCTCCTCATTAAAACCTTGCAACGGTTATGCAACGATTTCAAAAAGCCCCCTCTCTCTCTTAATTATGCATCACACATGACATAGGCTAGGCCTGCTTAATATATTTCTTTTAGTTTCCATAGATTTCCCCTCCACATCTTAAGTGAGAATAATGGTTTTCTAATCACTGACCGATTGGCATTATGGAAGAAGTAGGACTAATAATACTTAATGCTTTGCAAATCCAGCTGTCGTCGCAAAATTCGACTGTGTGTGAGTTATGGCTGGCAAAACAAAATGATGCTGAAGGTTCTCTCTCTCTCTCCCGTCTATTTTTTCTTCTTCTTATAACTATAAATCACTAACTGCTTTTCAACATAAAAATATGACCACACAAGGAGTGGAAATACGGTTTTACTTTTACTTTGCATTATGCTCACACATTTGATATTAATATCCTTCTTTATTTTAAATTTATTCTTTTAGTGCATGAACTCCGAATGCAACTGTCTAAAAAAAATGTTTGGTAAATAATATATACAAATATATGCGAGTGAAAAACGAGTGTGTGTACTGACAGATACCTTGGATTACAGACGACTTTTGCCCAAAGTACTGGCGAGAAAATATATTACGTTTAACAGGTCCAGACCTGCTCCACTCTCTGTCTAATCTGCATCGGTGGGAGATCCAGCATGAACCGTATGGTCTTAGCGGCTGTGCCCGTGGTGGTTCCCAGTATGACTCCTTTTGCCTCATTCTGCTCTAAGTCCAGCCTCAGCCGATTTGTCCGTGACATTGTTGTAAGGTCTTGTCCATCACCAGTGACTCTGAGCCCCACTCTCTGATACAGCAGGAAGAGGTGGCGTTTTGCAGCCATAGCCGTCAGGACTGGCAGGCATTTCCTGCACCTCAGTGCAGCAGTTTCCGTGTTTCTTCTGTAAGTAGAAGTGGAGCCCAAAGTATTACAGGTGATTTGTTCATTCGACTGCAACTCCATCAAATGTGACAGCTGGAGTCAGTTTGCCTGCTGATCTGTTATTAAAAGTGCACCACAGTGTTTGTGCCGTGACTGGATTGATGAGAGATACGGTGCTTGGCATCTTTGGGATACATTTCTTTTTCTAGTTGTTGCCGCCTCCTGGGTGCCCATTGTTTTGTATGAGACCGTTGTCTGCAGGTGTGAACTGAGCCCATGTTGGTACAGATCTGCCAGGCCCAGTTCATGATACATCCTGCCCTATGGATGCTCACTACCCCAACTGTCCGCTTTGATCGAACAACATTCATAAAGGACACAACAGGCCATGAAGTTCAACAGTTCTGTTTACAACATGTTGTTGACTACATTGCATCTCACACAATATTTACCGACGGCATATAACCACTGCTCTTTCCGGGAGCGCTGCTGCAATCAACCGGGTCTGTGTTATGCTGACTTCATATTGCACGAGTAGGTCCACCGGCAGATTGAACCCTCTGTTGTATGCGTCCTCGAGGTTGATTGCCATAGACAATGTTTGTTCTTTCTTCTGGAATCCTTCACACATCGTGTGCCTATGTAACTGTATTTTCTCTCATGTGCATTTTCCCTGTCTGAAGCCCGCCTGGTTCGCTGGGATAATCTCCCAGTTCTCGAGGTCTCAGGCAAGTTTTCTGGCAACGATGCCCTCTAGGCGCTCTTCGATGATCTGCATTTTAAGGATACGGCATCCATTGAGCTTGCGGTTGACCTTTCCTGGTTTGGGAATAGGTTTCAAGAAGCTGTGTGGCCAGTTTTCGGGAATGTATCCTTTGTATGTGTACAAACCAAAATGCACACCAGATCTGTGTTTCTAAGATCAGCATTATACAATGGAAGACAGAGAACAGATAACCCTACCTTTTTAGCTTTGAAGGGATTCGGGCTGAAAGCATGGGAAGCAATTTTAGTGCGTCCAAAATAGATCATTTCTGGTTCGACGTCAACATGTCCAAGAGATCCATTTGCTTCGCTGATGCACGATCGAAAGCAACGGACGCGACTCATTCCATAAAGGCCACAAAAACCAACCGCCAACGTCAATCTCCAGCCAGGGCAGGCCGTAGTGGTAGTAGCAGTAATTGCATTTTTAACGTCCTGTCAACCACACAGGGTCATCTCAGGCCGAAAGCAGGCCGTAGAAGCTTCAAGGAGAAACAGTTTCTCTCTCGCGCCCATCCGACAAGACTCAGTTAGCACGTCACAGTTATCGTGACGTTGATGTGTGCAATGCGGAGATTAGTCAGTTGTTCGAAAGAGGGCAGCGGGGGTCACTGTCCAAATATGCCAGTGGCATTGATTGAAGTTGCCTCCAAGCGAATAAACCGAAAGAAACCGATGTGAGGCAGCACCGAGTATATTTTCCCTAGGATTCTACAATAAATGCACAAAGAACATTACTAACATTGAATTAAAAATGAATCGCACTTCCGTCATACGTTAGGTCCGGAACGTCGATGTGCATTGCTTTTACTTTGAGATGTTTTTGACGTACTGAGGTAACTGCAGCGGTAACGATAATCAAAACAACTAGAAGCAAAATAACAGCAACAAGGCATTAAAGCCACAACAGAAATTTACATTAAGTTCATATACATAAAAAAGGTCTAACTGTACTAGCTTTTATCAGTATGCGTTTAGTGTCACTGCATATGTGACTAGGTCACTGTGTGTCGGATGGGAGAGTCTGTGTCCGAAGTGTGACCTAACGTCATATTCTGAGCGTTGTGGAACAGAATTCATATTTCGACTTGAGCGTAGGACAGAGATTTTTGTGCAACACACTCAATGGCTGATGTCTTCAGAAAACCGCAAACGACAGACTTCGCGAAGACAGCAGCCATCGAGTGTGGAGTAAAAAATATATTTAAAAAAGCCCTCCCACGCTCAAGTGGGGATATCGGGTAACTGATCAGGCATTAGGAGGGATCTAACTTCTCTGTCTATCTGTCTGTCTGCTTGTTTCCGATTGACTGGGCGTAAAAAGCCAGCCTACTTACTGTCTGAATATATTTCTGTCTCTCTATCTCTGGCATTCACATATTTAACCAACTCCAACGAGAAGACCACCATGTCTATAGGTTATTTATTCCCTGTGATGGTTTCTTACGCTAGAACGCATTTTCTACATTGTGTGGATTTAGCGGAGATCAGACGGAAATATTTTCGGATGTTCTCTGAGAACATTGCTCAAGAATACCAAAAATATTTTTGCATTCCTGATGGAGACAAATGTCTTTTACCAGCTATAATATCAGACTGTGTCTCTGCGGTTTAGTGACTTGCATTTTGACCTGGTGTATAATCATTTTGAATATGTGATTCGTCCTGTGGTGTATTCCCTATCCGATTGACGGGAGAGTAAATTCCAAGAATTCTCTGTCTCCCCCCCCCCCCTCTGTCCCTTTCTATGTGTGTGTCTGTCTCTGTCTCTTTCTGTGTGTGTGTGTGTGTGTGTGTGTGTGTGTGTGTGTGTGTGTGTGTGTGTGTGTGTGTGTGTGTGTGTGTGTGTGTGTGCGTGCGTTTGTGCGGTGTGTGTGTGTGTGTGTGTGTGTGTGTGTGTGTGTGTGTGTGTGTGTGTGTGTGTGTGTGTAAATGCAGAAAAAAGCAAATAGTTGATTGCTGGGCATTATATCTGTGTCTATATCTGTTCAAGAGAATATTATACTTAAATATTTGTTCATTTGCGAGAAGTATTTACCTGTACAGAGATACCGAGGGTCTTCAAATTATTGTCTACATGCCACCAAGAGTTGGCACCTTTTTGGGGGTGGGGTCGTTTCTCTAAGCTGGATATTCCTGGATTGACAACTCTATGTCTGCTGAGTTCACTGATAGCAGTCTCGAGCTTCGCAAAATATTTATAACCT
>JABMCL010002757.1:602500-902500 GCA_018857735.1 Alviniconcha marisindica
TTATATTGAAGATGCTCTTTTACAGGTAATAGACCAAATGAGAGAGAGAGAGAGAGAGAGAGAGAGAGAGAGAGAGAGAGAGAGAGAGAGGGGCAGGCAGGCAGGCAGGCAGGCAGGCAGATAATTTTGTTTTTAACACTCTGATAACAACAGAGAGAAAGACAGAATTTCGATTTGAACAGTTTGGCAACAACAGAGAGAGAGAGAGAGAGAGAGAGAGAGAGAGAGAGAGAGAGAGAGAGAGAGAGAGAGAGACAGACAGACAGACAGACAGACAGACAGACAGACAGACAGACAGACAGACAGAAGCCAATTCTGTGCACGGAGATAGTTTGCGAAAAAAAGTGACCGCGAATTAATCTAGAATGCTGGCTGCGAGAGCGGACGCCCCGGTCTTCTCACCTCGCCTCAAGCACTGCGCAAGTTGTATGTCACCAAATGTCTTGTGCACCTGTCAGATTATATGGCGACAAGCCTATGCTGCTGTTGATCGTGTCCACGAAGTCAAACAGAGCCGCTCACAGACACACTGACAAAAAACAAACTGACAATAACCTGTTGGGTAATATTGGTAAGTGTTTTTAACGCCATGTCTGATAACTGTGTAACATTGGTAAAAATGTCTGCTTTTCAAAATCGAATATAATTTGAAGAAAATGATCAACTCTAACTTATAATAGGTCGTGTGAGACTGTTGGCACGACAGGCATGCGAAAGGAATGCAATGGGTAGGCCCACTCTCTCGCTTACTGAACGGGCGACACGAGCAGCGAAGCTGGCTGAGCGGGTCAGCAGCTACTCTGTCTGTGCCAGGAAGGTCAGGCACGGGTTTTAAATGCACCAGTAACTACAGAAGCAAAACGAAAGTACTAAGCTCACTCAACCCGACTGCACAAAGACTGTATACCCAATCTTTGCCGTGAGCTTGATAACGAGAGTTTACGTTTTGCCCTTTGTGCACCGTTATTGCGGAACGCAAAGGTAACCAAAGTTGGCAATCCGTTCAGGTTGGAAAAAAAAAAGAGAAGCACGAAGCAAGCAACTTCAAACCCACACTCCTCAAGCACCATCGAACGCAGAATCGCCTAAGTGCTAAAGAAGCCAATATTACATTTGCCAAGCACGTCAAGGTGGGGGTTTTATTCGTAAAAACATGCATCCATCGGATACAACAGTTATACCTTTCATTGATTCACTCAAACTTTTTTGCATAATCAAGCTGTTCACGGTAGTTTCACGTACTAAATCACACACACACACACACACACACACACACACACACACACCACACACACACACATACACACACACACACACACACACACACACACACACACACACACACAAGACACCAATTATTGAAAAATCTTAATAGTTAATTACCATGTGCATGGACGTGTTGCTGTCAACGGTAGTGTAAAGATTGAACCTTTCTGAGCAAGGTGCGTGTGCGTGCATATGTCGGTGTAAATTTCCTTCTACGCGTGCACGTGTGTGCGTGCATGTGTTGGTGTAAATTTACTTGTGTACGAGCATGAGTGTGCGTGCATGTGCGAGGGTGCATGCTTTTTTTGTTTGTTAATTGCTGTTGTTCTTGCTCTTCTGTTTTGTATTGTCCCATAAAAGTAGCGTTTTTTTAAATTTTATTTGTTTTTTAAACTGTGTTTGGATTTTGTTTTAGAATGGTAGCAGTCAACCTTGTTTCGGATTTGTTTTTCTTCTTAACGTATTATGTATTGTTGTCATTGCTGAGAATCTTTATATATATATATTGCCTTACATACAACTACAAGCATCTAAACATACATATTTAATTCAGCACATATATTGCCAGTAACACTATAAAAGTTTTCAAGGCAATGCTTGTTGATGAAACAAGACACCAAAATTGGTTTGGTTACGGCATTTAACACATTTCTGTGATTAAAATTAATTGATTCATGATTAGAATTTTCTCTTTGGATGTTGAATTCGTAATGTCTCCAAAGAGAGCCTCTTTTGCTGTTGGCATGACAGCAGACCTGTGTCTACCCGTATATAGTCAGGACACTCATCGCTCGTAATGGTTGACTGGGCGTAAAATACCAAGTTACTTACAGCCATGCTGGGTGAACGTTTTTACAATACCATAAAAAATGCTCCATGTCGTCACCAAATGGAACCTATTGAGTGTGTGTGTGTGTGTGGTGTGTGTGTGTGTGTGTGTGTGTGTGTGTGTGTGTGTGTGTGTGTGTGTGTGTGTGTGTGTGTGTTGTGTACGAGATGTGGGGCTGTGCTGCGTGCTGGTGGTGCGTGCGTGCGTGCGTGGTGGTGGTGGTGTGCGTGCGTGCGTGCGTGCGTGCGTGCGTGCGTGCGTGCGTGCGTGCGTGCGTGCGTGCGTGCGTGCGTGCGTGCGTGCGTGCGTGCGTGCGTGCGTGCGTGCGTGCGTGCGTGTGTGTGTGCTCTCAGGCAAGTTTGTTTTGACCCTGTTTGGGCTCTTTGCTTTGTAATGGGCTATGTGTTCCAATTAGGAGAAATAGCACATAAAAAAAGTAAATTATTATTATTATTGGTAGTTAGAATTCCTATTTGACTGAGAAGTATTCCAGGTGGGTAAAAAAGAAAAGGTTCTCAACATGTTCAAGCCAAATAACGGTAAAACTAACGTTTTATTTAAACCCACAAATTATGTTTGTGGCAGACTGGTCGAAAATTATTCACTGGTTATGGCAAACCTCGCTTTCAATTTACATTACAATGTTCCCATTACTTTTGCATTACTCATTTTTCTGTACCGTATTCGTTTCATTAGTAATTTCTGTCAGTTCTCGTTTTGTATTACACTTTGCTGTTCACAATACTATCAAATGTTTTATAAAATTTCACTATCATCAGCTTTATGTTAACAAACACATCCTCAAGCATATTCGTCTTTACTGACATAAAATGCCAAACACTGCACCAACCGAAAAACAAAAACAAAAAACAACAACCACCCCAACTCAAATGGAAATACAGAACACGAGACCAAAAAGAAAGGCCACAGTAACAAACAAGCAAACAAACAAATAAACAAACACGCCCCCCCCCCTCCCCCACCCCCACACCCCCAAACAAGAGAAAGAAAGAAAAGAGAACAGTCAGAAGTCGCCTTCTACGGTGATTCTTATTCTTTCGACCCCACGGGTAAAGCGAAGAGCTGACGGGAAAAAAATGAAGCTGAATGGAATGGCAGAAAATGAATTAAAAAGGCAGATTTGTTGACGAGACACACAAATCTGTATGTTATATAACCTACTCCAGGCTTAAAAGAAGAAACCGCTGACAGAAGGATTTGCTTCAAAGGTGTTCTAGTAACCTGTGTTTTCATGTCATACTGCTTTGTGCTTTGATGTTTTGATGTGCATACAATTTCGGTAGCTGCTTTGTCCAGCGCAATGGTTGACTGGGCGTAAAACATCAAGTAAAACACCAAGTTACTTACTTGTCCAGCGCTGTCTTCGCGTGCGTGCGTGCGTGCGTTCGCGCGCCCGTGTGTGTGTGTGTGTGTGTGTGTGTGTGTGTGTGTGTGTGTGGTGTGTGTGTGTGTGTGTGTGTGTACGTGCGTGCGTGTGTACGCGCTTTCGCACATGTGTGTTTTAATGTTTGTTGTATTAGCATTTATGTTGTCTATAAGAAGGTCAGTGTACATATTGTTTGAGTAATATTTATAAAGCGCAGTAAGCGCAACAATACCGAGAATTATTATCTCAGTTGTTGGAGGGGGCTTAAATTCTCCGTCCACGCCCGGTCCGCTGGCGTATTGAGGAAGGTAATTATGTTTATGCAAATACAACTGCAACAAATCCGCTTATGAACTTCTAAGAACCAGAGTAGACGAGCGGTAACTGTCTTGGGTTGTGTCCGATCAACACTTTGCGGATCGAATCTCATTATCGTTTTTATATAGCGCTGTTCTTTGCTTCCGAGCAGACTCACTGCACTCTAGTCGCGTGCGACTCTGAACGAGTGACTGTAGTTTTACAGCGCGTTTTGAATACCCACCGTAGTGGTGTACTTACAGCTGTGTTTTGGTTATAACACGGCTGATGACAAGTGAAACTGCTGCCATCCAGGTGCACGTTCTGTATACACCATGCACCTGTTTACAGTAGCCTATCATTCAAAGCCACATACATAGTGTGCATGTTTAAACGTAACCTGCCACCTGCACATTTGGCAGAATGACCGGGATCTTTTATGTGCCACTGCTGTAACACGGGGGTGGAACGGTTACTGAAATAAGAGTCGGAACAGAAAGTTGACTCTGGAGAAGAAAATTTTCCCACCGCTCCCGCCGGGGAATCGAACCCGCAACCTTCCGATTACGGAGCTCTGCCACTGAGCGATCCACGTCCCCGTTTTCTGCGTTTTCGTTATTTTCCACCCTATCAAATGAGTCACCGCGTATTATCTATTCCCGCGTGTTTATGATTCTACGCCAGCTGGAAATTGTGTCCTGGTAAACTCTTTGTTCACCCACTTCTGTGCCGTCAGTATAGACAAACTCTGAGTAGCTAGTGGCAATACAGCTGACCTTTAATCTTTTTGAGTGACGAAGAGATGTACTCACTCACATGTCAGGAATTATATATTAATTGTATGCACATCGACTTAATAGAAATGTGCAGTTTATGTGCAGAAACAGAGTTAAGACGGCTATGATTAATGTTAAGTGTGTGATAATGTATCCAGGCATACACACCTAATACATAGATACATGTGTAAACTATCTATAAACTACCTATTATAGATAGTGGGTAGGAAAAAGAGAGAGAGAGAGGGAGAGAGAGAGAGAGAGGTTTACCGTCGGTTGGCTGTCGTTTCTTGATGTCAGAGGAGCAATTTGTTCTTTGGCAACACGAACACCTCGTAGATAGCTTCGTAGCTTGGCTGAAGCTTCGCGGGCTGTGTTCAGCAGTCTTTGTTTTTCAGCTTCCTCGTCGTCAACCGGAGTGACGTTGCTCACATCGTCGATCGTTTGGTTGGACACAGACGACGACACCGCACACACAACGATCGCAAAGAAAAAGATAAATGCCTCGAGCTGACGGGTTGTGAATCTTCTCATGGTCAGGGCCAGGGTTTTTTGCAGCACTGTGGTGGCTTTAACAGTCTGTTCTTGTTTCCAGTCTCTGATTAATGCTGATTTGGCGTGGGGCGGTACTGACGACGTCCGACCGGTCCTTCAAAGGGCGCGCTCCGCCTCGTGCTTTATACTAAAACTTGACATGTGATGGGCCGCGATGTCGTGGCATCCCGTCTCTCCTGCTTTTTGTGTAAGCTTCCAGTGCTTCTGCCGCGTCCGGCATCCAAGCAGCAGGCCACTGCTTGGTGATCTCAGTTTCAGAAGCGCCCGTCGATATCCCGGCAGCAGACAGGAATGGATCACGTTTTGAGCGTCACAACGCATAACACGACACTTGGTTGACAGTGATGGCAGCATATGGTCCTCATTAGCTGACCGGTCAGAGGGTATCGATCTGATGGGCCTGCTGCACCTTGAATGGAAAAAACAGACAAAGACTGGCGAATCAGCATGAAAGGGGCTCTGTACCCTCGCTGACAATAATCACAATCACCGGTTTGAATATTCCAATACCATTATGCATTATTTGCGTACTTACGACCAGATGACTGTTTTTGCACAAAGAATAGTGGTACTCTACTTGGATTTCGTTTTATTTTTATTTTTAAGACGCAACATTTATGATTTTAATCTTTTTTTCTCTTTTTTTCTTCTTCTTTTTTTGTCGTCAAGGATACGATATTAGCAGGTTCTTCTTCTTATTTTTTTTCTTCTTATTTTTCCCCCGGTTTTTTTTCCGGGGAATTTTTTGTTTGTTGCTAATTGTTTTTTCGTCCTCCTCTTTTTCTAGCGCTGTGAGCACAGTCTGTAAATGCGGATTTTGTTGCACCCTCTATAAATTGATATTACATTACACACCACCGGCCTAAAGCCGTCTGTTATCGAACGGTGGGCAGAGGGGTTTTAACGTGCGCAACGGCCATTGCGCGTGTCGCACCTAGGAAAGCGAGACAGCTAGATATTGACGAGCCAGCAGAAGTGCTGACCATGAAAAACTGAAACGGTACCAAACCCTGACTCCACAGGGAGTCTAACCATTCCCACTCCACCAAATTCCAGTCTGGGCCGTTAGACCAGCCAGCCACGAACCCTCTTCGTACACATACGAACACGCTGTACATACACACACACACACACACACACACACACACACACACACACACACACACACACACACACACACACACATATACACACGCACGCACACACACGCACGCACGCACGCACGCACACACGTTTACTGGTAGAATTAAGTAGCCCTAATCAACTAAATATATTAGCTTATGCGACACTGCTTGTTCTGTCTCGACTGTCCGATTTGTTTGCCCCCCCCCCCCCCCCCCCCCACCCCCCCCCCCCCAGCCCCAGCCCCCGCTGTCTTTCAATGTGCATGGAATCTTCCTCTTCTTTTTTTCAAATATTTTCCAGTTGTCCTTTATTTTTTAAAGTAAATTTCCTGAGTGAGTATGGGCCTATTGGTATATTCATTGTCTTCGCTTTAACTTGGGATACTGATTTTCACTGGCGGCCGATTAACCTGTACAGTAATCAAGCAGTTGTAGATCAGACGCCGAGCTGCATCAGCACGAATTTCTGTGACGACCAGACCGTGATCCCTCCACCACTCTCGCCCAGATATAACCGTACTGGTTGACTGCGCGTAAAAAGCCTAGTTACTTACTTACTTACCCTCCGCAACCACACATAACCCACCACAAGCACTGAGCTCCCCCTAGAACACACACACACACACACACACACACACACACACACACACACACACACACACACACACACACACACACACACACACACAAAACAACAACAACAACAACAACATCAACAACAAAACACGCCCCTCCCCCTTTTAAATGCTTTTTTTTTAGTACTAGCATCTTTTTTTAATTTTTGAATTCAGATCAAAGTGAGCTCCCTGAACAGAGAAAGTCTTCCCCCTCCTCTCCTCCCCTGCCCCCTTCCATGGTGTGTGCTGGGAAAATAATAAATAATGGGTAGGGCTCTCACCCGCAGACAAAGCGTCACGATTGGAGCAGTGCAAAGAATGCACGAACACACGCAGGCAAGCACGCCGGGGAACGGCAATTAACATATAGACAATTAATCCGCTAACCCTCGCAGGAATTTGGAAACACGATGGTCTCTAGACGGAACACGCGCAAAGGCAACAAAGAGTTCGAGGCATAGCAGGTTAGGTCTACCTCTTAATCGAATCATCAAGTACGCTCAGGGTGCTACATAAACCGACAGAAGAAGAAACTTCAAGGTGAAAAAAAGAAAAGAAAAAAAAAGAAGGACAAAATGGATGATTACACCTCAGATGAGAGATTATTCCGCAAATGAGAGGGGGGCGGAGGGGTGGGGTGGGGAGTCGGGGGTGGGGGTGGGGATGGGGATTTCCACGTTCAAAAACACAAACTTGACGACAAACCAAGAAGTCAGTAATGTACTCAAAAGATTTAAACACAAAGGTTAAAAGCGAATCTTTGTAAAAATTCGACAAAAATGTATGCGGATTTTTGTCACAGCCTGTCTCATCAGAGCAGTTACTTTTTTTCTTTTTTTTGCGCATTGTTTGCCCTGCCTGAGCAGACTTCGCATTTAACCTCTCACTTTCTGCGTATTTTACAATCTCTGGCACTCCTGTTTGTCTATTGGTTTTGTGCGCCGTTCCTATCGTAATTTTTTCTTTCGCGTTGCTAGCTCCGTGTGGAAATGCGCGCACACTCGAAATTGCTCATTTCCTTAGTCCTAGAGACCTCTGAATTTGATTATGTAAATGTGATAGTCAATTCAGGGCCCAACGAAGTATTGCCTGTTCCACTGGCCCCACGGTAATCAAATGCTGGGCAAAGTTCAACAGGCAGGAGCATCAAGACAGTGCTCATTTAAAAAAGAAAAGAAAAAAAGTGTGTGTGTGGGGGGGGGGGGGGGGGGGGGGGGGGTGGCGGGGGTGGGGGGGGGGAGGGGGGTGGGGGGAGAAGAATAAGAAGCTAAAACAAAGTTTCCGTGCCAGCATTTAGAACACACACACACACACACACACACACACACACACACACACACACACACACACACACACACACACACACACACACACACACACACACACATACATACACACACACACACATCATAGAGTTAAGAACTGGTGCTTTAAAAAAAAGCACACGAAACATTGCAAATACCAACAAAACTTGCCTGTTTCAAAGAAGCGAGCGTGCAAAGCACAGCTATTCTGTGTACACACAAAAACATTTGGCGAAAATGGTTTTCTTGCGCTGGCCCATCTGTTTCAGTGTTTGGAACAATTTGCCTCCAACACTCCGCTGCTCTGAGTCTGCCTCCTCTTTTAAAGCCGCCCTTAAGACACACCTGTTCAATAACTATTTCTAAACTGCCTTTTTCACAGCCGTGCCTATCACCCGGTCCGACGTGTGTGTGTATGTGTGTGTGTGTGTGTGTGTGTTTGTTAATGTTATTGCAAAGCGCCTGTGCTCCCACCTTGTGCGGAGATGGGCGCTCTAAAAATCCTCTTTATTACTATTATTCTCATGAAACGGAAGAAACAAGTTAGTAAAAGTTGTGTGGCTCTTGTGAGGGCGAACGAGAGATGTTCGATTAACATCTCCCGGAGATCCACACGGCTCGTACTCGTACAGGTAATCTGTTTCTCGCGCACTCTCGCTCTCTCTCTTTCTTCTTCCTTATTTTGTTCAGCATAACTGTTTGGTTGCTCATTGCTTAAAAAAAGAAGCAGGTTTTGCCGGAAATTTTCGCACTGCTTTGTCGTGTGTGTGTGTGTGTGTGTGTGTGTGTGTGTGTGTGTGTGTGTGTGTGTGTGTGTGTGTGTGTGTCCCTCCCTCTCCCACTCCAGTTTTGTCTGTAAGTAAATTGTATTGAATATATCAAAATGAAGACAAAAGTAGTAGTTTATGGTCCAGTATCAAACATTACTAGCTGTATAGTATTATGCACTCTTCAGCTCGCTGTGCCTTCGCAACTGATCCCCCAGGCGTGAACAGACGTGGCCAGTTCCAAAGCAGAACGCACCATTCACCTCCTGGATCTACAACCAGTTACCATTAATGTCTCAGCCTTGATTACCTTTTGCTCCCAGGCTGGTGTGGGAGATAACAATATGGGGCCTCTGTTCTACCTTTTATGTACATGTGTGCGCGCGCGCATCCATTTTTTATTTTGTGAATGTGTACGTGCGTGTTTTGAGTGATAACTCAAAAAGTTGTGGGTCAATCCTGACAATGCTTAAACACAGATCTGCCGGCCAACGTCATCCTTACTAAGACCGGGATGTATAACTTACGAAACTCATCGTTTGATCTAAAGTTATTATAATTATATAAATCTGAAACAGAACGAGGCCCAGAGCGCTCGTGCAGAATCAACACACAAGGGAGTGAATCAGCGCTCGAAAGACGTCACACAAGCACGACAAAGACTTGCTTGAGTCGCCTACGGTAACTCTCACCTGGCATGCGTGTACATACACTACACCAGAGGTACATCTGATGTACCGCTGATGTAGTTTATGTACCTTGTATTTACACGCATGCCAAGTGAGAATTACCGTGGGCAACTCGGGTCTTTGTTGTGTTTGTGTGTTTGTATATATAGATTTCTTTTTCTTTTTTTAATGTAAAAAAATAAAAAATAAAAAATAAAATAAAAATAATGTACATGTTCCCTGCAGATCTGCTTCCTCTTCCAGTCGAAACAGACTCTTACTCGGTTGACATCATCATGTCAGTAACAATTATCCTTGAAAGGCGAGCGTCTCTGTATCAGTTCAGCTGGTTACAGAACAAGAAGAGCCATTTTGCTCAATATTGGAATCTGCTAACTTTCTCAGCGATTCTTTTTTTAGTTGACAAAACTCGTTGCCTGATTTTTCTTTAGTTATACACCTCCTGTAACACCGATCCGCTGTCGTCTCGAGACCATAAAAATACAGTGAATCAGCGAACAGAAGGCTATTACTCGATCCGGGATTAGATAGGTTCTGCCATATGCTTTGTCGCCGAGTATGCATGAAATGGAGGATATAATTACATGCCATTGGGGAACGTCCTTTTATGAGAAACTGACCTTGGATGATTATATCTAGCTTGTATTACTTGCGTGCCAGATGACATTTATCGTAGGCGATTCAGGCAGTTCTTTTATCCTTTGTTGTGCCTGTGATGTATGTCGAGCGCCATCAAGTCCAGTTTGTGTTCTCAGATTGCATAGAATAAAAGCAAATAATTTCCTGCGGAGTGCAGTCCTCAAGGAAGCGCTTGCTAAACAGATACACATAAAAACAAGAAAGAAAGAAAAGAAAAACAACAACAACAACAACAAAACAAACACACACACACACACACACACACACACACACACACACACACACACACACACACACACACACACACACACACACACACACACACAAACAACAAACAAACAAAACAACAACAACAAAACAAAAACAACAAAAAACGCTTACTGTTCTTCACACGACGCTTGTGTTACGCGAAAAGAGTTTACGAAATTGTGAAGTTGTGTGTGTTTGTGTCAGCGCGGGAGTGTGTATGTTTTTTACAAGAAGCATACATTATATGCGCTTCACATAAAAAAAACACATAACAACTTCGAGTCTGAATAGAAGAGATCAAAATTAAAACTTAAAATCAAAGGGGTGTGGGGTGGGTGGGGTGGGGGGTGGGGGGGTGGAGAGGGGTTACAATGCTTTTATTATGGTCAATTTCTAAACCTAGTTTCATTAGCGAGGGTAATGGGACAAGTTTCACACAACAACCCCTCTCCTAGGCTGACGGTGTTGCACGCACCGCCCTTGATATCTGGCTCAAAAGTTGCGTGCTCACATCACCCGAGGAACAAGAGGAAAAACGGTGCGGGTAGCTGTTGGACCATCTGAAACACTTTACGGGCTTTTCCACAGTCAGACCCGCTAACCGGCACTGTCGGAAGTCGGATTGCAAACCGAAAGAAGCCACGGGGCATTTTGAAACATAACGCTGAAATTTCGCAGCAATGGTATACAGCGGACGCGGAAATTAAGGTACCCTAGGTTTTGTCTCCCTACTTTTTTAGCCATAGCTAACGCAGTTTCCCGTTTTGAGCGCGCGGAATAAAATAGGTCAGCCTGTTCATAGTCACAAGCGAATTAAGCCGGTTTCATTGGTGAATACCTACGGAATATAAGTAGGTACCAAGGAGTAATGGCACTTAGGTTTGACATATCAAAATAGGTGTTATTGTGCATTGATAGGTAAATGGATGGTTGGTTTTTGATGTTGTAACAGTGCATTAGACAAACTTGTGATATAGTGATTGGTATTTGAACCGGTGTAAAAGAAGTGTGAATGTGTGATTCATGCTGAGGTGGCCCTGCGCTGGATGCTAAAATCTAAAAACTAAGTAATCACTGAATCCAGGTTTATGTTTTGATCATTAATTTTCCGCTTGCTGGACAAAGGTTGGTGTTCTTGAACAAAACATGCTTTGGGAAGGTTCGTTGCTTTGGTTTCTGTATCGGTGGTATGCCACCGAGGGGCGCACCGAGGACAGGCAAGGAAATTGGCCTTTTGTTATATCACTTTGTATCTCCCGTGTCAGCAAGGTTTGCTGTTGGTTTAAACAAAATTTTATTCATTCATCGTAATCATAGGCTCAACAAATAAGTACAGGAAACACAAAAGCAATATGCTTATTTGAGTGTTACCTATAGATAAAATGATAATCACACAGACATTTACGATGGCAAGATGGCAAATTGTTGTCAAAACGTCAGAGGCAACAAAACCAACAAAGACCAAAATGACAACAAAAAACAAACAAACAAGCAAACAAAACAAAACGCAAAACAATAACAACAAAACTGGAGAAGGGGATGGGGGTTAAAAAAGCAAATAACTAACCGAGGTTTGCTGTTATAACAGGTTTGTGTTGTTTGTATATATCAAAAGCAGTCAAACATGATAATTCATAGATATCCATTTCATAATTTATATATAATAATAATAGTGGAGTCTTAGAGCCCCCTTTTTCAAATGAGCCCTAGGCGCTTACATTTCATAGTCACGTTAAAAACAACCGACATCAAGACACACGATATTAATTTACACAAATTCATCATCACAAATTCATCATCACAAATTCATCATCACAAATCCCCCCCCCCCCCCACACACACACACACACACACACACACACACACACACACACACACACACACACACACACACACACAGACACACGCACGCACGCACTCACGCACGCACGCACGCACGCGCACACACACACATGTATATAATTATAGGCTATTTACCGTAAAACATGATCATTCATATATAATATATATATATATATATATATATATATATATTCACTGTAAATTGTTACTTTTCCACAGCGAAGATTTGTTTTGTTGGTGAAACAACCGTTAACCTTTTCCCTGGCCCTTAGGACGTCTTTTGACGTCCCAGGAAGAGTGCTTCCTATTTGGTTATTTGATGCCACACGACATCCTGCTTGAATTCAGACTTTCCTGTTTAGAGCAAACGTTTCGGGATGAACATTTCTGGCCTGCTATACTTCTTGTTCAAACAGTTGTCTGAAGAAGACAAATCAAAACTACAAGCGAAAGGGTTAAATAGGCTTACAGCTTAGAGAGCCTCTGTTACACTGTTCGGCAGCAGTGTTCTCTGTTTATTTCAAACATTATCCAGATTCTCAGCGGAAAAAAATATTCCAGCCCCCAACACTGGTTATTTGGTTATTCTTGGGTTTTAACGTACCGCCAACCGCACAGGGTCACCTCAGGACGCTCCAGCCGTGGAACAACTAATGGAACACCGAGGCCGCTGAGGTGGACTAACAATCCATACTGAAACCATTCAGCCAGTGACTTTGCAGCACATGCTAATCAACAGGCTGCCAATGCAAGATTGAAACAATGCGGTAAGGAGGACAAGTGTTGTTTGGAATTTATGGATCACAGCAATGGAAGAGGCATGGACTGGCACGGGGGATCCACGCAGCTTATTCCCCACTTCCGTTATATCCCCTCACTCCGATTGTAAAGGACAGAAAATTAACACACAAATGGACGATTGTCCATGGACTGTTTCCCCAGTTCGAGAAAGCTTTGTGGTTTTCGAGCGTTTGTACACACACACACACACACACACACACACACACACACACACACACACACACACACACACACACACACACACACACATACATACATACATACATACATGTACATGTGTAGATCATGGGTCATAATGAACGATCAACACTGTTTTAATCATGGCGTTTCTGTTATCCGAGGGACCCGGTGCGGTTTGCTTATCCTTCGGGATTCGTGCCACACAAAACATCCGTTTCGTCTATCACGAGAACAACACCATCCGCGCGGAGTTGTGCACGAATTGTATGGAAACTCTCTTTTTCCACGTCCCCAATGCGTTTCTCCCCTCTACTGACAAACAAAGCGTGATCAACTTTTCCCGTCAAATTCAGAGAGCACCGAGTCCATCCTGGGGCTGGGACTCGTGATCAAGTCAGTCTGAAGCCTGGCGCACACCGAGTGACCAGTAATAATGGATTTCCTTTCTAGTGTTTTTTGTTGTTGCTGGTGTGTGTGTGTGTGTGTGTGTGTGTGTGTGTGTGTGTGTGTGTGTGTGTGTGTGTGCGCGCGCGCGCGTGTGTGTGGAATCAAGTAATCATTCGAACACAGACAAAAGAAGAAATCTCACCTTCAATTGCACAGAAAACACAAGGTAATTGTAAACAGACAAGGCAATTGCAGGAACCTGAACTAAAATTACGGTCACAGAAAAAATTGCCTCTCTATACTTAGGTGAAAGTTGCAGCGAGTGAGGCTGGAAGCGTGAGCACGCGATGATGGGGCTAAGCCTCTGAGCGGCAAACAGCAAGCTAGCGTGTTTTATCTCATCAGTGGATATTAAAGTGTTTTCCATCTGTTGATTCCACCTGCTGCTGACCGCTAACTCAGACGCCGCGAGAGACACAGGACGCCTACTTTCTCGCTTCTGACGAAATTTGTTTGTAGTAAAAACGACGTTTATGTGCGAACTGATACGATGATTTCCCTAAGCGAGATCAGTAAAATATTACCAGTCTAATTTTCTGTCTGTTGCTCAATCGGTCTCGCTCCTCACTCACACGCACATGCACGCACGCACACACGCGTGCACGCACGCACGCACGCACGCACGCACGCACGCACGCACGCACGCACGCACGCACACACACACACTCACGCACGCACACACGCACACCTTATTTTGAGGATAGTTGCTCGTCTGTTCCACCAGGTGTTTGTTATCAACGGATTAAGACTCAACATGCACCAACAGTGATGAAGTGTATACGCTTTGAAGTTTTCGTTAGACACACAGATTAGAAGTAGCAGACAGGCCAACAGCCAAATCACAAGACAAAAAAATTCTCAAGTGTCAAGATTATTTTATTACCTCTCCAGAGAAATTGTAATTTTGGTTAAACATACACCATATCAGATTAAACAAAATAATATCACACATTGCATTTTCACATGCAAATATCGCACACTACAGTAGAGTCTCCTTTATAATATGGAAACGAAACTGATATTATACATGTCCAAACTGTCATGTGAGCATAAACAACATTGGGAAACAGCAACACTGACTAGAGTTTTGGTAAGCCAGGAGTCAAAGACGTCAGTTATCTCCCTTGCTTATACTCGCAAGTAAAATATCGTCTTGCTCATGTTTGTGTAACAGTTGCACAACATTTGATGTTACCTGAGCGTAGAGCTCAAATCTCACTTAAAGACACTATTCAGAAACAGGTTTGTCAGACTATTTCCCTTAAATTCAGTCATTTTCTGTATAATCTGAACCGTGTATAAATATAACTTCTGAATTCCGTCACTTTCATAGTCGACCAAAATCACCCAAACTATATATTAGACGGAAGGTCAGTGGTGATTTGGAAAGTTTTCTTCGACAGTCTTTTAGGGGTGAAAAGAAAAAAAGAAGAAAAAAGGAACGTTCTTTCATGTGAATGAAAAATCTGCTTTGCGCTGCTTAGAGGACGGGCGTGGTTGAGTTCACACCGTCGAACACTAAACACCGCAGATTCATTCCTATAAATTTAAAAACGTTTGTCACGTTTGTCCCGCATAGTTCAGGAGCTGTGTGAGAGTCGAGGTGGCCGTCCTGGGCTGTCCGTCCTAACGAGCTTTCTGGTTTCCGTGGACGTAAAGCTATATTGAACCATGCTTCGGCATTGGTCACAGCTTGTCCCTAATATGTCAACTGACGTCTGAGGACATTAAGCAACACTACCTACCTACCTACCACGTTTGTCCGAGAGCCGGTTTGGCCTAGCGGTAAGGCGGTAGGCTGGTAAGCGGAAGGACCTCGGTTCGATACCGCTTCGGCTCTCCTTTCTCTTCAAAAGTTGTGGTTTGTGGACACGGTCTTGTGACTTTGTCCCTCACAATTAATGAAACATTAAAATAGCTCTCATCGCTGCCCATCTTAATGCAGGTCGTTCTGGTGGTGACAGTGTAGCGATAGGTATATACTCTCCCTCTTCCCCCACCTCCATACCCCCTTCCCCCATTCTTCCCGTCCCTAATAAGCCTTATGGTTTCTGTGGACGTTAAACACATGTTTACTTACACATTTGTCCTGTGAGCCGGTTTGGCCTAGCGGTAAGGCGTTAGGTTGGTAAGCGGAAGGACCTCGGTTCGATACCGCTTCGGCTCTCCTTTCTCTTCAAAAAGGTTGTGGTTTGTGGACACTGTCTTGTGACTTTGTCCATCACTTCCTACTGAAACATTAAAATGGCTCTCATCGTTGCCCATCTTAATGCAGAAGTCATTCTGGTGGTGACGGTGTAGCGATAGGTATATAATCTCGCTCTTCCCCCACCTCCATACCCCCTTCCCCCCCCCCCCCTTCTCCCCGTCCCTAATACGCCGTACGGTTTCTGTGGACGTTAAACACCATGTTTACTTACACGTTTGTCAATGTGAGCCGGTTTGGCCGAGCGGTAAGGCGTTAGGCTGGTAAGCAGAGGGACCTCGGTTCGAATCTGCTTCGGCTCTCCTTTCTCTTCAAAAGTTGTGGTCTGTGGACACTGTCTTGTGACTTTTTCCCTCACAATTATGAAACATTAAAATGGCTCTCATTGCTGCCCACCTTAATGCAGGAGTCATTCTGGTGGTGACAGTGTAGCGATAGGTATATAATCTCCCTCTCCCTCCACCTCCATACCCCCTTCCCCCCATCTCCCCGTCCCTAATAAGCCGTGTGGTTTCTGTGGACGTAAAACACCATGTTTACTTACTTACGTTTGTCAAACAATGGGCCCGTCCCTAATAAGCCTTATGGTTTCTGTGGACGTTAAGCATCATGTTTATTTACTTACAAACAAGGAACACTAAGTGCCTGAAACTTGGCACAGAACGATATTTCATTGCAAGCATTCTGGCTGTAACCATTCTTCTGTTAGTAAATTCTGCATTTCGTAGGATGTTTGTTGGAGTCCTTAAAGAGAGGACAGGGCCATCAGGCTACTAGGTCCCATTTGTAAGATGCCAAGTCAGAAAGAGTAACACCATCTGTACATGTTCTGTAATCGTATGCTTGAAGGGAAATGTGGAGAGACACTGACACTGACATTGACACATTTAACTGAATAGGCCAACAACAGCCCCTTTCAGTGGGGGAAACAAGAGACACAGAGCCCAAAATATATATTCAGTGGCACTTTCAAGTACATCTGCATTATAATGCAATCTACCAACACATCTTTTTTTAAATGTCTACATAAGTACATACATTTGCAGAGCAGCTCTATGGACATCCAAGCAAGGCCATTCTCAAGTGATTCATCCGTCTTGGACGACCTTAGATTATTATAGCACACACAGGAATTTTGCAACATTCGAAACTGTCTCCTGAAAATCACTGTTCATGAGGGTGGTGAGATGTTTTCTGAGAGAGAGAGAGAGAGAGAGAGAGAGAGAGAGAGAGAGAGAGAGAGAGAGAGAGAGAGAGAGAGATATCTTATCAGTAACTACCATGTATGTCCAATACATAGTTTGCATAAACGGTGCTGAGAAGACAACAACACCATCATAATTTAAGATATTTTGCCAGATGACAGACGAATACCACCGAAAAGCGTTCTATTCTCCTCCAGCTACGTATTGGTTTTGTTCACGACTAGCAGTTTGGGCCAATGGGAACTGCGTTTTTCTGTGCTGGAGGTTAGGATCGCAATACTGTGCCCACCAAGCTTCTCGCCGATGTCACAGTTAGGGGACTGTAAGAACTGATAATAAAAGAAATACAAAAACATTAAATTAATCGAAACGTGAACCATTTTACTTCATTCTGCTAAAAACAAATCTAAAAAAATGCAAACCAATCCATTCAGATATAATGAAGTTACGGGCGTTTAAAAATAGTGATTGTGCGTTTGGTGCCAGAATCTGAAAAACAGCTGGCGCCAGGAGTTGCTGCATTCCAGAACTGCTGGCGCTGAAAGGGTTAAAGCTGCAGTCAACAAAACGCCTATATGCAACAACGGACACGCTGTAGAAGCTGCACGCCGTGAAAGCCACCTGTGTGGTTCAACTTGTTTAATGCCGAGCTGTCTCCGAAGAGGTAAAATAATAATAATACATACATTTTCTATTGCACTATTCCGCAGGCAGCGCTTGTTCACATATATGTACATATACAATTTACATTTACTGACACACACATGCAGGCACATAGTACATGTTACATACTTAATAAATTGCACTAATATAAAACAGGTACTTCTAGAGCAGCGAGCAAAATAACTATAATAAAACAAACACATTGCAATAATTTAAAACAGGTAAACTGTACAAAGTTACTACGTTAACGCACGCACGCACGCACACACACGCACGCACGCACGCACGCACACATGTATCTCCCCGTTTACTCTCTCTGCCCCTCCCTTCTCTGATACTGGCGGAGACGAGATCCCAGGAGGTGTGTGTGTGTGTGGGGAGGGGGGGGGGGGGGGGGGTAGGGGAAGAGGGAGACTATACTTAACGCTACACTGTTACCACCAGAATGACTCCTGCATTAAAGTAGGCAGCGATGAGAGCCGTTTTAATGTTTAAAGTCGCAAGACAATTCCCAGAAGCAGTTTTTGAAGATATAGGAGTGCCGAAGCGGAATCGAACCGGGGTCTTTTTGTTTACCAGTCTAACGTCTTTCTGCTAGCCACCAGAACCCTCGTATTTATTTTATTTTATTTTTTAGCAGCGCATCGGAATCAGCACGAAAAACAACTCGTCGTGGATTACGTCCGTGAAAAGTAATCACAAACACGCCAGTCGCCACAGCTTCGGTTCCCGCAGTTAAATCAATCACTCTAGTAACGTTAGGTGCTGAATTTTAAAAAGAAATATTTTGGGGCGTTCTGGCTCTTCTGTTTTCAGACCCAGTGGAAAAACAATCAGGAAAAAAGCCTACTTGACTCACTTTCTTGACTTTCATGAATTTTACCGCTAACCAATTTTACCGCTAGCCGCTACTTTCGTCCCACGGTGAAGTAACGCGGACGCAGAAATTTACTTCCCTCTCGGTGGAAAACCTCTCCACCAACTGAAATCTAAGTGGGTAAGATTTCATTCCTTTTATTGTATGTTAGTGTAGTATCTGTTTTTTCCCTGTAAAAAGTGGCATTTGCGCATGTTTTGTATTGTCTACATAAAATAAGCGTTGTTTTTAACCTATCGTGTGTGTTAAAACTCCACTCTACTGAGAACCCAGAGTTATTACAGGTTTTTCCTTTTATGTCTGCAGTTGGTGTGAATATAAGATCCAAACACATAAAAGGTTCAAAAGAACGCTATTTATTAGGACAAAAATACAATCTGCCAATTTTCGTAGTAATCCCCTTTATCAACATACGAACGACACTTAAACAACAGTTTAACGGTGAAAACCGATGAAAAATTAAATGGAATGCTAAATCCCTTATCTGTTGTATTTTGTTTGTATTTTCCTGTTTAGTGCTTGGAAGAATCAATTTGGTGTGTGTGTGTGTGTGTGTGTGTGTGTGTGTGTGTGTGTGTGTGTGTGTGTGTGTGTGTGTGTGTGTGTGTGTGTGTGTGTGTGTGTGTGTGTATATAGCTGTGCATGTTTCGCCCACTGCCAGCAATTCCGCCCTTCTAGTTTTTGTCTTCCCGATTCAGTCAAGGTAAATGTCCCCTACACCTATTCAAAGTAACGTGTACTAGGAACAAGGAATGAGTCTCTTGCTTGCGATTTGGTGACGCGTTTCCGTCTCATATTCCCTTCGCGGCGGTTTATTGGGCGTTAAATATCAACTAACTAAGCAACTGGCCTTTGTCCCGGCGCGACATACCCCAAGACGCAAGTGGCAAGCACCCCTTGGACACTTCGTGTGAACGTTTTCCGAACAATCGACAAAGACGACACGAGACGGTTAGCAGTCTGAGCAGAAGCAAAGGCAGAAAGAAGAAAAGGGACTCAGTGAAGCATTTCGCTGCTCCAGATAATGAAAACTTTGGACGTGAATACCTTCGGAGACGGAATGCAGATGGCACTGCCTGACAAGTGGAGTGAATCAGTGAGTCTCATGCTAACAAGACGTGGCTCTGTGGAACAATCGAAGCTCGGTTCACTTGAGAACGTCAGGCCCTTGTGACGTGAATATCTTCGGGAACAGACTGCAGATGGCGCTGCCTGACAGGCCGAGTGAATCAGTCCAGAAAGGACGCAGAGGGATTATACGTGTATAAGGATCTCACACCGACATCGTGTTCTTTGCACGTGCATAGATGTAAATCAAATACTGCCCGTAGTACGTTAGGCATACATAGCTCTGAGCACATGTGTTTGGAATTCGGTCGTTTTTAACAAGAGGGCAGCACAGTTTCGTTGCACGTTTCATAGAACAGTTGCTGAAACAATCTTTACTGCATTCAGAGTGTACACGGCAATTTGTTTTTCCAGCTGATTATTCTACAATAGCTTGCTGTTGAGAAAGTAACTGAAAACAAGCGATAACTTCACATGTTTACGTATTTTGGTGACAAGTAGCTAGCTGGCTGAATCGTAGTTAATTACGACTTTGTTGACAGGTGATTGGCTGAAGCGTGGTCAAGTAGAGTTCACAGCGCATAATTAAGACTGTTCAGACGAGCTGTGTAAGACTCCAATGATCACTGTATAGTCAGCGAAAGGCGTCTATGCCCGATAGAACGCTTGGCTTGTTTTGCTGTTGGTAGAAGCAGTCGAAGAAGACCTACGCCTACTAGCGACAATCCAAGATTATTATTTTTAAACAAATAAAAAACAAAACAAACGTCGGTTGGATAAGGTATGAAACGACGGTAAGAACACTATGTGGAAGACGAAGAGAACTAAAGTAGATAGATTCAGGATGCTGGGAAATTTCATTGATCAAACGACAAGAACGCATTCACACAAACTCGTGTAAATATTCCGGTGTCAGCAACATTGTAGCAACCCACATTATGCTGATATTTTAGAGACATCTCAACGTTCAGGGTGTCAGTATCCAGGTCATGCAATCTGATAATCAACAACACGTTCAAATAGCACGCAGATCAGATACAACTTCGTCTGCCACCTAGGTCTGCAGTTCAGTCACGCGCCGTGTCGTCTGCTCGGATTGTCACGTGTCAGGCTTTTCCTGCTCTTAAGTGAGTCGTCTGTCCAATTTCACACTCCATTCTACGGAGATGAGTTGAGTTTGATTGTTAAAATTGAATAAATACGAAAACCAAAGACGTCTAAATCATCTGGAGATTAATGAATAGCTTATTAGCATGTATTTTGTTACCAGACTGCCATTTCAGACGTCTTCGCAGAGATCCGACGTTTTTCTCTTTCGTTTCTTATGAACGCTGTTAGGTAAGTGTGTTGTCTCTTGTCTGTCTCTGTCAATATAAAGACAAGAAACGTAGATCATACAACGGTAAATACTCTGAATATAGGACCAATTCCCGGTAATGCGCATTCAGCTGCACGGTGTAAGAAAGCTGTCATCGACGACAGAAGCTTTTGTTGTTATTTCACGCTCAAAGCTTCTTCATGACCCTGTACACGGGATGGGAAACCATAATAATAATGGAAATTTGCAAAGCGCCTACGTTCAGGGTCAAAGCGCCGAACAAACATAACACACGTAGTGTACATCGAGGTGGAGAATGTCATCCGCTATTTAACAAAAGCTAACACATAATGTACACATCAACAGGGGTCCACACACACACACACACACACACACACACACACACACACACATATGCACGCACGCACACACATTGTACAGACTGATATGGGTGAAGGACAGTGTTGCTTAACTGAAATATTCGGAGAAGAGAAATGAGTTTGCTTTTGATGGAAGAGAGAGTAGCAGGCTAATGTGTAGGGGACATTGTTCCAGATGTGGGGAACAAAATGTGAGAAAGTGCGAAAGCCATGGGTTCTGCGGTTGAAGCGTTGGAGTTTGAGTATGCGTGTGTCTGACGAAGAGGGAAAGAGCGGGAAGGACTGTAGCTCAGAAAGATAAGAGGTGACAGAACCTGTGATTGCGATGTAACATATGTAAACACTGCTTCTTGTTGTATCTGTTCACTTTGATTAATCTCCTGTCAAAATATTTCCATCCTAACTAATATCGGTATCCAGTTTCTGCTACAGTGTGTGTGTGTGTGTGTGTGTGTGTGTGTGTGTGTGTGTGTGTGTGTGTGTGTGTGTGTGTGTGTGTGTGTTTGTAGTGCGTATTTTTGTTAATTTTATTTTTTTATAATACTTTATGTAAATCGTTTTGTAGGACTATGCTCTACATGTGTTTAGAATATCATATTTAGGTTAATATGTATCATGTGAGCGCTCAGGGCGTTGATGAGCGCATGATAAATGTACATTATTATTATTATTATTATTATTAAAAGACCGAAGGATGCGGGATCGCGCGTTTAATTGAAGAAGATCTGAACGGTATTTACGAGCAGAGCCAGTCACTACTTTGAAACATTGACAGCACGCTTTGAATTTATTTGATACGCAACTCGGCCGGAAGCGAGTAAAGTTCCTTTAGGATAGGTATGCAGATTTGTCTTCAAGTGGATCTGAAAATTAGCCATCTGTAGAGTTTTGAACTGTTTGAAGAGGTTGAAGGACAGAGTGTGGATAGCCAATTAGAAGGGAATTACAGAAGCCAAGCCTGGAAAGAATACACGAGGTGACAAGTGATTTGGCTGTTTCCTCTGAGATATTGGCGGATCGTAATGATGCATAATAAGTTCAACGTGAGTTTTTGTACACATTTTGATGATGTGTTTCTTCATGTTCAGCTCGGGATCAATGTGAATTCCAATGTTCCTCACCTGACCTGTGAAAGAAATGGACGAAGAACCAATAAATACAGAAGCTGAGAGCGAGTTGGTGTGGGCAGATGGAGGAGAGAAACAGACCGCCTCAGTTTCATCGTCGTTTGTGAGCGTCCCGTCTTAGATGACTATAGCGTGCAAACGTTTTAACGCATTCCGCCCGGCGCGTCGCTGAACAGTCTTGTCCGCCTGCGCCCGACTCCGAGTCAGGAAACTCGTTTCATCAAATTGGTTTTAGAAGTCGAAAAACTATACATACTAATGAAAGAAGGAGGTAACTACAACCCACTTCCTTCAGCTATTCCCACGTGCCACAATTGGAGCAAATTTCGCTGAATTTCTTCGTATTTTACAAATTTCTGAAACATCACGAGCAAGCGCCGACGCTACACAATCAGGAAGGTGTTAGCTGAGGTTTGTTGACGAGAGCAGGGATTTTGATCCGGATATTGCTGATTCTTTATCATATTAAAGCGAGCAAGTGTGCGAAACCGGTCGGCAAGATAGTGTGGAAATAACAGACTGTTTTCAGACTCTCAGATGCCGAAGATACAGTTTATTGTCATCTCAGTCACCCTATTTTATTATGCAGTTACACATCAGCTTGAGCTTAAAGTGATGCATTGCAGCTGCTACCTCAAATATCCGTTCTTTGTCCTTCCCCGACTGCTGAAAGATAGTAAAAGAATGATATTTATTGAAAATCGAGCACAGTGTTGCCTGTTCATTTTGAATAATGTGTGCACATTTTGGTTACACTACTTTATATGAAAGTGGAGACAATGAGCTCTAAACACAGCGGCTGTGGTTTTTGAGCAGCAAGGCTAAAAACACTCAGGCAGCATTAAAGCCTCCAGGGCTGAAAGGGTTAACCCTTTCACTGCCGTGATGTTGCTTAAAACCGACCATTAAAAGTGCGAAATTTGAGAACCTTAAGCCTTTTTGTTTTCTTTTTTGCACTGGCATGTGAAAGGATTTTCATTAAAACGTATAGCATTGAAAGTAAATGCCTTACAGGACCGGAAAATATACTGTTTGCAGGCGCGTCTGTCCATCTTTCAGCCCGGAAATTTTACAGGCTGTGGCAGTGAAGGGGTTATGTTCCTAACACATGCACCTGTGGCTGAGAGCTTAACAGCGAAGCCGAAGGGCCGCCGCTTAACCGACAAGTCAACCTACTGCAGTTAGTCTCTTTGTTCTAAGCTCCAAGTAGAGGCTGGTTTCACTCCTTGTCTAGACCTGTTCATCCGTATGATTTGTCTGTATTTTGTATGGAAAAACAATTGGTATACGAAAAAACGACTCCCCCCCCCCCCCCCCCCCCCCCCCCCCCCCCAAGCAATAGCTTACGGATTTACTTTGATTAAAACACGATTTGTTGCGTACGATCAATATTTCATGTTGTCCATGTGATGGACGGTTCCGATCCATATTTTAGATTTCTTAAGTTTCCAATATACATCGCCATCTTGCTTTGTCCAGCTTGTGTTCTTCTTCTTTGTAGGCAACTAACTTCTTTATATAGAAGTATAAGTTCACACTGAGGACGTGAGGGGATGTAATGGGATAATAAATGAGAGAAAATAAATTTGGCGCCATCAGTATCGGTGAAATAATATGTCTAAAGAAGGGGGACAAAAGTTCCATGTGGATTTTTAGACGATGAGTGATTGCGCGTGTAATGACAGTGAAGATAACGCGATCATCTAGGTAGGTAGGGTCGCTGCTAATGGATCATCTATGGGAACCGGGTTCCACAGACAGACTGCTGATGGGCAATACGAGTGCAGATACGTATCAGTTCTGGAGTGGCGGACTTGACAGCGAGTTGGTCTTTGTGCCCCCTGGAGTTGCGATGTTTTTGGCTTGACTAATCCTGCGGTAGGTTTGCCGTCGACGAGTCCGTTCAAGACTTAGTACATCATGCAGACCTTGTCTGACATTCTCCTCAACTGAAAGCTTTCGAACTGGGGTTGGGTTAAAAGTGCAGAGGCGCTTTAGATGGGGCTGAAATCGTGATGGGTGCAACGGGCTGATCGTCTCTGAACAGGATTTCAGATGTTGCCTTTAGACACAGAGGCTGGCTGCGAAATAAGGTTCTGGACCAATAAGCAGTCGCGAATCAAACTTGTAGTTCTCAGCAGAGAAAGACGTGGCTCGGTGAGCATAACTGTTTCGTGTCTCGTTTACTGACAGCTTTTGTTTAAACATCCTTTCGAAATAAAAACAAACAAGTTCAGTATCTACACAAAACAAAGTTTATTCAATCAGCAATTTTTTTCTTCTCCAAAATGATGAATCAAAAGCAACATGTCAAGAGTTCGGTTTGATAGGACGAAACGGAAGCGGAGAAGTTGCTGCTCAGCTGAGACTGGGAGACTTTGCACAGAGGGAATGACGGGTAGGTTGAAGCTAAACACTGGACTTTTTGGAGGGTACCACACAATTTTCTAGACTGCCTTTTTCTGTTCTGTTTTGTCTTTAGATCCGCGAACAAATGAGAGTGAGACTGTGTGCTTGTACTGTCATCTGCACAGATCCGCTTGTTGTATACTTCAGTGTCTGTCTTTCCCAGAGAAAAGCCAAATGCCACCGTCAAACTTTCCAGCCTACGTAATCATAGCTCAGTCAAAAGCAAATACATAGAGGGCGATAAAAAAGATAGTGTTTGCCACAAAGGCCACTACGAAGAAAGCCCAGTCCAGTTGATGTGCTGTCATTAGAAAGGTCAGTGTGGATGCAGCATTATTCGCTTTTGACGTAGCCACAACCTCGAGTGGAGTTCTCGGTTGAATAATAGTACTGATGCGGATTTTTGGTTTCGGACAGTTAAACAGTCTTTGCTGTTTTTCGGAGGTGGTTGTACAATTGTTCGAGGTATTACTCGATACCCGACTACGGTGCCTTGGGTTCGTTTCGTCGGTCTTCAGGTCACCGGAGAGATGGGCAACTTTCACGCTTTCCGCCACCAGCTCGATGGACCTTCCGGATTCGTCAGTCCATCGGTAAGCTACTTCATCGCTGACCTTGCAACCGCCTGTCGTTGCCTGCTCGCCGTGGAACCGCCTGAGGACGAAGAGAGTCGCCAGGAGGACGAGGAGGCTTTCCACCATGACACCCACGAGGAGGACCATGCTGTTGGGTACACTGTCCAGCCCGCGAGGCATCATGTTGCTGAAGAACCTGCACACACACATAACACAACGTTCTGAGTAAAAACATAGGCGTACTTTCTCTCTCTCTCTGCTAATAATAAAGGGTAGCAAAGCAAAATTAGGTCTATACTGCTTTGGTACACCAATACCTGACCCGGATTCAGAGGTGTGTTCCCTGTCTCTATTTAGTATACTCCCACGCATCCACGGATCATACCACTTCACGGTCCTGCTACCAGAGGCCCTGGGGAGAGGGGTGGGAGCTCGCTGGTAGGCTGCCATCTGAAACAGTTTCCGACCTGTAGTCGAGTCACTTCGGTGGTGTTTAGTGATACCTTTTCAGGACACCACCTACCCTATGGATCAGTTACCAAAGACCAGTCAAGATTAGGCTTCACTGCCAAGCAAGGTGCAACCACCATCCGTGAGGACAGTGCAAACTATGCAGATTCAACATCCAGCTTGACAATGGAGATGGAAGCAGTCACACATGCCCTCTGCTGTTTTGCCTCAAGCGGTGACAGTCAGACCACACACGTCATCCTCCTCACAGATTCAATGAGCGTGCTCAAAAAAGTGGCACAGGATCCCAGACTGGTATGCATCGATATTCGACATCCACCTTTGAAAACTCCGTGGATGTACTGCCCTGGACATGCTGTCGTCGGGTGAAATAACCAAGCAGATAGTCGGGGCGTAAAAGCAGCCAGCACAAATGATTTGCGTCTCGGACGATCTGAAGTGTTGAGGCGCTTGAGACGCAACCTGCAGACACAAAGCCAAGGACATTACACCATCGACCGCCTCGAGGAGGGAGGTTTCGAAAGAGGAAGCGCTCGATGATCTTCCGTGAAAGGACGAGAATTAGGCCATCGTCAATCAGACGAGCACTGGAACCACTTCAAAGGCTGCGTTGGGAAACCTTGTGAGAGACGTTGTGGAGCGCATAATTATGGGCTTTTCCGAGCGCATAGATACCATCTTGAACTCAACTGATGTTCGATTTGATGCTTAGTATGTGGATATGTAACTTTTTTGTTTGTTGTTGTGCAAAATGTACACAAGTATGATATAAGCATTTCAATGGAAATTTCTCTGTTGGTGCCTATACATACGCATGTATTTGTCTGCTGACTTGTTCGACCGCCTGGGTCGCGGGGTAAGCGTTTTTGTAAACTTCCTGTATCCGTATTATCGATTGTCTAAATAGCCGTCTGGGCCATCACTTAGCGCTCTGTGCATGAAACGCGGCTTTAGAGCTCATCGTGAAAGGTACAGACATACAAAGGTTCAAAAAAAGATTAAAGAGAAAATCGCTTCACCTGAACACGCGCTTCCATCATCATGACCCAGTTTTATAGCTGTTCGTGCAGCGACGCGTTTCCGCGAACAATAAAGAACTATACACTGCAACGACATTACTGTTGTCATCTCAATCATCGTGTTTGGTCACGCAGTTGCTACGTCAGCTGGAGCATAAAGTGATTCAATACAACTGTTCCCGGTCGCGGCGCCATTAAAAAGAATCACGCAGCGACTGCAAGGACATTACTGTTGTCATCTCAATCACCCTATTTTATTATGCAGTTACACATCAGATTGAGCTTAATGTGATGCATTGCAGCTGCTACCTCTTTTTCAAGTTCTCTAGTCTGCAGCTAAACATATTCACTAGATAGATCTGATAGCCATCGGTCAGAAGTGGCGCTTCCATCATCATAACCTAATTTCATAGCTCTCAGTGCAGCGATGCGTTCACGCGAACAATAGGAAACTACACACTGCAAGCGACTCCTCACTAAACCCTACACTTTGAGAGAGAGAGAGAGAGAGAGAGAGAGAGAGAGAGAGAGAGAGAGAGAGAGAGGGAGAGAGATATTCGCCACAATCATAATCATCGTCATTATTCACTTGACAGACAAAGAAACAAATACGCACAAAAAAGCCTATTGTTTCTGTGCCGAATTAGGCACACAAGTAACGACGGAGTGACTGACCCGATGTAGACGGAGTTGGAGACGAAGATGGTGACGAGGAAGGAGACCTTCTCCCCGGACTGCAGCGGCACGAGGAAGACCAGGGCGTTCATGTAGGACGTCAGCACCATGGGCAGCACCAGACACACCGTGTAGAACGTCGACTTGCGGCGCAGCGACAGCACCACTTCCGGGTGCAGCTCGCCCTTTAGCCTGAAAAACGTAGTCGACACGTCGGTTAGGTGCCACTCCGTGCTGAAAGCCAGGGACGCGGCAAGCGACTCGTCATAGTTCTGCTCGTACACCTCCCAGCTCAACTTGGAAAAAGAGACGATCTTGATGGTGCAGGTCTGCTTGTCAAAGGGGTAGCGTGTCAGATCCATGGAGCATGTGGTCTCCAGCAGAACAGGAATGTCAGCCTCCACATGTCCGTCACTGTTTAGGGAGATGGTTTTGGCCTCGTTCATGAGGCTTCTTAAGTCCATGGAGTTGGCCACAAAGAGCTGAGGAGTCCAAATGTACTCAGCGTCTAGGTGGATACGGCTGACTTCTGCATACTGTGACTTGTTCCACGACAGTGCATCGTCACGCCAGGCCAGTTCCAGGGAGAGGCTGGTTTTCACAGTTTGTCGCACATCGTTGACTTCCAGGATAGACATCACCTTGACGCCGGCACGGAGTGTCACCTTTAAACAAAGCGAAGCGAAAGAGCATGTTACGTGTGAATCGAACCAAAAAAGCATCACTGGCCTTATTGACAGGAATAGATTCACACACACACACACACACACACACACACATACACACACACACACACACACACAGAGCAGCAGCAGCACCTATTCACTCAATTTATCGTCCTGTCTGTTAGAAACCGACGTTTGAAAGTAGCATTTGTGCACAGCGTTCTGTATCATTGACGTCACTAGCAAGGTAGACACATGTGATGAAAGTATCAAATACGCCACGAGCCAGCCTCTTTTCCGCTTTTCATAACCAGCATGGATGCGCCCTCAAATTCAAAGCAGAAAAGCACTTCGTTTGTATAAATATTGACGGAACAACCAACTGAAGCATGCAGATGAAAATGTTCGGACATTTTCCGTTTTCAGGTTAGCTAGCGTCTTTGGTTGGTTTAAACAAAATGTTATTCATTCATCGTAATCATAAGCTCAACAAATAAGTACAGGAAACACAAAAGCAATATGCTTATTTGAGTGTTACCTATAGATAAAATGATAATCACACAGACATTTACGATGGCAAGATAGCAAATTGTTGTCAAAACGTCAGAGGCAACAAAACCAACAAAGACCGAAATGACAACAAACAAACAAACAAACAAGCAAACAAAACAAAAAACAAAACAACAACAACTAGGCGGGAGGAGGGGGTGGGGGTTAAAAAGCAAATAACTAACCGAATGGTCTAGTGATGTTGTCATAATTATTGATCTGAGAGAGACAGAGAGAGGGAGAGGATTAAAACGTGTACTTCTTCGCTTGTATCATAAACAAATTTTGGCAGACTTTTACAGATTTACAAGCGGTCGGTTTGGCGCAAAAAGTCGTGGACTATAGCAAATATTTTCTTATTAGTTTCGAAATGTAGCTGGTCGTTTCCAAACAGAAGTGTATTGATATTTCTTTCGTTCTCATCTAGTTTATTAATGGTTTTATTTCTAATATTATTATAAAGGGGATAATGTAGTAGGAAATGCTCTGATGTTTCTGCTGTATATCCGCATGAACATATAGGGTCTTCTAACAGGTGGCGTCTGAATAAGTCATAATTTAAATCGCTAATAGCAAGTCGAAGTCTACAATGCTTAACTTGTTCCTTTCTAGAACCAAAATAATAATATATAGGAACCACAGTGTCATTCGTTGACAAATATTTTTTCAGCAGGCTAATTGAAGGATTTGTTTGTATAGTTTGAGGCAATGTGTTCCACAGTTGGGTAGTTGACGGAATTAATGAATTTGTATATAGTTCTGTTTTGTGAGCGGGAATGACTCTTTCATGTGGTCGTGCTGCGATGATACGGGTTTGTCGTTGAAACTAGAGGTGGTACTAAGTTCGATAGGTATCCGGGGCACTGGTAATTAATCATTTTGTGAAACATTAATAGCTTGTGACGTTTTCGTCTTTCTTTTAGTGTGCAAAATCCAGATTCTTTATACAACTTTCCGTGGCTTGTTCCTCTAACAGCTCCTAAAATAATTCTTATCGCTTCCAAATGCAGGTTTTCGAGCATGTCTGAAAGTGTTCCAGAACAATTATCCCAAACAATGTCGGCGTAGTCAAACTGTGGCAATACAAAGGATTTGTACATAGTATCCAAGGCTTTTCTGCATAACTTGTACTTAAAGGAACGTAAACATGAAATAAGAAGGGCTACTTTTATAATAATACTGTTTATATTATTTTCCCATTTGCAGTTACTTTGAAAAATCAGACCTAAGTGTTTGTGACATTCCTTGTCTTCGAGAACAATATTTCCAAATGACAGTGGGTAAACTGGATGGTTGTCTTTCTTAAATGTTAACAATTCAGTTTTTTCTTCATTAAAACTAACTTTCATCGTTTCGCCCAGCTGTTAATTTTTTCCAAGTCAGAATTGAAAATTGCTGCTCTTCTGTCGGGGTCTTTCAATGCAAGTGACACACTTGTGTCATCCGCAAAAAGTTTGATAACAGATTCAATATTATTGGTTATGTCGTTTATATATATATATATATATATATATATATATATATATATATATATATGAGAAATAACAAGGGGCCTAACACAGACCCCTGTGGAACTCCAGAAGGTACTATTTTGTATTCAGACATTTTACCTTTTATAACAACGGCTTGTTTGCGATTTTGTAAATAGTTTTGAAACCATAATACCAAATTGCCTGCTTATACCAACTGCTTCTATTTTTTTCAATAATCCCTTGTGCCACACTCGATCGAAGGCTTTGGAAATGTCGAAAAAAATGGATTGTGTAGTTATTCCTTGATCGAATGATGTACATAGGTCATGATATATTGATGTGAGTTGGTTAACTGTTGAGTCTCCTGGCATAAATCCTGACTGGGATGGAGTAATAATATTATTAACCTTTAAATAAATCAACACACGGCTGTGAACACATCGTTCTAAGACCTTGCCTACACAACTTAACAGCGAAATAGGACGATAATTATTACACAGATTTTCGGGTCCTTTTTTATGTAGTGGAGCTACATGAGCAATCTTCCAAATGTTTGGAAAGATACCATCATTCAAACAGCGGTTAAATAGGATGGTTATGGGTTCTGTAATAATGTCAACTGTAGCTATCAGCAATTTGTTATGAATCATATCGGGCCCTGTTGCCTTTGATTTGTCTAAAGTTTTTATTACACTATGTATGTCAGCGTGCGTAAGTATACATCAGTAATTTCATAGTCAGTGTACTCTACATTTGGAGTATTTTCGTTTGGATTGTCTAAAGTCGATTGTTGAATAAAATAATCATTCAATGCGTTGGCCTTGTCTTCGCTGGAAGAATACAAAGTACCATTGAAGAAGATGGGAGGAATGTCGTCGGGTATGCCTTTTTTATTCATAAATTGTTTTAAAAGTTTCCACCATTCCTTAGTACCGAACTGTTTTGGGTCAGATGCCTTTAAATCAAGTTCATTTAAATATTCCAGTTTTCTGTCTCTGATGTTAGTAGTTACTAAGTTTCTATAAGTCTTTGGTTCTGTTCCCCTTTGAAAAGCAGCAGGCTCAGAACGTTTCCTTACAGCCTTACCTCTGTCCAAGTGTCCAGTGTATATTGGTCACCAGAAATACATACTTACAATGTCCTGACAAACTAACGACGGGTTTACCTGGAACTTGGTGATTATGGACTTTTTACTGAGCTCTTTGTGGAAGGTCAGTGCTGACTACTGAGACACTGCCTGACTTTGTCTGAAATAATGGCTATAGGCTGTAGTCGGAAAATGGATAATTCATGACTAATTTGTTTTGTACAGATGCATTAATGTGACTTATTCATTTGGAAACACACACACACACACACACACACACACACACACACACACACACACACACACACACACACACACACACACAATCTCTCTCCCTCGCTCCTCCCCCCTCCCTATCCCACACAGTCTGATTGAGAAAGATGTTCTGATGCATAAACATATTAAACGCCTTTAGTAGAGATGTAGAAGGGGCCAGAGTGGCTGAGTGGTAATTCTGTGCTGGACTGGGATCAAAGCGTTGCGGGTTCAGACCCGTCTTGGGGCTGCAGAGGTTGTGTTCCCTCGATCTCTATCGACGTAGTCATGCATTTTGTCTTGGCCTTTGTATGAGATGAATAAGTTGATTGCTATGAAGTTGACACCTAACATGTCGTCAGTTAAAGTAGTCTCCAGTATTTCCAGCCTAGGCTCAAACAAAAGAGCTGGTTAAAGATGTGTAGACCTGCACATCAAATACCTGTACAGGTATTGGGTGGAAAAAGAGTTCTTGAAGATTCAGCTAAACAAATGTAAAAAGGATACGTGGAAAATACTTTTTATCTTTAAAATGACACCCATCCCCCACCCCCGTGAGATAGAGAGAGAGAGTAATTTGATTTTAACATCATGTCAACCGCGCAGGGTTACCTCGGGACGAGAGAGAGAGAGAGAGAGAGAGAGAGGGGGGGGAGAGAGAGAGAGAGAGAGTTACCTTTGGCTGACTGTCGTTTCTTGACGTCAAAGGTGCAGTGTGCTCTTTTGCAACACGAATACTTCGCAGATGACTTCGCAGCTTGGCTGTGGCTTCGCGAGCTGCGTTGAGAACTCGTTGGTTTAGGTCAGTCTCTTGGGCTGTTGCGGTGTCCTTCTCATTGTAGTTCAATTTGTTCGACGCAGACGGTGCTCTTACAGGTACCATAATTGTACAGAAAAAGATTAATACCAGCAGTTGATGGTAGATCAATGTTCCCATTGTCAGGTTCAGGTCTTGCGGCTTTCTCATGCTGTAGAAAATGGCGGTGCACCATCCTTTATAGTCCTGCCGCTTCTTTAAAGGGTCTACCGGTCTCGAATTGCCCCAAGCCGTTATCATATTTGGAAATTATTTTGTATTTACGGGCACGGATAGGCGAACCGTAATGCAATTCTCTCAGTACGACGAGGACAAGACGATCAAAACGCAGTTAACTCTGTGTGTGTGTGTGTGTGTGTGTGTGTGTTTGTGTGTGTGTGTGTGTGTGTGTGTGTGTGTGTGTGTGTGTGTCGGGGGATGCAGGGTGGACATAGATTGCGAAGAGCCACAGCGTTGGGCTGATTCAACCCGTGAAAGCGTTTAGCGTAACATGTTTGTCCAACGGGTAGGATGGAAGAGATAATGGCCCCCCCCCCCCCCCCCCCCCGCATGGCCCCTGCTTTCCCTTCCTAGGGGGTGAGTCAGTGCTTTAAGAGAAAAGCTAACACAGACAGAAAAGCAGTAACAACAAAACTGTTTCATAAACTGGACCTAAAAACAGAGCGTTTTCAAGCAAAATCCTTACTTAATCTGATCTACTCTTCATTGGACAAACCAGGTTTTGAGTTGGCTAGTTCCTGTAAAAGCAAATGTGCGCGCGCGAGCATGTGTGTATGAATATTAAATAGGACGACTGACTGGTCAATTTCGAATGTCCACTCACTTTTAAAGGACCTGGTCGTTACTTCCACTCACTCTTAGACGAACTAGGCCCATATGTATGAAGAGCAAATAAAGGCGAATAGCCTCTAATCCCGATTAGCTAAAGAATCCGTAAGTCCGGCGTTTGTTGCAGGTAGAGAAATGAGGCTGTAAACTTTAAATGAGTTTGGGCCGGCCGAATAGTCCTGTCTGCGCTTCACGCATGCGGATTGTTTCAGTGGTGTCACCATTTACAAAATAAAGGCGATGAAGGGGGATATTTCCCTTCATGCAGATGGGCCCAAGTCTCGAAAGCATGATCCATCGTTTCCAAGAATGTTGGCCTTTCCCCAACAGGTAGAAGAGATCAAGATACCCACTCAATACTGAGAATTTCGCTTTAAAATACCCAGTTGACACCAGTTTACAATCCGGCTTTATTCAGCAGCGGACAGCGGGACTGGCTTTAGATAAGACCGTCAGGCATTACAGGTCGCTCTTCGGCGACCCACGCTCTCTTTGGTTTTGTCCCACACAAGGCGTGAGCACGCAACAGCCGTGCTCGACACCGAAGAGGCGGTGTGTGCAACACGAGCGAGCTAGGAATAATGTCGTTGTGTGAAGCCAACCCTGTTAGAAACTGAATATTTCCAACAAGGGAGCATTGAAAAATGCTTGATTTTAAGTCACCTTACTGTGGACGAGTAAGTAAGTAAGTAAGTAAGTTGGTGTTTTACGCCCAGTCAACCGGTACGGTTATATCAGGGCGATACTGTGGACGAACCATTTTTTCAGAAAGCTAGCACATTTAAAGGAGAGAGAGAGAGAGAGAGAGAGAGAGAGAGAGAGAGAGAGAGAGAGAGAGAGAGAATGGAGTTTGTCCAAGGGGTAAAAGGGATTAAAATAAAAACTTAACATGACGGATTTTATTTTAAAGTGCTCCGTTGGTAGAATCTCACAGCTGGACTATATACGGTTATATCAGTGCGATACTGTGGACGAACCTCGTTTTTAGAAAGCTAGCACATTTAAAGGAGAAAGAGAGAGAGAGAGAGAAAGAGAGAGAAAAAGAAGAATGGAGTTTGTCCAAGGGGTAAAAGGGATTAAAATTAAAACTTAACATGGCGGATTTTATTTTAAAGTGCTCCGTTGGTAGAATCTCACAGCTGGACTAACGGTTACCCGCGGTGTATTTATCTTGTTCCTCGGGCGACGTGAATATCTGTAACCCTTTGGGCGGACAGCAGAGAGGCAGCACCGTGCAGCACGGTAAGACATAATTATGAGACTGGTTGTTGTGTGCAGCCAATTCCGCTAATCGTCAGTAACGAAACTAATTTTAGAAATTGAGTATGAAATCAAAGGAGCATTGTAAAACAAAATCCTTGACTTTGAAGTTGAATAGGTAAATAAAAAATACACGAAACGGTGTAAAAGTATAGGTGTGTCTTCTCAGAACAAGTTTTGAGTAACAGCCAGAACACACTGAAATAATAGTTCCTTTAAAGCGTGTTATTTATTACTTACCTGTTCAGTTTTTATACGTACAGGTGGGTATTGTTTTGTATTCGCTCACTTTAAATGACCCGGGCAAGTTTTTCAGTCTGTTTCCGTTACCTTAGCCTAAAGTTCGAACAGTTAATCGTACCACAATTATATTTGTATAGGCTTGAAGTTTCAAACAATTCATTGGGCTGGCATGTTACATACTTTTTAACCGTCTTCCTAACGACAAGTTCAGTTTGAAAAAGGTTTGGGGAAAAGCAAGCCATCAACGTAATAAGATAATGCACTTTGTAAGTAGGTGAGTAAGTTGGAACAATGCTGACAGCGCGCGTGGACAGACAGCTGTGTGAGGGGGTTGGTTGGCAAACAGGGATGTCCTGAGAACACACACACACACACACACACACACACACACACACACACACACACACACACACACAGAGGAGAGAGAGAGAGGGGGAGAGAGAGAGAGAGAGAGAGAGAGAGAGAGAGAGAGAGAGCGAGCGAGAAAACAACAATTGAGCAAACAGTAAGCCATTACCCCGAAAATAGAATCAAAGAGTAATTTTGTGTTTCGTAAAATCTCACATCTCTTGGGAATGGAGCTGTGGACAGACAGACATTGTGAACAGCCCGTTTAACTTTGATGAAAAAATCCGTCCCCTGCCTCCTTCCCCACCTTGCCCCCCTCCCCCCCACCCCCCATCCATCCTCCCTTCCCCCCCCCCCCCCACCCCCCGCAATCGAGAACCATCTGCGGGCGATATTATCGTGTTAGCCACAACTACACAGTAACATAATAATATAATTTTAATGATGATAGTTTCAGAGCGCCTACCCTTCGGAACACACAAAGCGTTTTACAATGAACAATGTAATACAAAATCAGAACCCCCCCCAAAAAAAAAAAAAGAGAGAGAGAGAGAGAGAGAGAGAGAGAGAGAGAGAGAGTATTATCTCTGCGTCCTTCCACCACACAGATGTACCACGATAGCCAGAATCTGAACTGGTTACTGAAGTCGGGCATGCAGGACGTGCCTAACGACTGCGTCACGCACTTCACACCACATGGCGGGGCTTGGTGTTTCTTTGTAACCAGGGTGACCGAGGAGAAAGAAGTAATTCGAAAGTTAAGCAGCTGTTTGGAGTGGAAGGTTTTAAGACTGGACGTGAAAATTGAAAATGACGGGCTGCGTTGGACAAAAAAGGGGAGAGGACTCGTGTCTTAACTGCTTAGTAAGAGGACGCTCGTTGTCTGTACCGTATTCTTTTGAAAGCTGGCGGCCTGTGCGAAAGACGCGAGTGTGTGAGACAGAACGAAGCAATCTTGAGGAAATTCATCGCTGAACGGCCAAGTTCAGACAGAGACACATGGGCAGTGCAGAACCAGAAACAATCTTGTTGCGAAAACGAGCGCATGTTGCGGCACCTTACGTCACCCCGGCACGTTTCGTCACCACGTGGTGACAAATCAAGCCGAACAGTTCGCTCTCTGGACGATTTGTCACTTCTTCGCCAGCACCGCTATAATCTGTCTTTCCTTTCCCCCGATGTGTGTGTGTGTGTGTGTGTGTGTGTGTGTGTGTGTGTGTGTGGTGTGTGTGTGTGTGTGTGTGTGTGTGCCAGCTCTTGCACGTGTATATGTACATAGAATCGGGGGGGGGGGGGGGGTATTATCCTCGGCTCTATTGAACTGAAATAATTCTGTATTGTTCTGAGTAGACAACAAGGCTATTGCTGCACGTAGCACTGTGAGCTGTTTCAAATGTGCTTATATAGATAATGAGTGATCGCTTGGTTTGATCTTGTGGATGTACTGTGGATATAATGTGTTTGATGAAATGACTGCTATGGTTTGATAAGGTTGAAGGAAAATGTAGACTAACTTTAGGTGTGATGATTGTGTTTTGTTTTTTGTCAGAATGTTTCATTGTACAACGCCTACTGAAGGCAGCATGTGCCTAACAAGTTTTCGTTTTTATTAATTATTATTTTCCCAGCTACTCTCAGCGGACACATATGGTGGTCGAACCGCTTTTGAAAACTGTCAGGCCTGACCCCGACCAACTTTGATCCTGCCACCTACAGTAAAACACCGCCGATATTTCCCCCTGTCTAATTCACAGGTTGCCCCACTCTGTCGGCCTTGCTACTTGCACGGCATTAACAATGGAAGTTAGAAGTTGAGGAGAAAGTTGGTTCCTAACTAAAGTTAGCTAATTCAAACTTGAAACACACCCCAAGGTGTGTTTTTTTTCCTCTTCTTTCCCTTTCTTCTTCTTCTTCTCCTCAGAACGATGGCTGTCATCTTTGTTTCAAATATTTTCTATTTAAATCAAAAGCGGGTATTGCATTTTGATTATGACACAACAGCAATTATACATTCGCAAACAAAGAAGATTAAAGCATCATCACTTGTGCATTAACCAATAGTTTCATCAAATTTCAATAGAACTGTGAGTTTTCTGTGGAAAAATGATTTATTACTCGACAAACGTCACACACATAACAAGGAATACAAAACCAGAGACTTTGCATGAGAGTAAATATAAAGTATATAAAATTTACCGAAGGTATATCATCTTTAAAAATAGACAGAACTTTTAATAACACTGGGGGTGTGGAGGAGACCTCAGTTTTTGTATCAGCGGCACCCAACTGCAGGGAAAATAGAGGATTAAGAAAAATGAAGCTGAATGAACTGTGAAGGTAGACGTTAGGCCGGTAGAATTTACAACAGCAGGTTAAGCATGCAAGGCTATAGCCTTGAGAATTGAGAATCAACAACATACGGAACCAACAGCGTTCGATATTCGTCACGCATATAACAGGAGACGCAACAAGAGAGACCTGAATCGCCTACGGTAACTGTCGCCTGGCATGCGAGTAAATAAAATTATAAGATACATAAAATCCTCCAGTGATACATCATCTCTTAAAAGAAGAACGCTTGATAACGATGGGTTCTCAGCATAATTCTTCCTCCCTAGTACCCATCTCCTATACCGACAAAAACCACTGACACACGCACGCACGCACGCACGCACGCACGCACGCACGCACGCACGCACGCACGCACCACACACACACACACACACACACACACATATTACATGTGCTGATATTTATGTTCCATAAAAATAAAAATAAATGAAACAGGCACAATGGCTGCACGATTTGTCAACCTCTCGTGGGTGACAAAGCGTACGCATCACTGCACATTTTGTAACTCTGGTGACAAAACGTGCCGGGGTGACGAAACTTGCCGCAGCAGCGCATTATTTTGTATTCGATTCATTTTGTCCAGTGGGTTGTTCGTTGTTCAGTGGGTAGTCAGTTTTGTTTTGTGTTTTGTTTTGTAGCAGAGATGTACAGTGTGGATACACCAATACGTTGGTATATTTCGGGATGTCTTGATAAACCGCTTTCACCGACATTTACTCGAAGAGATGTGGCAAGATCAATTCTCGTGAAGCCGATATGCAGCCATCTCAGTTGCAAGGGACGCTGTAGATTAACGTGTTCCTACGTATGTAGGCAAACAGCTGCAATCGCAATGTCTCACTCGGATCTTGTGGAACCTTGGAGTTTTAACACAGCAGCAAGAACAATGGACAAAGACAAACGAAAGTCGCAGTAGGTGAAGCTCTTTGGAGGCAGGTCGCCCAGTCAGTGGACTGGAGCGAATTAGCACACATAACATCCAGCATTGTCACATGATGAATGGAATTAACGCCCATAAGTTGACTAACAGACATTGCAACTTAAGCAATCCTGGAAATTCCGATGGAAATGATGCTGGCGATAAAGGATTGTTCGGAAGGAATTGATTAGTAGCTCAGCTGACAGTCTCCTCCGTGAAATTAACGGAATTTCCCGTGGGAAGAGTTCACAAACAGGATAATAAATTATGCAAACAAAAACATCCTAGCCCTGCGGCAATATTTAATCACACCCTGGATCGCTGTACACCCGTTCCAGAGTTGCGGAAATTGCACACCGCAAAACGTTCTCAAAGCATTTTAAAGGACCTGGCCGTCTGAAAACATGTTTTGTCCAGCATGTGAAAGATATCTAAATAAAAATGGAAAGTCAAGGATGCAGTTTTTAATGCTGCCTTTGTTAGACGTTTAGGTTCTAATTTTACTTTCACGAATAACGTTTATTGGGATTGGCTGCACAGAACCACAAGTGCCCGTGTTGTGAGCATCATTTCTTTAATGTCGGCCACGAAGGCTGCGTGCTAGTGTCGCCCAAAGAACAAGATCAGAGAAGCCGCGGGTAGCCTTCAGGCCAGCTGTGACACTGGACGGCGCTTTCAATATGCAAAACATATACAATACAAAAGAACTTTATTATTTATGTATGCATAAAATAAAAATTGGTCTTCTGCGTCACTCGAATTCCACACTAAAAAGGACAAGTAGACAGTGCAACGCAACAAAGGTAAGAGTATACAGATAAAATGGAGTAAAACGTAGTAAAACATCATAAAAGATCGCTTCTGAGATCGATTAAGTGCATAGACATTACTCATATTCCTACTCTCCGCCGCCTTTACATTCACAGCCAGAGCAATGCCCACACCCACAAACACAGTCACACACATTAATAATATCACATCATCCATCTGTATCAAGCGCACACACACACGCACGCACGCACGCACGCATGCACACACACACACACACACACACACACACACACACACACACACACACACACACATATATATATATATATATATATATATATATTTTATATATATATATATATATATCCAGTCCTACTAATCGTTACTGGTGAAAGTCGGATTCTAAATTGAAAATAAAAACAACAAATTCTCGATTTTAATTATTTATTTTCGTCTTTTTTGCCTGTTGGCCTACTTTGACAAAACGTATTTTGAGATCTGTTAAAGTGTTAAAAAAAAAAAAAAAACTCCCTCAAAACTTGAACCTCACGGTTCCTTTCGAGTTGACAGTTGCGGTCAATAGCGGAATGATAATGAAGACAGTGCCACATTTTCAGCCTCTTCGATCCATGCGCTGAGACAAACAGAAAGGTGGGTTACTGTCTTCCCCTGTCAGCTCATGCTAAAACATGAGGTGGATGGTGCCAAAGTGGCGCGTGAAGACAGTTTTGCTTTCCGGGTTTGCACGGAGTGCTTCAAGAACCCGATCTTCCGATTAGTTCGCATTGCTGTTTCGTATCGTCGAGCAGAATGAATTATGCAGCGAGTAAACATTTTTTCTGACAATGTTGCTTTGAAATGCGATCACGTTCACCTCAGACACAGAGATGTCTGGAAGATTAACCCTGCACTTGCGTCACAGGTGTCTGTACGCAACTGCATATATGCAGATGACCTGACCCCAATTGAATAGTGGTCAGCAGGAAAATTCTGGAGACACATTTGTAGGCGCTCGGTATTCAGCAAGGGAAGCTGGAAGGATTCGGGCCGACACAACCGCGCCATTCTCTTGCCGATTTCCGGATGTATTGGCGTGCAGGCGAGGGCGTTTTGTGATCGGGTCGCAAAAACGCCCATACAGGCTAAATTAAGACCATATTTGTTTTACGATCATGAATATAGAATGGATCAAGGGCATGGGTGGGTTGAAGACGAGGTGGGGGTTTCCCTGGTGGAGGGGGTGGGATGGGGGAGGGGGGGGGGGGGATCAGAAGAGCATAGGACTAGCTGCCTGTCTGCCGTCTTCGATGGGTCATGGACACGCCGCTGTTCAAGTTTTTTGTTTTGATTTTGTTCTCTCGTACCGTGCATCACCTCCTCCTTATGTTTTCAATGAATTTCTTTACTGTAATCAGTATCTAATATTGTGCGTTTTACTAATTAGTGTTCAGGTGATTTAAGTGACTTTCTGTCCTCGTCTCTGTCTCTCCCGCCCCCTTCTCCCCCATTCTCCGCCTCTGTCGGTTAATCTAGGTAGGTAGTGTTGCTTAATGTCATCAGATGTCAGTTGACATATTAGGGACAAGCTGCGACTAATGCCGAAGCATAGTTCAATATAGCTTTACGTCCACGGAAACCAGAAGGCTCGTTAGGACGGACAGCTCAGGACGGCCACCTCGACTCTCACACAGCTCCTGAACTATGATGGCTAATCTTGTATGACCTGCCTATTTATAGATCTGTCTGTTCGTCACTTCAACCTAGTTCAAGAATGGGTTTACCCTGAAAACTTGCACTTCGTAGTTTTTGATTAAGTGGGTTTAAAAAGATCCTCTGATTATTATTTGTGCAACTTGCTGACACATGTTGTTAGCATGATAATTTGGAAGATAAGTCTAATATCACTTATGTGAAAAGACTTTGAATAACAAAGGAAGAAGAAGAAAAATGTGTGCTTTGGTCTCACTCCTTTGTGGTCCAAGACGCGTCAATGTTAGGAATAATTGTTATTCGTTCTGCATAAATTATTATTTTAGTTTGATCTTCTGCAACAGCAGCCATTTTTTGTTGTTGTTGTCTGCTGTGCATTCTAATTTTCACATTATTACTTTAACAGTTTACGGATAGGAATCGTAGTTAATGTGAGGGTCTTCAGTTTTTCTTTAAAGGAGGAAGGTATGGGTTTGAACCCAGTACAGTTCGGGCGTACTGCATTTTCCTACTATGCCACCACCAGCATGGCTGTCACACGAGTTTTTGTTTCGAGAGTGGAAATGACTATGCTCAGCCGCATTCTACAAGTACAAATTCTTAGCAAAATCCAAGTAAGGAATATTGTAAAATAATCAAACGAAGCCACAGTCATGCTAAATTTGACAATAGCTTTCAGTAAGGCTGACCTGTGGTTCACTAGTATTGTAAAGATCGGACCATCGCTTTTTTAAAACACAGAACCTAGACAGATAGGCAGGCACACACACACACACGCACACACACACACACACACACGCACACGCACACACACACACACACACACACACACACACACACACACACACACACACACACACACACACACACACACACACACACACACACACACACACACACACACACACACACACACATACGCACACACGCACGAACGCACACACGCACGCACGCATACGTAGAGCATCATACAGATATAATATACACGCTAGCACCGGAGCATATGAATTTAAGTGTCGTAGAATCATCTGAGGTCGTATTATTATTTAATACACCACTCTACACGGCAGAATTGTGTAGTCTACCGTGACAACATTAACACAAATAGGCCATTTAATATCAGTCTTTATTTTCTGCTCATTGAGCAATATTAGGCACAAAAAGGTAGTTACACGCATCAGGTATATACACTGAAGACTGCAGTCTCGCCGTGATATAGACAATAATTCATATTTCGTCGTAAAATCGAACACACACAGGTTGAAAGTGGGGACAGACAGACAGACAGACACACACACACACACACACACACACACACACACACACACACACACACACACACACACACACACACACACACACACACACACACCACAAACAACAACAACAACAATCATGATATGCCTAGAAATATGAGCCCCACATGTCAATAACGATGTTGGATGAAAAGGAAAGAAAAAGAAAGAAAGAAAAGAAAAAGGTGTCGACGCGAATAGAATACCAGGAAACTTTCAGTCTTGCGTACAATTCACGGCAGAAAAACGTGTGGATTGCATTCATTTTTGTGACCGATTTTTTAAATTTATATCTCTGTGGAGAGAACTTTAGATGAACTATTGCCGCGTTCTAGAACAAAATTGATGTAAGTCTATGGTCTACAGGGGTTTACCCCAATCTATTTTTAATTTATAAGTATTGATAATGTTTTGCAAAATTAGCAGTCATATGGAAAAAAAAAGTAACGCTAAAGACAAATCATGACTAAAATAACAGAAATTCATTAAAAAAATCTTTTTTTCCCCGCCAGTTCTGAGGTTAGTTCCTTTAATAGAATAAATCTGCATACTTATAGCTTAAATTCGCAAATAAGTTTGCCCTTTTAGTTTAATATGCGCAGTGTTTGCGTAATGATCTTATTAAGTATGACTGTGCATATTTACTTTAAACACGCACTTTGGGCATTACTCAGTGCGATTTTCCGGAACAGGAGTTCAATTTCACGGTGATTTCAGTTTCACCGACGATGGATGAACAGCGGTGGTTTGATTCACTCAGTTGCGTATTGACCATAGCGCAGCATCCGGGAGCCCTTTCACAAAACTAGGTCATGCACAATGTCATAATTATGCACAAGGGTCACGTGTTAGCTACCTCTGGTTGCAAGCATAGCAACAGTGAAAAAAATAAAATCCTTCCCAAAGTGTTTCTTGAAGAACAGGTCACACCAGGTGCATTCCTGTCGACAAACTGCCGGAAGGAGACAATTAGAAAAAACAATTAAAAACAAAATCTCAGTTAATTTTAGCTCACAACACAGATTCGCTTAACTGCTGAGCTATGGTCCAACTCAGCCACACGTTCGAAACTTCAAAATTTCAAGGAAGGGCAATCGTCGGTCATAGTTTAGTCAGTGACCAAAAGGCAAAGCAGTCAATACCCAGAGAGCTTTGAGTTTACAGTATGGAGCCACAAAGAAGGCGCCTTAAGACTTTTGGTTTTTAAAACGGTATGATATAGTGCAGTTTGAAATATCCCAAAATGAGTCGTCCCTAATAGGCAGCCACTGTGCAGTTCAACACGACCTTGACTGAGCTGCATAGGTACACACATTTTTTTAGTCATGGGGTACGTGTGTGTGTGTGTGTGTGTGTGTGTGTGTGTGTGTGTGTGTGTGTGTGTGTGGTGCGTGCGTGCGTGCGTGCGTGCGTGCGTGCGTGCGTGCGTGCGTGCGTGTGTGCGTGTGTGTGTGTGTGTGTGAGAGAGAGAGAGAGAGAGAGAGAGAGAGAGAGAGAGAGAGAGAGAGAGAGCAGCAAAATCAGAAGTAAGAAGACAATTAGTGAAAGAATCTTATGGTTGATAAGGCCCTCACCTTTTGATTCTTGCGGTCGATTACAGCAAGCAAAGCTTAGGAAAAAGGGGGAAAAGCGAAATCGAAGAACGGCGATTTTGGACTTGGGGATTTGTGTGAAACAGCAAATTAGGAAACGGGCGAATCGGGGCCCCGCCCACAGAGCGTAGGGGTTGCAAAAGTCCAACACGTACACGCACTCTCGGGAAGAGCAAGCGACTCGTGGAGATTTTGGTGTGGAAAATATCACCATTTCATTCGTGTCTGAGTCTTTGCTTTGTGTGTGTGTGTGTGGTGGTGGAGGGGTTGGGGCGCCTGTGTGAGTGTGCACGTGCGCGCGCTCGTGTGTGTGTGTGTGTGTGTGTGTGTGTGTGTGTGTGTGTGTGTGTGTGTGTGCGCGCGCATGTGTGTGTGCGCGTGTGCGTGTGTGTGTGTGTGTGTGTGTGTGTGTGTGTGTGTGTGTGTGTGTGTGTGTGTGGTGTGCCCACTTTCAACCTAAGTCATCCCGCTTTAAGATATCAATCCTTCTGTGTGCATGACTTTCCATAATGTAATGTAATAGTGGTGGGAGAGTTAACTGATCTGACAGAATGGCTTGCTTGATGGTCGCAATGTGACACAAGGTGTGAGCCAGTGAGGGCCTTTGAAGGATGGAAAATATTTGCGTTTCAATTGTTCACAAGTGATGTCCTCAACTGTGCACCATACGCAATGTTTGCAGCTGTCTGCTGGATGAGCGCAATTGTCTTGCACCGCAGTTGATACATAGACAACGATTTACTCTGTTTAAAGCTGCTTGCGTGAGGATAGTGTGGGTGTGGGTGGGCTGGTTTGGCCCAGCGGTAAGGCGTTACGCTGGTAAGCTTGTAAGCGTACGACGTCGATGCGATTCCCTGCTTCAGCTCTTCATTCCCTTAAAAAAATGTGGTTTGTAGACACTCGCGTCACGTTGCCCCTCAGAGTTAATGAAGCGTTGAAATGGTTCTCATCGCTGCCCATCATAACGCAGAAGCCATTGTGGTGGTGACAGTGTAGCGTTAGGTATAGTCTCCCTCTTTCCCCATCTCCTGGGATCTCGGTCCCCGCCACTACCTCTCCGGCGGCAACTCGGCACTATCAACAAGTTTATTACACTCAGAGTGTTACTATATAATACTTTTTTCGAGTTGATTATTCTACAGTAGATTAGAAAGCAGTGATAAAGAACAAATGATAACACAGCATGCCAATTACGTTTTTTTTCTGACACGTGATTTGTTGAATCACAGCTTCGTTTATACGTGATTGGCCTAAGCGTGGGTCAAGTTGAATTCACAAGACAGACGAGCAGTGTAATAATGCAATGGTCACTGAATGGTAAGCGAAAGGGGTCAATACCAGGTAGATCGCTTGGATTGTTTCTGACTGAATTAGTAGAAACAGCCGAGAAAGGCCTATTAGAGACAGCTTCGAGAAGTACAAAAGGTTCGTTTCGATGAGGTATGAAACGAGAGCGAATATAGCCTCTGAAAGACAAAGAGAACTGGAGCAGACAGAGTAAGGCTGTTTGGAAATGTCATTGAAAACGCACTCGCACTAACTCATGTAAATTTTTTGGTGTCAGCAACGTTGTACCAACCCACATTATGCTGCTTCCCACAAGCATCGCAACGTTCATTCCGCCCGTATCCAAGTGACGCCGTTTTATAACCAACAACACGTTCAAGTATTACGCATACACAGCTTCGATTGCCACTCTGGCACACACTCCGAGCATCGCTTTCCGGCACCCTCCTCCAAACTGTGCCAGATTTAGTTATACCACTGAAGGGGCACTCTATCTCCGCGCAGCTGTCCAGCGACGCGGTCGGCGCCCTCCGAAAGGTTCGGGTACAAGACTGTGGAAGCAACCTAGCGCCCAAGCACGCACGTAAACATGAGGCGCATCCACCCCGGATAAAAAGAGTTCCGTCTCGATTCAAACAATTTTGGTTTTATCTGAACTGGTTTAAGCAAACTGGTCAGTTATAAAACAAAAGTCTGATATAATTTGAGTTGTTTGTAACAAACATACTACTGTTTGAGCACGAACAAAAAAACTGCTCGTTAGCTGACAGTTTTCTGGACCCTATGGCGTAACCAAATACGGCAGTGGTTGAAGGAAGGATGTCGTAAACCAGTGCTTGGAGTGTGACTCTGGCGTAGGCCTACTGCCCAAGCGCGTGCGTTGTGTCGTCTGTTGGGATTGTCACGTGACGAGCTTTTCCCGCTCGACTTGAGTTGTCTGTTCAGTTTCACACTCCATTCTACGGAGATAAGTTCAATTCTACTGCCAAAAGGAATAGATACGAAAACTGAAAAAGTGTAAGTCGTTTGGAGATTATTAGTACAGACTTTGTTACAAGACTACCGTTTCAGATGTAGATCGCTGTTCGGTTGCATGTGTTGCTGGCGGGCTTCTTGCTGTTTGTCAGTAGGCTTACCGCACAGAACAATGATCTGAATTTTCGTCTCTTCCATTTTCTGTAAGCGCTGTTAGCTGTGTGTGTCGTCTGTCTGCTATTTGTCAGTGTCAATAAAAAGACGAGACACGTGGAGACATTTGACAGTGGATGCGCTGAATATGGGGTTAATTCTTTATTGTGCCCAGTCAGCTGCACAGCGTAAGAAGGGCTGTCGCAGAAGATTGCAGGTTTTGTTCCCATTCTACACTCAAAACTGAATCCATATCAGATCCAAGCACATGAAAAGTTCAAAAGAATGCTATTGATTGTTTCAGATTTTTTAATCCATAGCAGCATGATTTTACTGTACTACGTGTAATAAACAGCTCTTCTTTTTCGTTTTTTTATTGAAGGTCTTTTTACACAAGTGATATTAGACTGATCTTACAATTATCATGCTAACAACATGTATCAGCAAGTTGCACCAATAGAAATTTATGTTTAAAAAAAGAAAAGAAAAAAAAAAGCTCACACAATGATGGTTTTTTTCGTGGTTTACCGTGAATTAAGAAACACCGGACGTAACTTACACGAGTGTTTCTTATTTCGCGGTAACCCACTCAGACCAATTGTGCAAGCTCTATCCAATGACTGATCGAGCAGTTTAGGGGTGTGCCGTTATGGGAGGTGTGAAACGGATGTACAGAGATCTCGGGTGTGCTAATGGAGTCAGCGAGGCCGCTGGCGCGAACTAGCTGTCCTCAAGCACTGTCAGCTTCCCTCGGGTCTCTGAAAGCTTTCAACCACTTTGCAGCACGGTTGGACTGTCACTGAAATGATGCGGGGAGGAAAACAAGCATTGTTCAAAAATTTCGGATCACAGCGATTCGCCCAGCGTGGATCAGTCAGACCTGGACGAATTGGAGGGAGGCTGGAGGTGGAGGGGTGGGTTCCGCACTCGTCACCGCCCGCCCCACCCCGAACACATTTCGTGAAAGGAAATAGATTAACAACTATGTTGACATTCACTCTCGAGCTGTTTACATTCATTTCAATCTAGAGAAAACTCTGGGGTGTGTTTTTTCCCCGGGGTTTAATGTTTGTATATCATGATTTATAGTAAACGGAGCATTAATAGTTTCAATCATGCTACGTTTGCTCACAGACCTACCCCTCTATTTTCCCTTGACAACAGAAGACGTGTTTGTGATGCATTTGCGTGTGAAATGCCCCATGCCCACAGCATGAAGATTGTTCCAGAGCGGTAAGGGAAAGCTGACACGAAGAAGGTGCGAAAATGATCCCTTTTTTGCCCTTCTTTTATCTTTTAGAAATGAATCAGCCGGATGGCGGTGTGACAATGTCTTCCCCATCAGGTCGTTGTTTAGGCCCTGCTTTAGGACAGCGTACGAGCCCATCAGTTACCCTTCCCCTGACACTTTCATTACCAAAGTCAAGCTCTCGTGCGCGCCGCCTAATGTCATTAATGATCAAAAACTTCGATCGTGGATTTTTCGAGAAGATCGCGAACCAGCTACACACCTTATCTTTCGCAACACCTTGGTGTACAGCATGCCTCATTTGCCCCACCACCCCCTGCCGCTCCACACTGTCTGTCTGTCTGTCTGTCTGTCTCTCTCTCTGTCTCTGTCTCTCTCTCAACTCGGGTATTGTTGCGTGTGCAACTGTCGCTCTGCTCCTTTTGTTTTTTGTCTGGTAGCATCCCCCCTCCTCCATTTTTGTTTTGTTTGCAGTGGTCTACAAGTCTGATTCGAGTTCTGTCTCTCTCACCCTCCCCCCCCCCCCACACACCAACACATACACTACAACTCTCACACTCTCTCTCTCTCTCTCTCTCTCTCTCTCTCCTCACACACACACACACACACACACACACACACACACACACACACACACACACACACACACACACACACACACACACACACACACACACACACACAAGTGCAAATACTGATTTGTGTACCAGTTGGTGGTTCATAAGACGCCAAATGGACAAAAGGTATAGAACTCTACACTTTTTTTGTTGTCTTCATTAGGAAGACACAAAAAGACCAGAAAAAGCCAATAATTTTGTTGACTCACTTTCAGGTAAGGAAAATATTATATAACTTTTAGTGTTGTTTTTCCTATCCAAACTTTGAAAATATGTGAAAATCAGCCGGGATCAACATGTAATGTTCCATGGCTGTTTTCATTACGTAAAGTTTACCTGACTGTCAAAGTTGTGCACAGCACATCTAGGATGGGTCCAGCTGCACAGGCTAACAGCCTATCATACGGAAGTCCGGCATTTTCCTTTACCGATCCCCGACCGCAAGCAAAAACTTTGGTCGGCATTTGTCCGTCTGTAAATGTGGTGTGTGTGTGTGTGTGTGTGTGTGTGTGTGTGTGTGTGTGTGTGTGTGTGTGTGTGTGACACACAAACACTTGGACACTCGGAAGAACAAGTGAGAGTATGCGATCCTGTCTTTTGTTCTGTATCGTCATTTGTCAGCCGAAAGCGAAACCATAGAGGACAAGAAGAAAGATGGTGTTGGCCACAAAGGCCACAGTGAACAAGACCCAGTCCAGCTGATGTGCCCTCATTGAAAAGGTCAGTCTGGATGCCGCTTTGTTCGATTTTGACGCGCGTGTAATTTTACAAGCGAGTGGAGCGCTCGGTTGCACATAAGATTTATTGTCGTGGATTGTTGACTTGGGGAACTTGGTCACGCTTGGTTGTTTTTCGAAAGTCATTGTACAATGATTCGGATCACTCTTCCGTCCCCAACTTAGAAGGCTTGGGTCGGTCCCGTCGGTCTTGTGGACGCCAGAAAGACGTGCAGATTCCGTGCATTCTGTCGCCATCTCTGTAAGCCCTCCGGAGTCACCGGACCACTGGACGATGATACCGTCAGGGATCTGGCGACCGCCTGTCGTTGCCTGCTCGCCGTGGAACCGCCTAAGGACGAAGAGAGTCGCCAGGAGGACGAGGAGGCTTTCCACCATGACACCCACGAGGAGGACCATGCTGTTGGGTACACTGTCCAGCCCGCGAGGCATCATGCTGCTGAAGAAACTGCACACACAAAATGGAGACAACTTGTTGAGTGTACGGGCGTGCTTAGCGTATGTCTCTCTCTCTGTGTTACACACACACACACACACGCACACGCAGGCACGCACGCATACACGCGCGCACACACACACACACACACACACACGCATACACACACACACACACACACACACACACACACACACACACACACACACACACACACACACACACACACACTGAATAGTAATTATTGCTGATTACCTACTGGTGGATTTTCTTTGTGTCTTTCGCTGTTTTCTCTCTTTCGCCTCACACACACACACACACACACACACACACACACAACACACACACACACTGTCGTTTGCAATGCCATAGTTTACTTTCCGATCTCATAAAAGCCACGCTTTACACAAAATTATATTCTTGAGAATCATCACCAGCATCTCACCATCGCTACCACCATAATCGGTATGTGCACAAACTGACAGGTATACATATGCACGCACCCTCCTCCCATTATCAGCAAAGACACGCCAACACAGAAGGTACGTGCACGGTTCGCAACACAACTAACGACGGAGTGACTGACCCGATGTAGACGGAGTTGGAGACGAAGATGGTGACGAGGAAGGAGACCTTCTCCCCGGACTGCAGCGGCACGAGGAAGACCAGGGCGTTCATGTAGGACGTCAGCACCATGGGCAGCACCAGACACACCGTGTAGAACGTCGTCTTGCGGCGCAGCGACAGCACCACTTCCGGGTGCATCACGCCCTTCAGACTGAAAAACCTAGTCGACACTTCTGTGAGGTGCCACTCCGTACTAAAAGCAAGGGACGCGGCAAGCGACTCATCATAGTTCTGCTCGTAAATTTCCCATTTCAAAGCGGAGTAGGAGACGATCTTGATGGCGCAGGTCTGTTCGTCAAAGGGATAGCGTGTCAGATCCATGGAGCACGAGGTCTCCAACCAGCAAGGGATGTCAGCTTTGACATGCCCATCACTCTGGACGCGGAGCACTTTAGCCTCCTTCACCATGTTCTTCATGTCCATGGAGTTGGCCACAACGAGCTGCGGGATCCAAATGGATCCAGGGTCGACTTGGACACGGCCCACTCCTCCGTGGTGGGATTTGTTCCACGCTAGCGCTTCGTCACGCCACTCGAGTTGCAGGTAGAGGCCGGTCTGCACGGTCTGTCGCACCTCGCTGACGTCCAGGACAGACATCAACGTTATGGCGGTGTGGAGTGGTACCTTTGGAAGCGATATTAAAGTACAGTGTTTGAGTATTTACTGCTCCGTTTTGGAGTGACTGCATATTTACACATAAGTTTGTGTCAAGTTGGTTCTGTTACACAAAAGTTTGTTGAAGGTCCTCGGAATAGTTAATGATTTAAGGTAGATGATCTTCGACGATTTAAGGTATTAAATCATCGAAGATCATCTACCTTAAATCATTAACTATATTTTGTTATTAAAAAATTGTGCCTGTTATCTTTGCATTTTTTTTAAGAATCCGAGGTTAAAAGTCCCGGTTTAAAATGTTTCCATTTAGGAAAAAAAGAAGAAGCAAAATTCATTTTCAGTATAAATTTCATGCAGTTTTTGTTTACAGACGGCAAAATTTTGAATGGTTAAATTTGTCCTGGTTAAATTCTGTTGAAATTCAAGAAGTGGGACCATAAACATTAGATTGCCTCAGTCAACACATACAGGACGATACAAAGCTTCGTACACTAAAGGCATGTATTCACCGGTCTGGCTCCATTCAATTGCAGTCAGTTTCACGCGTACGCTACAAGACACACGTGAGGCATGTAAGTAAAAACGTGCTCGCTGTTTGTTTTGTGTGCAACTGAGTGAGTTAAGTTTTCGTGGTCGGTAAATGAATGCCACTTGGGGGGGGGGGGGGGGGGGGGGGGGGGGGGGGAGTCATTGAAGCATTTGTGTATGTTACTGTTAAAAATGCATTTTCCATATCTAGTAAAACTTGCAGTCAGCAGGTTCTTTGCGAAGCCACACGATGGCTAGGATCGATTTGTTAATTTTTTCTACAGGAGTAGTCATTCACACACACACACACACACACACACACACACACACACACACACACACACACACACACACACACATACACGCACGCACGCACACAGCGTACACACACACATGCACGCACGCACGCACGCGCTCACACACACACACACGCACGCACGCATCACTCACGCACGCACGCACACACGCACGCACGCACACACACACACACAAAGAACCGATTTAATAATTTCTTCATGATATTAGGAGACGGATCAGGCGATCATGATATTAGGAGACAGATCAGGCGATCATGATGTCAGGAGACAGATCAGGCGATCTTGATATCACGAGACAGATCAGGCAATCATGATATCACGAGACAGATCAGGCGATCATGATATCAGAAGACAGATCAGGCCCGTGGAGACTGAAGATATAGTCATCTAGACTGATTCTGACAGCAGATGGTAGGGGTCGGATTTTTCTGCAGCATGGGTGCTGTTGCGGCCACTTGCTGTGTTGCTTCGTCTTGATGATGGTCATGGCTTCGAATTCGAAACAAGGAGAAAAGACAACACAGGGGCCAGCCAAGCTTCCTTCTGCCCCAACAGGCCAGTCATTGACGGTGATCCTCCGAACGACAAGAAGTTTGATCACGTCGCATTTGTTCCCATTTGCCCATGGTTACGTCAGTACCGTACTTATATTACCCCCTTCCCTTTTTGATGCCGCCGTATTATCACGTCATCGCGAGTTAAACACGCTACGGTTTGGTTCACGACAGTTTGGGAAATTCAGATGGTTGCAGGTAAATCACTTTGACCTTGGGCAAGGCGCCCTCTGGCCCCTCGGTTGTTCAAATCGGCTTCGGCCCTTCAAAAGCTATGGTTTCTGCTTTTTGCCACGTCACTTTGCCCCTGTCTGTGTGACTCACTCCACCGCCCATCCTACTGCAGTTCTAATAATTCTGGTATTCTTGTGGTGACATCAATCACATAATTATAACCTTAATGGTTGAGTGGGGCGTAAAACACCAAGTTACTTACTTATGGTGACAGTGTAGCATTAGGAATGCCCCCCCCCCCCCCCCCCCCCACCGTCCCCTCCCAAGCCACTCACGGGAGTTTAGTACCCGCCGGTATCTCTTCCACAACAACGAGCCTGATAACAGAAATGTTCAGAAGTTTGAACGGCTTACACAGATTCCGCTCATTTTGAATCATTGCGTACCGTCAGGTGTATACATATATGTTCTTCCTCCCCTCCCTCCTAACGGATTGATTAATTAATTGATTTTACACAGTTGATTGATTTAGTTATTATAATCATATCTATATTCGCTCCCCCCCCCCCCCCCCCTCCGTGCCCCCGTTGGTGAGTCACAGAAGAGGAAAACGTGAGTTTGGGCGAGCCAAGGGGACCAGGACAGCAGTGATGTCGTCATCGCACACACGGCTACCGAGACAATCAAGGGATCAGCATTTCCGCTTGTATGGACGACATTGCAACATGTGTGCGGTGCACGGCAGCCCCATTACACCAGCGTTACACTAAACAAACGTTGGCCGCGTTGTTCTCGTTGCCTGGAAACTGCCCTTTAGCGCTGCAATTTGATATCAGGTTTGAAATGAACCGTCACTTACTTTGATATATTTCTTATTTTATATTGTGAATGAGAAAACCCCAACCCCCTTCCCCTTCCCTGCCAGCCGTTCCCTTGGAAATTGGGGTGGGTTTCATGCAATGACAGAAGCAATCTAGTGCACCGGCGACGCGCTGGCTGCCGGAGGTAAAAGTTTAATTACCTGATTGTCTGGCGCTCTCTGAGGTTTCAGCCACCTGCGGCTATTAGGCTGAGTGGTCCCAGAGCCGGTCAGTTACATCACTGCGCACGAGACCTGCATGCTTCACACCTCCCTGTGAAAGCGCCCAGAACGGCCCTTCCCATTGCACTGCATGAACCGCGTGTATGGCGGCTGACTTGCGTCAAAACGTTACTAATTGTAATTATTTCCACGTAATTGTAAATATGTCATTTTGACTCGCACAGTTAACGGCATACTTGCACCAGTAGCACATAATTGCAATTATCACGGTATATCTATAATCATCTCAACGTAATTGTTAATTTTCTCCACGTAATTAGAAATGATCACTACATAATTAGTAAACTGATATGTCTTTTGATGCTTGATTCCAATGGCTTGCTAGCATCAAAACTGATAGTAACTAATTATCTTGCCGGCCATGACTAAGCAGTGAACTATTAAGTTGCATTTTCTCGGCTTCAAAACCGCCTTGCCTCTAATGGTCTAATCGACGTGTATCAGTCGACTTACAAAAAATAACACTGTACTGAACCCGCTGTGCTTCATGCAGCTAATACACTGCTCTCTAATGCTGATAAAAGGAATGTCTCTGTACTTTCTGTACTTCGCCTGTCGGCAGGATTTTACACACTAGACCACCAGATCCTTGTTTGCTGACTGCAAGCAACCTTCGGTATATCTAATACTGCAAACAATCGATTCAACCCTGAAATGGTTTGCGTTTTATCTTTCTGGTTTCGTTTCAAAACCCTTGCCTCTCAAGTACGGTGTCCGCCAGTCTTGGGTACTGTATTGTTCACCCTGTACACTCGGCCTTTATGGACTCATAAAGGAATACGACTGAGATTATCACAAGTACGCTGACGACACACAACTCGAAGACGATGCTCCTCCCTGCTAAATCTCTTTGACTGTCACTCGCACAGAACAGTGTTTTAGTTCACTTCACACATGGATGCTCGGTAACAAAGCTAAACGATGACAAAACCGAAGTTCTCTGTTCTTGTTCCAGACATTCCCTATCTCGGGTCAGTGAAATCTCTCTTCGATTGAACGGCGGTGAAATTCCATTCGAAGCTGCATCAACAGTTTGGGCGTACACCTGAATGCTACCCTTTCGATGCATGATCAGGTTCCCTCTGTTTGTAAAGCTGCATACTTCGAACTTCGAAAGAGTGTTTCCGTGAGACCTTTCTTCACCTTTCTGTGCTGAAAAAGTATAGTGCTCCTTGCAAACTCTCCCCCTCCCCTCTTTTGTGCAAAGCGCATAAAAGGCACCATCCTAGCTACTAGAAGTGCGCTCTACAAAAGCTGCCAAGTATTGTTATTAGGACTGCTTGAGACTGGGAAATAGGGCGTCTGGCACTGGCTGTAGATCGGACAGCGTGGACCTGGTGCGCATGTGCGGGCCTGTCAGCACTTTCTCCTCATCAGTGGCTTGGATAGTGTGGCGCCATTTCGGAACCGACCCAACTGAATTACGCCAGTAAGCCGCCATAATATAATTAAGTACACATCTTGTAATTATGTCATTTTGAAGCTAGTAAGCGGCGATGTTATAATTACAATAGTGTGCACATCTTGTAATTATGTGATCTTATGTGATTCTTCCTTACATGTCTTCGCTACCAATCTACTTTACCTATTTAAAAATTTTTTTAACCGCTATGATATAATTACAGTTATGTGCACTTACTGTAAATATGAGGTTTTGACGCTAGTGAGCCGCCATACATGTGGGTAGAACTGTCAGGGCGGGCGAGACTGATGCAGCATGATGCGCCAGATTAAAAATGGAACAGGAAAACTTAGCTGACAGGCTATCTTTCCCGCTTTTAATAAAGTAAATAAACTGTGTTCATATGGTGCTCCTCGAGGAAAACCGGCCATCACTAAGTGGTGCTGCATGGTGGATTTCCTTCGAAAGTTTTTCTGCTGCCGTGGGTACTTTCTCTTGCGCACGCGTTCAGCAAATGGGGCCGCAAGTTTTCTTGAGAATGACATAGACACTGCGCCTGCCACCCTTAGACTCAGGAGAGGTGGGAGTAAGTTAATGCCTGAAGCGGGACGTGAAGCCGGAACTTCTTTGTCCCGGGTCTGGTGCCTTCACACCATGCATCGATCGCCTGGAGGAGAGAGGCGTACAAAGGGGAAGCGCTCGACGATCTTCCGTAAAAGGGCGAGAAAGAGCCGTGGTCAGTCAGAGAACTTTGGGACTGTTTGAAAGGAAACGCTGGGTGTCGAGTTTACGAGAGACGAAGTGGAGCGCTTACGGGCCTTCCTGAGCGAATAGATACCATCTTGAACTGAACTGAACTGGTGCCTTCACCGCTCTTGTACACTATCTTCGTCGCTGTAATCCGTACATGCGAGGGACCGTGTCCTTTGTTAATGGCCTTGTTTCATCGTCGACCTGATTGTCCCTGTGGAAGATGCGGATCCGAGCTAGTCCACCGCTCACCACATCAGCTCGATCAGCTATCTGAATGAATGAATGATCATTTGTGAAGCGCATATAAAAACTTCCACCCAATAAGGTGTGTGTGTGTGTGTGTGTGTGTGTGTGTGTGTGTGTGTGTGTGTGTGTGTGTGTGTGTTCACAGTGCAGGGGTTGGGGAGGGAAAAAAGCATGCCTTTCCACACAGTCACACTGTGTGAAGCACAATGAGCTAATCCCCACCCCCCTACACACACACACACACACCACACACACACACACACACACACACACACACACACACACCACTACACTCACTCACCCTCACTCACTCACTCACTCACTTCACTCACTCACTCACTCACACACACACACACACACACCACACACACACACACACACACACACACACACACACACACACACACACACACACACACACACACACACACACACACACACACACACACACACACAGACACACACACACACACACAGAGTGCACCAAATATCCAGATAAATTTTGTTTAGATACGCCAAAAGGGAAAAAATGCATGTAACGATTTGCCGTATCAGTAAGAATGAGGCCGGCAGTTACAATCGACTAATCTTAAGTCGATCAAAATGATTACGATAGTGACAGCAAGTGCGAGGCTGGTGTATGCAACAGGTCATCAAAATACGTGACACAGAACATGAAACACCTAGTAGGCCAACGTAGCGTAATTATTTTTAAACGATGCTCAGCAGTCCCATGCCACATTCACCGAACGAAATTGAAAGCAAAATGTTGGGGTGGGGGGGGGGGGGGGGGGGTGGAGTGGGAAGTGGGGGCTGATGTGTAGTATACGCGCTACAACTTGACAGGTATATGTCTGGTTTGCTTTAAGACCACCATTCATCTCTTATCAAGCCCCCGTCTACCTCTCAGACGTTCTTCACCCTTACACTCCTTCCCGGCAGTTCCGCTTCTCTTCAGACGCCCGAGTGTTCAGAATGCCATCCTTCCGCACTGTAAGTCCAGTGGTCAGCGCTCTTTCTCTTACCACGCTCCAACCGCCTGGAACACTCGCCCTGTTTTTTTCCGCCATGCTACCTCCGGCTTTCAAATCTTCCTCCAAAACCTTTCTCTTTTCAAAAACCTTTCTTCAGTCCCACTGCCCTGAGATGTGTGTGTGTGTGTGTGTGTGTGTGTGTGTGTGTGTGTGTGTGTGTGTGTGTGTGTGTGTGTGTGTGTGTGTGTGAGTGTGTGTGTGTGTACGTACGTGCGTGCGTGCGTGCGTGCGTGCGCGCATTTGAATCTTTGTAGTCAAATTATGTACATTTAAAGAATTTGTAAGCGCTGAGCGCCAGTACGTGTTAGTTGCTCTAAGTACCCACTGCTGTTATTATTTATTATTATCATGCATACTACCGCAGGGGGTGGCTCCATTCGGACCAGCATAAACCTCTGGGACATTCCCCAGTTCCCCCGGAACGAGGTAAGATACTAAACTATCATGGCTAACTGTCATGGTTACGAACGTTCAGATACATTTGTTGCTGCTGTTGTTGCTGAGCGTGTCAAGCTTGTGGTAGTGATCAATACGCCTCCGGCGGCGCTCACGTGCACGCGACTGTCCCAGCAATATTGCTATGAAACAGACAGTCGGCACATAAACATCATCCAGACAAGATTGTGTCTTTGTCGGTGATGTACATCATCATCATCATCATCGTGAACTGTTTATAGGGCGTGAACCTTTAACATAGAACCAGAGCTCGGCTCGCGGTATAAAGAAATAATCTAATATACACTACATCCACGTTGAGACACCTCAAGCGGAAAACGACAATGACAATGACTACAAGCAATTCAAATCACAAGAGGCTAAACAAGCAAGACCTACATCTCTCTCTCTCTCTCTCTCTCTCTCTCTCTCTCTCTCTCTCTCTCTCTCTCTCTCACACACACACACATACACACACACACACACACGTGCGCACAAACGTGCACACACACACACTAAGAACAAGGTGGGGGGGGGGGGGGGGGGTAGAGAATTTGCTAACAGCAGTAGGTTTTATACAGCTGATCTTCAGAACGGTTTTAGTTAGGCTACAATGGCAAGGTGGGGAGAGGGGGGGGGGGTTAGAGAATTTGCTAGCAGTAGTAGGTTTTATACAGCTGGTCTTCAGAACGGTTTTAGATACGCTACAATGGGAAGGTGGGGGGGGGGGGGGGGTAGAGAATTTGCTAGCAGTAGCAGTAGTAGGTTTTATGCAGATGATCTTCAAGACGGTTTTACACAGGCTACAGTGGTTGACTGACTGTGCCTAATTACATGAAAAAGCTGAAACAAGGATGACTGCTAGCGTTCTAAAACAAGACCGAAATACATAAACGGTTAAAAAGAACATTATGACAATACAAAACATGTGCGAATTTTCGGGGTAGATCCCTTCTTCAAAGCGAGCACCGTTTAACTCTTGTTTTGTCGCTTTTAAGAAAGGTCGTACCTGGAAAATTCGCACACGTTTTGTATTGTCATATCAAATTAGCGTTCTTTTTAATCGTATGTGATTAGGTCGAATTTCATGAGGCAGGGAATAATAGAAGGAGCAGCATAGGAAAAAGAGTGATGTCTAACTGTTTTAGTGGAACACGTTGAGTTCTTTAGTCAGAAGTGGAGCGGAGCAGTCTTTGATTGATCGATTGATTGATGATCGCTTATATAGCGCTATTCTCCGCTCTCTTGAGCAGACTCACTGCGCTCGCATGTGGTTCTACATGAGTGACAAGCTTTTCATAGCGCGTTTTTTGAATATCCACCGAAGTGTACTTAAGCGCGTGGCATGGCTGGTGCCACATGAAACTGCAGCCATCTCGGCGCAAGTTCTGTGTACACCATACAACCATGCACCATGTCACTTCATGCAAAGCCACATACATAAGGTGTATGCGTGTTTAGCTGTAACCTGCCACCTGCATCTTTGGCAGAATAACCGGGATCTTTTACATGCTACTGCGGTAACACGGGGGTGGAACGGATACCGAAATTAGAGTCAGTCTTGATGGAGAGTACACATGCTTCAACTGGCTTGGGGAACGACCGTCTTCAGACCTGATGCTAACATGATGCTGTAGTGAAGAGCACCAATATCCGTGCAGGAAAAGGTAATACCAAATTAAAAGGACAAAAACTCATCACTGTGTTGGCCTTGCTGCTTGCAGCACTCACTGGCGTTAGAAGTAAAGCAGAAAGTTGGTTCCTCATTTATTTATTTTTATTGAACTTAGCTAATTTAAAGTGAACACACAAACTTCTGTTGTTGTTGTTGTTTTTCCCTTCAAATGTTGGCTGTCATCTTCGTTTTAAATATTTGTTATTTACTTCAAAAGGGGGTGCGGCACTTTAGCTGTAACACAACACCAATGACGTAGTCGCGAAACAAAGATCATAGCAGCAGCATTTGTATGTTATTGAAAGGATTCATCAGCTTTTCAAAAACCGATGAACATTTCTCATTTACTGCTTCTCAAGTTCAACGACCTGTACACCACTAGTGGTGAACATTTAAATCGCTGTACATTATTTTGCTTCGTTGCTTTTCATAACTTTTATACTATTCATTTCTCTCTTTCTCTCTCCCTCTCTCGTTCGCCCCCCCCCCTCCCTCGCGCGCATACACACACACACACACACACACACACACACACAGCGCGCGCGCACTCGCGCGTACACGCACAAACACACAACATTACATGTACAGATAGAGTTAAGAGGGTACAATTGTTGCACGATTTGTTACCCTCTCGTGGGGGACACCTTGGTGACAAAACGTACCGCAGCACGTAAGCCTATTGCTTTGGTACATGGATTTAAAATGCTTCATTCTACAGATAATGATGTCTGTACAAAATGAGTAGAAATCACGAGGCATTGGTGGAAATCCCGCATTGTGCAACGACCAAAGTGATTGGATATCTCGCTGTTTCGGTCTGTCTCTGTACCTGCACCTTTCCCATCCCGCCTCCCTCTCCTATCGCCATCTCTTTTACATACAGGGAGGGAAAGAGGGAGGGGGAGCGGTATGGAGAGAGGGAGGTGAGGAGGGGGACGGGGGGGGGGGGGGGGGGGAAGGGTAAAACAGACAGACGGACGGACAGACAGACAGACGCAGACAGTGAAGGAACTAAATCACCGGACCAATCAGAAACCAACAAACAAAATTACAATGCTGTCATTAGCAAACTCAGCACCAACTGCATTGCGTCTAGCGTCAGATTGATTCACGCTTTGATTCACGCTTTTATTTATTTCCGATATCCCAGTAAAAGAAGGAAATGATGCCGCGATCGCCATGAGCCACGCTCTGTGAATTTGGAAGATTTTTTATTTTTATTTTTATTTTTTGTGCACTCCACAAATTGACATTCATTTGCTCATTTATGACAAACAGCGGCAATCACACTCTCGCCATCGAGCCGTCAGCAAGCGCGTGACTCGGTCGTGATGTCACCGTGATGGCAAACTCGTGCGGCTCCCCAAAATAACCCACGCCACCATATCAAACGAAATGAAACTAGATAGCTACCATCAGCCCAACGGCGTCAATTTCACGGTAATTATACAAAACCAAGAATTCGAAAGCAAATTATCAGCAAATTGCTTTGAAAGCAATACTTAGATTGTTCCCCCCTCACGCCGGGGAACGAAGAAATACGTATTCAACCGCTTAGCATAGAAATCCGCACTTTTGCTGTTAGTTTTAATCTCGGCTATAATATACCCCGGGCTTTGTATTATAACTCGTGTAGAATGTCTGTATACACATGCATACAAAGGAGGAGGCCAATGGAATTTCTTAATGCACGAGAGAGAGAGAGAGAGAGAGAGAGAGAGAGAGAGAGAGAGAGAGAGTTACCATTGGTTCAGTGTCGTTGAACGCCACCAAAGGAGCGATTTGTTCTCTTGCAACGCGGACGCTTCGCAGATGACTTCGCAGCTTGGCGCTTGCTTGGCGAGCTTTGTCGAGGTCTCCCTGTTGCCCGTCTTCCCTCCATTCACTGGCCGTGTCCATCTCACTGTGGCTCGGCCTTGACGTGGCTGTTGCACAGAGAAATATTGCCAAGAGAAGAGCGACTGGCGCTAACTGACTTTTTATACACGTTCCCATGGCGACGACCCTGAGATTTCGCGGCTTTGTGCCCACTTCCAAAGTTGCTGCGCTGGTGCTTTTATACTCCATGGCTTTGCCTTTAAAGGGGCTGTCAGTCTTGAATCATACACAATGGCTTCATTCTCACTGTGGGGACTGCGGACACAGAAATTAATATCCACTGTGTTGAGAAGCCGAAGCTCTCACACATACACATAAACGCGCGCATACATACATACATACACACCCGCACGCAAACACACGTGGACACACTGACGCACACACGCGCGTGCGCACAAACACACACACACACAACACACACACACACACACACACACACACACACACACACACACACACACACACGTCATATTGCAAAAAAAGGTTCCCTATCAAACAACGCATTGAATACAAATCAGCCACGCTTGTTTCCCGCTACTTTCATGGTACCCCCTACCAATCAACTTGTCCTTCAAATTCTCCAAACAGACTCATCGATCTTCTTCAGAAAGGAAGGGGGAAAAAGAAAAGAATAAAGAAACAGATGAAAACAAAGACAACAACAACAACAAAAACTGCTACATGTATTTTACACCCACGTATCAGTTTGAAAAGTCTACTGGCGCAAACAGTACGCAAAAAACGACCGGCCAAAATTAATTCTCTTGCGCGCCTTCAAAGGCTCCACTGTGCTGTGTTCAGGCAGCGTTTAGCCCACTGAACAAAAGGAGCCAGATTAAAACGTCAATATTTAAAAGCGACACAAACATCAGGCATTCTTCTGTATATTCATTATTTTTCCCCCTTGGTTTTGGTGTAGGTCTGTTCTCTGAAACTCATTACTGTAAGCATTCGCATTGAATTGTGCAACGTGTCCCTCGTCAGCAGTAAAATGGGCCTTTAAACTCCTATACGGAGAATGTAACAAAATGTATTTTATATTCATAATAATACACTGAAAACAGAACAGTTAATTAAACCACACAACAAGCGAAAGTAGCTGGTATCAGCACAGCCCCAACATCAAACAGATAAAAGTCGCACAGATTGCTGGACAAGGCGAACGGTAAAAGAACAGAAAAAAACGAAATTGTAAGAAAGATGCAAACAAATCAGTAAGTATGAAAGACAACCAGCACCAACGTTTTTCTGCGATAGGTAGGATGGGTGTGGAGGCCTGTTCGTGTGTCTGATGTCTGATTGACTGATATTTGAGTGACGTCCAGTCAACCTCCAAAGTCATCAAAGCTCAAACAAGTCAAATCAACACGCTATACATCATACGGCGAGTTTACTCTGATTCGCTGTTGTCTGGGTCTTGCACGTGCCTGTGTGTGTGTGTGTGTGTGTGTGTGTGTGTGTGTGTGTGTGTGTGTGTGTGTGTGTGTGTGTGTGCGTAAGTGCGTGTGCGTGCGTGTGTGCGCGTGCGTGTGTGTATGAGCGCGTGTGCGTGTGTGTGTGTGTGTGTGTGTGTGTGTGTGTGTGTGTGTGTGCGTGTGTGCGCGCGCGTGCGCGCGCCTGTGGGTGGGTGTGTACTTATTAGATATAATGTTTAGGGGTGACTTCGTTATTGGTGAGAGTGCTGGTATAGCGTTTTGGTTTGTGATTGCTGTGTAGTGGTCTCTATTGTATGTTTCGTAGGATTGTTTGCCATGACTGCGCACGCGCTTAGGGCTTTGTTGCAAGGTTAGGAAATTCTGATTATTATCATTGAGTTATTCGTAGCCACGACACTTCATGATTGAAGAGGATTTTGAAGAAATGAAATTAAATGAACCAGCAAAGTGGAAATGAGAAAGGGGGAATTGCTGACAGTAGGCAAAGCGCGCACAGCTGTAACACGCGTACTTCAGGCTTTACAGAGAAAACCTTACTGTCCCTTTTTTGGAGCAAAGGCAGGTTTCAGAAACCTTTAAAAAGGCCAGCGAAAAAGGGAGGAATCAAACTGAATTGTCCGGATTTAATGCACCCCAACCCTCCCTACAAAACCACCAGCATAAAATCCGTATCACAAGTATCTAGCAGACCCCCCCCCCACCCACCCACGCCCACTTCCCAGGCCACTTCCATCCTCCCCGAGAGGAATGTGTTGGTGGTGTGGCTCAGTGGGACACACACGGGACTCGGAATTAGATATTACGGGTTCGAATCCAATTTCGGTCGATCCCCCACCTCCAGCCTACCCCCCTTCCTGCCCGCTAGCCCAGTCCCTTCTCCTTAGCTGAACTGTCGTCATGATGTCGAGGGGCTGGAAGAAGTTAGAGGCAAGACTTGTTGACCTACCAGGTTGTCTGCGGTGCGCTAAAACCCCAGCTACTTACTAGTCAGATTGTCAGTCCTTGGGTAAGATGAACATTTCAACAGCCCGCGTGCTAAGGGCATGCGCACGTTAAAGATCCCACGAGATCCGCCAAACATCCTGTGGAAATTCAGCCATGAATTCTTTGATAATCAGAATACTGAGCTTCAATGAACCATCCCCCCCCCCCCCCCCCCCCCCCCACTTCCTTATCAGTTTGCTGTTCCCGAATTAGTCCTCCATCGGAAAGTTTCCGACCACTTCAGCAAACTCTACGCACTAAAGAACAACAAAAGAGGAATATCAACAGTTAAAAGACCGATTCAAAAGTACCACCCGCTAACAACGCCGACAAGGTAATGCTGACGGAGCGATGCTGCACTCGCAGAGACCGCCCGTGTAAACCTCCACCAGACTGTTCATTTCCCTGACGGAGGACGCTACAAGCCTCCTGCGGCTTGCAACAGTTTTGGGCTGTCGTTGAAGCGAAGCGAGCAGGAGGGCGATTATTGATAAAACTTGACGAATAACAGCAGAAAATCCCGCTACGTATTAGCCAACGGGCGAAAGGGAAGATCTCTCCCCCCCCCCCCCCCCCACTCCACTTTCAACTGCCGTCATCATACTTCGGAAAATGGAGGAAACGCTTAGTTGCTGCTTTTTAGGTCGTGTGTGTGTGTGTGTGTGTGTGTGTGTGTGTGTGTGTGTGTGTGTGTGTGTGTGTGTGTGTGTGTGTGTGTGTGTGTGTGTGTGTGTTTGCACGCGCTTGTTAGCATGTGTGTGTATGAAGGCTGAAAATCAATGACCAATAATCGTTTGAGCTGCTTTATATGAATTTTTTTGCATGCACATAATATCAGTCTCCTTCACTCCATCTGCATTCTTCTCCAACTAGTTTGTTGTAAGCCCTAACAGCGAATTGTAAGTGTCCTCTGCATGCATTTTCTTTACCCCCACCTCCCCTCCCTCTCCCCCTTAATTGTCGTTTTGATTTCTAGTCTTCACAGTTATAGCACTTGTTGCTTTTATGTTTCGTCTAAGTTTTATTGCTTGTTTGTTATTTTTGCTCATCGCCGACGTTGTTGGTGTCTGTGGTCCTTTGTGAAGCATTCTGACCCGGCGTGATGACGCGATTTAGAAATGAGAGCTAGGTCTCCTTTGTGATGACATTCATGTGGTGGATTTGGTTTGATGTGTCCTTTGTGATGACGCTCATGTGGTGGATTTGGTTTGATGTGTCCTTTGTGATGACGTTCATGTGGTGGATTTGGTTTGATGTGTGGTCATGCGGCAACTGACGTGAAGAGGCGGAATAATGAAATAGTTCCTTTTTGTTTGAGAACTGAACCACATTGCATAATATCTCATCACATGTAATGTTGAATTCCCTTGATGTCATCGTATGACTGGCTATGCGGCACTCTTTTGTAGTATTTGTACACAGTCTCCTAATCCCCCCCCCCCCCCCCAACACACACACACACACACGTACACACATACAATTCTCTGTCTGTCTGTCTGTGTCTGTCTCTGTCTCTCTCTCGTCTCGGTCTGTCTCTCTCGCTGTGAACTTGCAAGTTTTGTGTGGAAGTTTTTATGCTTCATTCACAAATTTTCACTCATTCATTTGTAATTCGTATAAAAAAAATTATATGAATATAAATGACGCCTTGTACATTTTTATTTTTCCAGTTATTATTATTATTATTATTCAGTAGCTTAGCAAAGACTAGTTGTTAAAGAGGTTTTGAATGAACCTAAACTACAATCCTTCTAAAATAAAGTTTTCGAGTTCGAGTTCTCTCTCCGGTGCGCGCCAGTGCCAATTCTTGTTCGCCGCACTAGTGTGTGACGCCGTGTACGTACAGTCTCGTTCCCAAAGCTTCCGACTTACTTCACTGATCCTCCCGAGAGGTGCCAGGCTCCCTAGAGGTGCAACAGGAACTCTGTGCCACAGCTTCATTCTCCTCGCACAGAGATAAAGGAAGACAAAAGGGTTTCGTAGCTTATGCTTCCGGCCCACAGCAACATTACAGCCCAATCGAGTTGCGAGCGAGCATTCCATTTCCACAAAGGCGGCGACCAGTTGCTTAGTTGGTTAGAGCCGCTGCCCTTTGGCCAAGTGGACTTGTCACCAGTGTTGGAGGGCCAGGGTTCGATCCTCGTGAGGAGCGGTTAATTTTCACCTCTAATAATGTTCACTTCAGTGAAGTTCGAGGTGGTATCTATAAGCTGGAAAAAGCCCATATGCGTTCCCCGAGTTTCTCGTGGGTTTCCCTCCGTCGCCTTTGAAACGTATGTAATAGCCAGTAACCTGCCGCATGGGCTGGTCGTCGGGGGTTTCTCCTGGTCCTCCGGTTGGCTTCCCCCTCTCTTCGGTACGTGTCCAGTCACCTGTAGGCCACTTTATACGAAAAATGTGAACAAGTCTCATTAATACTTTTCAGAATAATAATCGCAGGATAGGATATTTATCTGAAGGATAAATAATCATTCTTATGGCTATTGATTATTTCTGGTACAGTAATAATCATTGTTATTATTATACTTGTGTATTTGAGAGGACTGCAGTTGCACGTTTGGCAGCGCCCATTGACAGCAGGCTTCATTGGTAGCTTCCTTCCCTACGCCTCCCGCAGTGGGGCACTGCGGACGCAGAAAGTAAGGTCCCCCTGTTGAGAACCCAGAGCTGACAAATGTTCTCCCTTTAACCTGGAGGTCAGAGCATGGCCACGCATGCTTCACCCACTGCCAGGAATTTCTTCCTCGTCCTAATCTCTACTTTTCCGGTCCATTCACCGTCATTTTTTCCAAATCGTCTCCCGAGTTTTTAAATGCGTTATTTTTGGCTAACGCTATAGCCTACAGCACGTGAAAAAGGTTGTGAATATGCGTGCGAAGCTATCACACTGGCACAGTAAAGATCTTGTAGTCCATGTCAGAGTTCGGTTAATTATGGAAACACTAAAATAACAGCAAGCACCACTGCAAAAACACGTGACCCTGCTCCGGAAAGGAGAATAGCGTCATATAAAAGCGATCAACAATAATAAAGATACTAATAATAATTTAACATGGGATCTTGTTGGAAAGGTTAGCTTCACCCTGATAAAACCACCCTGGTTGACTGGGCGTAAAAAAACAAGCAAGTGTCATGCACCAAAGCTTGGCCTCCTTCGTCCTTCTTTTCGGGTCGCCAGTCATCCACCAGATTTTCCTCTCAACAGAATCAATTCGTATTCAATTATGGCCTTTAACAGGGCGTCCATTGAGCTGTGTGTCTTAGTGTGATGGCTTGCCGAATATTTAGTGCTTCGACTTGCCGATGTCTGTGTTTCCGAACTGGTGCGCAGATTGGTTTGTTTGTCGTTTATCAGAGCAAATAGCAACAGTTAATGTTGCTGTTAATCGAAGCATACAGGAGCTGTGAGCTAGGCTATAAACTCGATGTCCATTAGCAGCCCTATTTGAAATCGCCAAGGTCACTGGAAGATTGCGTGTAATTGGCTCAGTTAGGTGTAATAATTACATTAGTTCAGTTCAAGATCTGTGTGCCCGGAAAAGCCCGTATGCGCTCCACCTCGTCACTCACAAGTTTCCCCAAAGTTTAATTGCCTTTGAAACATTTCCAATGTTCGTCTGATTGACGATGGCCCTCTCTCGTCCTTTCAGGGAAGATTGTCTAGCGCTTCCTCTTTTCACACCCCTCTCTTTCCTCTCTTTCCGGCGATCGATCATATGATGTTTTCGGCTTTGTGACCGCAGGTAGTGTCTTAACCTCCTCAAAACTTCAGATCTTCCGAGACGAAAGCCACTTGTGATGGTTGCTTTCCCCGCCAGTCTATCTGCTCGGTCATGTTTTGTTTTCATCTGTTTTGTTGTTGTTGTTGTTGAATGTCACCAGCAGATGGTCACTTCCATGTGGTGTCAGCGTTTCTGCACTTAGCCATGGTGCTATTCTTGGGGAGACCAGAACCAAGTCAGTGGTGCTGTCCGTGTCCCATTGTTGTGATCCAAGACGTCTTGGTAACGGAGCTGTCACTGGGTTGAACACGGCGTCGCCCAAGGCTTCCTCCAGAGCATTCCCTTGAAGGTTACTGACCCCGCCTGCTTGACCAGGCATTCTCGTTTGCTTGACTTGGCGTTGCAGTTGCCATACATTACAGCTGTGTCCCCAAGTTCATATTCTGTTTGTTCCAGGAATTTCCAGCTCGCCTTAGGATTAGGAGTCATGTATGCTTTGACTGGAGCAGAGAATTTTAGGATGAAAGATTTCTTAGACAAAACCAAATAGTCGCGATAGCTATCTTCTCGTGAGAGAGAGAGAGAGAGAGAGAGACAGAGAGACAGAGAGGAAATCCCCGTTTTCTATGAATGTTTTAAAAGCATGCAGCTTCAAGTCAGAAATGCAAGAACACGTACACGCACTCCCCCTTCCGTCTTTCTCTCCCACACACACACACACGCATCAGTCTCTTCTGCACACACTCTCTTTGCAAACACACATCAGTCTCTTCCACACAGACCCTCCCTACACACACACACACACACACACACACACACACACACACACACACACACACCCACACCCAAAAAAAAACCCACTCACAAATACTGATACTTGTCTATGACCGAATACACAGCAAAATCAGGTACCTTACAGGCATAGCAACGTGACAAACAACAAATTCTACTGAAATAATATTACATAGATAATGTGTGTGTGTGTGTGTGTGTGTGTGTGTGTGTGTGTGTGTGTGTGTGTGTGTGTGTGTGTGTGGTGTACCCACTGGCAACCCAAGCCAGTGGACACAAAAACTCCACTGGTAACCCTGGCCCATGAACACAAAAAGTAACACTGGCAATCCAAAGCCAGTGAACGCAAAAACTCCTCTGGAAACCCAAGCAAGCCAGTGAACAACGTTACACTACCGATACTGGTTCATATGCAATTCAACAGACAGTAGTTCCATTTTTGCCTGAATGATCCATATCCATTACTTAGAAATTGCACCTGATGTGCAAAATTGCCTCGTGCAAATTTGGTGTTTAAGACTGTTACATAATTTGATATGCAATGTACATGGGTGGGTGGGCAGGGTGGGGGTATCCATGTTGTCTTCCCCTCTTCTCTTTCTCTCCATAAGCGGTCATATAGTGATAAACGGTTTATCTATTTGTTTACCATTACAGAATGCAAGATATTTTGATCTACACATTACAATTGCTGATTTAATTTTTGTGTTACGTTCTGTGAACCCATAAAAATGTAATTTTTGTTTACATTCTGTGAACGTGACCGCCAAAAATGACAGTAAACGATAAACACCCCACAAAGATGTAGTTATAAAAAGCATACATAAATACAGACACTGAAGTGGTCTGTCAGAGCAGGTTGAAATTAAACATATATACATTCTGTGTTTATGACAAGATATGTAGGCTCCCCCCCCCCCCCTCCAATACACACTACATAAAAAAAAAAGGAAGAGTACCTGAACACATACTATGGACAACATTTTCATGGTGAAGAAGTGTGGCCCCATGACATTTTATTCAGAATCCACAGAGATCAGAAGAAGCATATGGACCGTTGGCCATATCACAAAAGGTCATACCACACGTCTTACAATGTAAAACTGGATAGGGTTAAAGTTAAAGGTCTTTCCTTGGTTGTGTGGGAGGAGGAAAAAAGATCCTCCAAAAGGAGAGTAACAGAGAGAGAGAGATCATCAAAGAAACACACCAATGAAGAGTTGGACTTGCATCCCCTTTGCTGTTAAAAACACAATTCATGGCCACTGTGAAAATGAATGGACAATGAATAAATACAGATAAAAAATTAAAAATTAAAGCAACTATGTAAATCTTCATGGAAAACAACTTCTCGTTACACATATGAAAGTACTTCTCCGGTCTTCTAAAGTAAAGCCAAGCGGCTTCATAAGTCATACACATATAAACTATAATGCATACTTTCATACCAGGTATCATAAATGAAAATTTGGCAACATGAACATAAACCAATACAAAGCTGGATATTAAAATGGTTACAATAATAAACATGACATGGTGATCAGCATAAAAATGTTACTAAAACCGAGGGGGGAAATACAATTCTGTACCACAAAACTACATAATACAGTTCTGGAACACAAAACTACGTATCACTTTATGATGAGAAATAAACTGAAAAATCATAGTTGTCATCTGCATCTAGTTCATGACTTACATGCAAAACAAAAAAGCCAATCTGTGGTTCAAAATCACATTCAGTGATCAGAACACACACACAAAAGCTGATACAGGACACAAACAGTGTCACTCAAGAGTTTTCTAAACAGAAATAATCACTGGTGTAATCATCAGTTCATCAGCCTGAGGTTAATGCTTGACTCAAAAGCACTGACCGGTGGTGCCCTGGCAATGGAATACTGAGAAAATCATTGCTGTTCTTGTACATCATACACATGGTCATGCACGAGATCAGACTATCCCTCTAACAGACAGCTGAACTTGTTTACACCACTTTGCTGTAAATAAGAAAATGGCCTCCAACTGCTCTGCTGTAAAGAACCTGAAGTAAATTTGTCATAGTTATGTTGACATTCTGTTCATGAGGAGCGTGGCCCTTGTTTGCTTATTATACCAATAAAGCTAACACAGTTTTTGTGGCTTGAAAAATGATTACACCCACTCTGTGTAGTGCACTGAGGCAACAGGATGATAAAATGTTTTAGGGTTGAGACAATGGTGTATATATATATATATCTACCAAAATGATAGTTGGCAATTAGAAAGGTCAAGAGGGTTTCTTTTTTGAGTAAAGTGCTAAAAAAATAAAATAAAAAAAGCTCACACATGAACCCAGCCACACACAAAGAAAGGCTGACACTGAAATGTGCAAAAGTCACATATAAACTTGCTCTTTCCATGCACTGTCAAATGTGATGAAAATAAAGAACTACAAAACATTTTGCAAACTAATTGCAAAGTAGTGGTAATGAACCCTGAGAAATAATGATACATGTACACATGCATACATACATGTAACAACTCAGCAATGACATCGGCCAGAAATATACACTGAAAATGCCCCCCAGAACGGTTAGTCAAGGAGCATAAAGAGTATCACAGGTGAAAAAGTTATATAATACATGTGAATGATAATAAAAAAGAAGCATGTGATCATTAAAGAAGCTATAGCATTTTTAAACTGGCAGTAAACACCCCTCACCCCACCTCAAGTTTTGTTTATTTGGCTGCATTACTCAAAAGAGATCACAGTAAAATTTTGATTGTGTTTTTTAAAAGACCACTGTGCTTGATTCTGACTTCTGAAGATGATGCTTTTCTTTCAAACGTTCACAACTAACTCCAGACAAACCAATGGCAATTCATTTAGTGTTTAGCCATTGCACATCATTTAAGACATATACGGACAGCATATGGAATGCACTATAAGGGGATCAGTGCCGAGCTGTGAGCCCCACCTCCCATAGTTACAGTCCCACAAGCTTTTGCTTTTGATCTGACCACCACATGGTACTATGTCAGCTGGTGGAATGCATAATGATTTAAGGCCAATTTCAGCATTCTAATGATTTTACTCACCAGATTGCAGCTGATATCGTTGATTGTCTTTAAAGGTTTTTGTCTGGAATCCACCAGCCTTCAGCCCAGTTACTATGCTTTAGCTTGTGGGTCCAATATGGCAGCCATTTTTCAGGCCTTTCAAGCAGAATATTATTTCTGACATTCTGATTGGCTGAAGCTGTGAAAAGTGCCCACCAGTAAGCCTCTATTGTGCTTGCCTTGCTTTTCAATACACAGTGGTGGACACGCACACGCGTGCACACACACACACATTTGAAAATCATGGCATTACCAGTTATGCTATAAAACTTCTTCTTCTTTTTTTAAACACATCCAAAATGAAATGAACTGTAATTCTGTCACAGACTGTATTGTGCAGACCCACTCCCAACTCAATCTCAACAACTGCATCTTTTTCTAAACTTTAAAAAAAATGCTGGACATTGTTCTGCACATCTGTAAGACTAGCATCTGAGATGCATCTAAAGATTTTCCTCACACCATCAACTTCAATCCTCATATCAAGAGACTGAAGATCATCCTTCAAAAGTCCAATATGTCACCCACAATCAAACCTAAAATACACTTGCTATAAAATACACCTCCCCCATGGGTGGCTGGTTGTGGCTTTACCCGTTTCACCTTTAGGATGGTTCTGTGAAATGTCCAATGGATCAACACCCAATCAAGTATAAAACACACTTGCAGGATAAGGCTCTCCCATGGGAGATTGTGGATTTTACCATTTCATATTTAAGTGTGCAGTGGTGGATTTTACCATTTCATATTTAAGCGTGCAGTGGTGGATTTTACCATTTCATATTTAAGTGTGCAGTGAGTGGGCCCTCATACAAGGGGTGTTCACAAAAGAGTGATCAAACCAATTTAGTGGAAAAACTATAAGAGACAATGCAATGTACAGATGTGAAGACACTGACATCTCTTTTCTGAATAACTATGTGATTCTGGTCATTGTCATTGACTTATGTCATTTAGACCAGACAGTGACCGAAAAGGGAGCATTTCAGCAAGCAGGATGAACACTTCTACAGTTTTCCATGACTAAAACTCAGAGACCGCACATTGTAAACTCACAGCAAATTGGTGAAAGTCATACAGTCCAAAGCTGCTTTGCATTTCACCATCAAATAATGGCATGTTTTGATTTGTTCTGAAGGGCATGAAAACTACCCTCCAAAACAGACTCAAATGAGAAAAATGTGTCCAAATTGCAAAACTTGCGTAGGAAGACCCATATATTTATCTGGCAAATATCTTCAAAGTTTACACTCTAGAAATCCTCCATGGCAACCTTCATGTGGAAAAGCTCGCTGCAAGGTGGACACAGCACAAACTGACAGACATTGAGAATGCATGCCAGGTCAATACTGCCACATACCTGCGCACAATCTCTTGAGCCAAATGGCCCTCAATGCCTGACAGATGTAGCCACAGATCAAAACTGGAAATCACTTTGATGGCATTGCCAGCTAACACTGGAATGCTGCCTGGCTCGGCCCTGGAGCTGCAGACTGAGATGCCAGATCTGCTTGCTGGGTCTTCAAAGAAGAAGAGACTATTTTTTTATATATAGTTTTATGGAAAATCGGCATCCAGCCATCAGCACCCAGAAGTACCTCATCCACAATGTCAATGGGAAACAATTCAGTACCTTGATAAACATGTAAGCTGCAAGTTCAAAAACTGGGATACCTAGAAATGTGTATAGTTATCAATTTATTACAGTAGAATGGAGAATACTATGAAGGAATATCCTAGTTTTATTAAAATGTGATCAACCGACTTTGTGTTGTCAGCCTTTGATTCCCTCTTTTACCCTCTTTCCTGAACAGTCCTAATGGTTGTGTACACCAGCAGATTTTCTCCAAAATGGTATAGCAAAACAAGTTTTTAAAGTAGTGAAAAATTGGACCAAAATCGCATACAATTTAAACTATAACAAACAGGAAGGCAACATGAACACTACTGTAGCTATTTAACTGTGTGCACTGATATATCACAGGATTACCAGTACACAAGTATGTTTGAGAAGAGAAGCATGATTCACAGTAAAGTGAAACTGGAACACTGAGCTCAACTGATTTGATGCTGGGCCATGCCATACAAAACTGAGGAAGCACACAATCTGAACACCAATACATCAGTATGTTTGTGCAGAAGAACATGATTCACCGTAATGTGAACCTGAGACACCGAGTTCAACTCATTTAATGCTGCATTTTGGCCACGCCATACAAAACTGAGGAAGCACACAATCTGAACATCTTCACAAACTAGTTACCATAGGAACCAGAGGTAAACAGCTAAAGCTTTATGGACTTGCCAGATATAATAACACAGCAAGGAAAAGTCAACGGCATTGCGTTATTGGAGGCACCTCAGACACTAAACAGCTGAGGTAAGTCTAAACAAAAAATATACTCATAACAAAAACTAAAACAACACACACAAAAATAAACCACCACAAACAAACAAAAAAACACCACAGCTACTCACCAAATCAACCAGCTTGATACCACAGTTAGCATCGACAACATTTACAATGTGGAACAAAAATAGGGAGAAGACCATGAAAACCCGGAACATAGTCACAGTGTGCACAGTACAGAAGAAGAAAAAGAAACGATCAAAGAAAGTTTGGTCTAAAAATAGAATTCAAAACAAAAAAACAAAGGGGGGAGGGGGGGGGGGAGAGAGAGAGAAAAGGGGAAATACTAGAGACTAACTGCAAGAAGAATCGGGCAGCATTAACCCAATTTTCTTGACCACATGTCCAACATGAAAGACAACTGAACTGATGACATACACTTAGACAACAGTACATTTAACATGAAGCTGCTGGCGTTCCTGCAGAATGCAGTAATTCAACAAATTTACATGTCCCATAACACATTCTCTCACATTTACATGACTTGATGGGAGAGTGAGAACTACAATCAATACGGTGTCATAGACATTTCAGTCTCTTGCCATAACCAGAAAGACCAGGGCACCCACATTGTGGGTGCAAGGTATTCTATTATGCACACCAGCACACAACACTGCTGGCCATCCAAGTGCATGCACCTTCTATCACAGATAAAATAACAAGTGATTAACATCTAGTTAACTCTTTCAGGATGCGAAGCTTTGGATCCTCTTGACTCACTCGGTTTCACACTATATATGTGCTGGGTTTATTCAAATCATAAAAACACCAAAATAACACAATAAATGTCTACCTTCAGAACTCTCAAAAGCCACATATGCTTGCAGACTGTCCTCAGGCCCCGCAATAAATAAAAAACTCAACTGATTCTGTCCCTGTCTGTATGATAAACAAATGTCCAGGTAAACAGCAAGTAAAAAGCAGGTGTAGAAAAGTGCAAATTCTGCCTGGAATTTGGACGCAAGAGAAACTTTTGCTTTCATTCAGTTTTTCAACAGCAAATCATTGCAAAGATTATTTTTAAAAAGGAGAACAGGAAGTCCCTTTATATAGCCACTGTGCTGTATACAGGCACTGCATCTCATAGAGACCAAGCAAACTGCAACATGACAGAAATATAATCAGGAAACACAGCAAAGACATGCATTCATTCATTCACAAGAGAGTTGGCAATATCAACATTTAGACTTGTTGGTCACACATCCTGAAATATTATGAATTCAGAAACTGGTCATGTCAAAATGGTTCGCACTTGAAATTCACTCACATGCAGACACACAGCACACATGCAGACTGCACATGCACACGCACACACACAAAGTGAAGAAAAAGTTGACAGGGCTAAATGTGGATACTGCCAAAGAGTTGTGGAAAGCAGGTAGTGTTGCAAGCTTTGTTCAGACCACAGACTGAGTTTGATACTTCATACAATAATATTGTATGAAATGGTACATGCTTTGAAGAATGGAGTTGGGTATGTTATCCATATCATTTTCTCCTCTGTATTTTTTTACATAATATGTGATTTATTGAATGCCTTCATTAGATGTGTTAGTAAGTGTGTGTTTTTCAGTGCAGTTTTGGACTTTGCCATCCTTTTTGTCTGAAGTTAACTGGGGTAAAAGTGAGTTAGCTGTGTATCCTAGAATGGCCTACACATGTGGTGGTAGATACACTGCAACGCAACTGACATGAAATCATCAGTCATATAGGCCAGATGTAGGGCAAGTTCTCCTTAAGTAGAGTGGGGATAGGTCAGTGGTCAGAGCATTAGACTCGTCATTGAAAGGTTGTGGGTTCAAGTCCCACCAGGAGTGGCAGGGGAATTTTCTTCTCCAGGGTCAACTTTCTGTGCTGACTCTTATTTCGGTATCTGCTCCACCCCCGTGTTACCCAGTAGCATGTAAAAGATCCCTGTCAATTTGCCAAAAGTGTGGACAGCAGGTTCCAGCTAAACACGCATGCACCCTACATATGTGGCTTTGCATGGAGTGACATGACATGATGCATGGTTGTATGGTGTACACAGAATGCACTAAGATGGCAGCAGTTTCATGTTGCACCAGCCAGTGCTGTAAGTACACCATTTTGGTAGTTTTTCAAAATGCACAATAGAAAGCTACAGTCACTCATTTAGAATCACACATGACAAGAGTGCAGTGAATCTGCTTGAGAGTGGAGAATAGCACTATGTAAAAGTGATCAATAACAAGAACAAGCAAAACAATCTGGATATTTCCTGTGCATACCAGTCATCATATGCCTACTTTTGGTAGCAAACTGCTGTACCAAAAAAAGGAAAAAGAAAAAAGTCAGACCATAATTAGTCAAACACATCTTGAATATTTATGACTTACGGCTATATAAAATAAGTGATCAATAACAACAACAAGTAAAATGACTGGATATCTCTTGTGCATACCTGCATTCACATACCTGCTTTTGGTAGTTGTATCCCCCCCTCCCCACCCACCCCCCACCCCCAAAAAAAGTCAGACAATTTTTCTGACACATCTTGAACATTTATGACTTTCATCAGTAAAAGTGGCCTGATGAGAGTGGTAATGATGATGGCAAACACAAAAATGCTGGTCACTTCCATTTGACTTCCATGACTGCATAGCAACTACTACAATACCCAGGGGAACTGCAGTAAAAACTCAACTTTTACTTGAGACTAGGAAATGTACCTTTGAATACAAAGGCACTTTACAAGAATGGTACAAAAGAAACTTTCACAACAAAGTGGTTTCTGACAAAACGCATCACTGTTGTGCAGGACTTAGACACCAAGCGACTTTGGCAACACACACACTTTAGACACCAAGCAACTTTGGCAACACACACACTTAACAAAAAGAAGACTCTGGTAAATGGGCACCTTTGTAATAGAAATAAGCGTGGAGACTAGCGGACTTTGGCAAACATGGACTAAAAAAGAACGTCTAAAAAAGAACAGTCAGCTTTCCGATTAAAATAATGGATGCATGAACGCCTTCACAATAAGGTTGTACAAAGAGATTAGAGTAAAACAGTTACACACAGACAGAGTAAAACAGCTACACACAGACATATAAACGCATTTTGATTACTCTGGGGTGTATCCTTTCTTTCAGTTGTCGACATTAGTAATAGTATTGTTTGCTTCAACAACATTGAGACTTGTAGGCGTTGCACTGTGCACTGTTCCATTGGCTGTCTCTGTCTCACTGATTCCCACAATGGTACTGGAGTTCTCGTCATCTAAGGGGTTGATGGGAAAAACAAGCATCTTGGTTCGAACAACCTTAAACTCTCCTATAAATGTCAGGAAGTAGATAGAGGACACCACAGCCATTATCCACTCAGCGAATGTGGCACAAAGGTGTTCTGGGTAACCCTGCAACAACAGAGCAAATGAGCAAGTGCATGTGTGAGTAGGGGATGGTGTGCATGTGCAAGCATGTGCCTGCATGCATGTGTGTAAGGTGTGTGTGTGTGTGTGTGTGTGTGTGTGTGTGTGTGTGTGTGTGTGTGTGCATGGATGAGAGGTGTGTGCAAGTAGATGGGGGAGGGGGAGTAGGTGTGTGTTTAGGTAAGTGGGTGTGCATGTGAGTAGGTGTGTGTGTGTGTGTGTGTGTGTGTGTGTGTGTGTGTGTGTGCCATGCCGGCATGTGCATGAGTTGGCTGCATGTGTGCCATGTGCATGGTTGTGTGCCATACATTGTGTGTGTGTGTGTGTGTGTGTGTGTGTGTGTGTGTGTGTGTGTGTGTGTGTGTGTGTGAGTAAATATGTGTCAAAGAATAAAAGACTTACCGGATCGGAAGATTTCCATTTTTTTATTTGTTTTAAAGAATATGGAAACTTGTCTACCGACAGCTTGGTAGCTATCAGCACTGACACTGGGTCAAGGATTAACAATACAATCAGCATGGAATGGCAGTAATGATATGACCTTGTGGGAGGGTTTCAGACAAACTGTCATTCTGAACAGACCAGCCCCATGCTGCAGGCAGGTGCTCCATACCTAGCTGTCCTCATATATCCAGCCTCATTCCCACCTGTCTAATATCATGTTTAATGTCTAAACTTCATTTATTCCATGGGTGTAACGGTGTGTCGTAGCTTAGAAAATGTGTACATGTATAATTAGATCTAGTAAGGGCTGGTTGTAAAAAAGCATACATACTTATCTATTACCTTCATAAATAAAGAATTTGATCTTATCTCACTGTTGGTCACATCATAGCCAGTCCAAGCTCCCCTTCCCTTCAGCCACTCGAGAGACAATGGACTGTTGTCAATTTTGAAAGTTTGACTTAACATCCCGCCTGCCCCATGCCCTCAGCATTGCCATTGGCCAAAACAAAACTGATGATACCTTCAAGCCTGTCAACCACTGAAGGATGCCATACACTACGTCATTCATGAATGCATCACATGCCAGCGTGTAACATGGATGTTAAAACTACTCCAGCAGAACTACTACCAGTAGAGGGAATACAACAACTGCTAGTGTTTAGTGGGAGGTTTCCGCCACCACATACAGTGAACCTTGAATACAGTAAACCTTGGTCCAGTGTTCTACACAGTCACCTCATCAATGTTAGGAGATGTTTTTGGTTTCCAGCTGCACTGCCAAAAATATCAAGCATGGCAGGGGACTCCTATCAGTGCAAGAACTACTGGAACTGGCTACACAAAGTGGACCACATAACAAGGGTAGTACAGGGGATGCAGAAAAGTATGAAGGAGACTGTGAAACTGAATTATTTGACAGTACTCTTTCTGCACCATTGGCCATGTTGTTTCGGTCACTTCCAGTCTCAGCATGAGTGAAACAAAATCACTAAAACTACTTCATTTGAACTGTTCTAATTGTTCTTTCCAGTGACACAAAACATCACACTCCTTTCCACTTCCCATTTGCCAAAAAATAAATCTGGAAAGGCACTATAGCTATGTCAGCAACAGTTGTCAAATCACACCAAAGGGAGAGTTCCCCTAACAGTGAGGACATTGTGAAAGAATGCTTGGATTTGTTTTCATGCAAGCTATCAGCTGAAAATTAAAACATATATTTAAAAAAAAAAAAAAAAGGGGGGGGGCAGTCTTTATTTACTGATATACAATATGGACACAAACTGGCAAAATGTAACAAAATCTGAATGTAGATAATGGCTCAAGAGAAGCTGCTTAAAAAACGCTTATCAAATATTTTATGAACATCATGAACAAATGCTCAGTTGGCTGACATTCAAAACAAGAATAGAGCTTCTACAAATTATCACTCTCCTCTGACCATAACATTTTTAATTGTGTAGATTCTCAAATATTTTAGTTAAATTACAAAATGTTGCTGATACAGAATGCCCTTGCATTTTTTAATTTTAGCAATGACAAAAGGCTCTTCACACAGCCATTGTCATCATCAATTATCTCCCCTGCATGACTAAAATTATAAAAACTGGGATGATGTTAACCAGTGAGCTTTACACGTTTTTGAATGCTATACACACATTTCTCACATCTGGATGCATGAGGCAAAAATGAAAGGACTATTTTTCTCCATCTGAAGCACTGACACAGCAGCTGAATCAGAAAAAAGACTAGTCTTGGTGATGCCCTGATATTCTTTTCAAATGGTGAGCTAAAAATATGATTTGGTTTAATTTGATGCTTAGACAGAACACTGACATGTTTTTAATAAAATAGTCCTTGTAGTCCTTGCGGTTTCCTCAGTTAAAAACAAACTACACAGTTACTGTACACAAAAATGATAGCTTCTCACAAGCTAAAACAGTCAATGTAGTGCGATTCCTTAGTGCAGGATACGTGTACATCCTCACAAAACTTTCCATGCAAGTGAACAAATGTGGACTGAGACCAATCCAGAAAAATACTCAAGGAATCTTAGGCAACAGAGAAAGGAAAGGGGAAACATATGCACCAGGAAAAGGAAAGACTGCTTTCATCAATACCATGTACCTACATCATTTGTTAATGAGCCCCCCACCCTCCCCCCAAACTGGCCCCACCTACTCCTTCTTCCCCAAAGAAAGTAACACCATGGAGACAGATCTCTTGAATTTGATATCTAAGGGAGCTTCAGTCTGTTGGCAACAATTGGTACCCAAATGTGGACATTCATTTACAGGAACTAGCCTTCTCGAACCATGTTTTGTCCACTAGGTACAGCAAATTAAAGAGAAAAAAAGAAAAAACTTAGAGGATTATGCTTTAAAATGCTCCCTTGATTTTACTTTGTGGGCAAAAATTAGAGGGACTGGCTGCACACAACAGCAACAAATGTCCTAGCTCAATTTGCCTCTGCAGCAAGATCAAAGAGGCAGTTTACAGTCTGCTCAACATCAAGCCCATTGATCACTGATGCAATTCTAATTGGAAAGAGAAAAAAACCACAGTAGAGTATTGTAAGACAATATCCTTCACTCCAAGTTTTAATGCTGGTATCTTTTTACCTGTTGGAAGAAGGACAGTGTTCTTGGACACAAAATTTCTTTTAATTTTTTTTTTTATGTCAGTTTGGGCATCCAATAGACAGCCACATGCTCATTGCACTTGGTGAAGATGATGGGGAAAGGGGAGGGGGAGAGAACTGTAAGGAGAGGGATGCAGAAGGGACTGTGGGAAAGAGATCCAGTGAAGAGGATGAGGAGGCTGGTGGGTGACTATGGAGTTCAAAACAAATGAAATTTCAGCTGCGGCCAAAAAGACACAATGTCTTCTGCATTTTGGAGTGTGTCTGGCTACCTGTTCCAGAGGGTAGGTACAGCATTACGAAATGACATTGTGCCTGAATGCTTTTTGTTTCCTGTGGATATTGCAGTGTAGTTTCATGCACACATTCGTATGGAGTTCCCAACCCCAGGCATTTTTGACACAATTTTCGCCACTAAACTTTGGAAGCTGGTAGTTCTAACACTGCTGAACCAAATCTACTTAATTATTTTTCTAATACAAAGAGGAATGACACAGCTATCAACTAATATGCTGATTAGTTTCTAATTATGTGACTAAAGTTTTCTGTACTAAATTAAAAAACACACAAATTGAATGCAATCTAAATACATTCATGCTTTCACATCACACAACACAAGTAAGCACATTAGAAAACAAAATGAAGATATAAATTGAAATGAAAAAGGTTGAACTCGCCAGCTGAAGCAATTTAACCCACAGAATCACTATTGTTGTACAACTGTTAAGTTTTAAAGCCATTGCAAGAAAACGTCATTTGTTGACAAGCCCTTCCATCTACTACTTTTGTCTGCTATCTTGGCAGTACACAGTGGCAGACTGACAGATTGACTCGCCTTGCCAAAAACTATGAAAACTATGAAAACTAGGTTGAAATCGCTTTAACAAAGGCTGAAATAGACACTGAAACAAAAAGCGGATGTTCCAAGCCATGTGGTGAAAAACTACCTATCATGTTTTAAGTACAGCAGAGTTTTAAAGTTGTTTCCTCCCCTGTACCACTTGTTGACAGAAGTCAATGTTGGGGCTGAGCTACACTGTCAACAAAAGTCAGCATGAGGCTGTAAGGATCATGAAGTAAGCAAAACAAAGAGACAAACAAAAAGCAGCCACAAAAACCGAGAGTATACTGTACATGATAAAGCTGGCATATGAAAAGGATACTTATCAAAAAGGAAATGGCATGTATAACAGACAGGACAACTCGGGTGTGACGGCACCAAGTTTGAGACTGTGGGAGCTTGGACATCTTGTAGGAAAGAACTGTCTGGATCCAACAGTAGATGCCTGCCCCACCAAAGGCCATGACCGCACCCAGTAAATGAACTGCCATAACATTGTCTTCCTGTAATAAACCATAATAATAATAGTTTCTCTTGCAGAGATCACAATAAAAAATATTTCTAATCATAATAATAATGACATACCAATAGATGGCATGTGCAACAAGAATAGATAACCAGGACAAAGAAAAAATCATCACATTAAATTAGATTAGCACCTTTGCAAGAATCATAGTCACAAGAAACAGATTATGTTCCCATAATATTCTGCAAGCAAGCAAATATATATCAATACATGCACACACTGCTGCACACGCACTCTCAAACACACTCATACATGTATAACACACGCACACAATCACACTCACACATGTGCATGCTCACACACACATGATAACAAATGCACACAAAACACTTCTGTCTCTAAAACTACACACATAATTATATTAGCGTGTGTGTGCGAAAACAAAACTGTGTTTGTAAAAAAATCAAACTGCTCCACTCATCTGTTTTTTTTATCAGACTTTTAGGGGTTTTTTAATGGTAAAAAAGGACGACATTTTGGGAGACAACACTGTGTTCAACCTTCTCTATTCTGAATTGTCACTTGTGCTAAACATTCTAATCCAGAAGGCACACAATTCACTACCAGCAGAATGTAGTTTAAAACAACGCCTTTTACTTGACATCTGAGTATACCTCCATACTTCCTGTGTTCAGGTATACCCCAAGGCTCATCAGTCACAAAAAGATTTCATCATTCAAACTCCAGTTTAGACCATGCAGCTAGTACATCATCATAACCAGAAAAACAAAACATGTGCTCAAAACAAACTATTTTTAAGATTTGTATACAAACCTATATAAATACAAATGTGACTTAGTTGATTTAATTCTTTTAACTATCATACAAAATTTCAACTTTATTTGAGACAAAATTATTGAAAAATACAACTTTCACTCTCAGCTATTTGATGCAGCTGTGCCCTTGGAATAACTCAAATGTCAGTCAAAGTGATATGAATGAGTACAGCTCCCTACCATTATGTTTTATCATGACAATATGTATCATAGTGTCCAAGAAAGTTGCAATGTCTAAGGTTTTTGACATATCTGGCTAGTTAGATGGTGTAACGCAGATCACTGCATAGATTCAGTTGTTTTTCTGACATTTATGAGTCAAATCCAAGAGAATCAGACATTAGGCAAGCTGCAGTCCACAGTCACTGACCTGAAAATTGGCCACAATACTGACGCCAAGAGAAGTGATAATTCCTATCACTAGGCAAGCTTTGTTGATCAGCTGCTTTCGCCGGACGCTGCGGCTGCGGTCAGAATTAGGTTCGATCCCCTGCCCCTCAACATGGCAGTAGTACATTCGTACTTGTTTGTACCGCAAGTACATACACCAGGCAGCTGTCAGTGTGGGGAACAGATATAAAAAACCTTTACACCAAACATAATAATGATAATAATATCCTTGATTAATGAATACGAAAAAGGTGTCTCTTTTTATCAGCACTTGCACCAAAACGTACTACCCAAGACAGCACTTCAACTGATCTTTGGAACACATGCATTGGGATGAAGCTATAACGTAAAAGTATATACCTAGCCATGTAGTACATGTAATTACTGTTTTCATTATAATCATTGCATATAAAAGGCAAAAACCTTCCTTTAATTTTTTCTTTCTCCCCTATCCTGAGGTGATCCTTTGCAGTTGACAGGACATTAAAATCCATTCCAATAGACCCCTTTTGTTTATCTCGCTGTCGCACAGCGACAACCAATCAGAGTCGGCTACAAAGTTCTACTACTCCTCCAAAGTGGATGTAGGGGGGAACGTGCTGACACTGACTTAGAACGTACTGAGATTTGACTGGGCTGAATCATTTTAGATGCCCACAGACTTCGTAAAATTTCCAGTTAATTCAATCCGTTGACTGACAAAGAAGCTCCAGCACCTGGCTGGCCGTTGTTGTTATTATTTTGTTTTCCCTTCGGGGTGAGCCACTAGGGTGGGGTAGGGGGTGGGGGCATTTAGTGTACGCCAGCACAAGTGCACGCGATCCGCCTAGGTGTGTGTGTGGGGATTGGTGTGCGTACGTGTATGTGTGTGTGGGCGCGTGCACGGAAACCTGTGAACATGTGTGTGTGTGTGCCGCGTCAGTGTAAGCGCACGTGTGCGCACGTGCTGGCGACTCTATGAGTGCGGGGTGTTTGTGTTTCAGTGTGTGTCAGTTTCACTCTGTTTTGTATGACTAAGTATGTGTATTGATGTATTATTATGCTATTGCTTTTGTGTGTGAATATTTATGCATTCCATGCTTTAATTAAACAGCAAAGCTCTTTGAGTCACTCAACTCGCACCCATTATTTATTTGCTGCAGGTTATAGTCTTTTGATTGTTGTGGTTTGGTGGTGTGTTTACCATTAGGTTTGTCGGTAGTCCACCGTTTCTGTTAATTTTGTCAGGTCAAGCTAAGTACTTCTTTATTCCATTTAAAGGAACAAGCAAACCAAACAAAAAGCAAAAAAACAAGAACATATTAAATAAAAAATAAAAATAAAAAATAAAGAAAAAAAGAAGAAGAAAATGACCATGTATAAATGATTCAAAATTTAAGAGTGCACAACAACAGACAGACAATACTGATATCATAAACATTATTAGATAGAATAATATTGGTTACAGAAATGTGCTGTCAGATAAACAGCAGCTGCTCAGACATTCAAATATGATTAATAGGCTATATACTCAGCACAAGTATAATCACTATTCTCATCCTGTCCGCCTTCACACCCACACCCATACACCATATCACCGCCTCCCACACATCCACACATATATACACCCACCCTCATATCTCAGTCTCTTTCTCTCTCATAGACTAGTGACACACACACGCGGGTGCGCGCGCATACACGCACGCACACAAATAACGGACCAAGCCAGGTAGCCTCCTAAATTATTCCTAAAACAGGATGAAAATTGGCATGAATTAGTGAAAGCTGTTACAGAGAGAGAGAGACAGACAGACAGACAGACAGACAGAGACAAAGAGAGAGAGAGAGTTAGCCTAAACGATTGTACATAATTATAGTAAAATGTAAGGTAAGAGATCAGAAATGAAAGGTGTCAACACAGCAACACACTCACCCTCACATGCACACGACAATAGTGACACGTCCTGCCGGCAAAAAACAGCCTAATCAGTTAATGCCGCAGTTACTCCCCCTGCCTCCCTCACGCACACACATTCTCTCGTTCTAACAACAGTGGTATATACTGTAGTAATTAAGTGCACAGCTGGTACACTTGAATAAGATGGAGAAAAAATAAACATAAAAAACTAAAACTTCATTCTCAACAGACTGGGCCGGGGATCATTCTCGAGTCAGCGCCACGGAATACGATACTTTGCCTTTTTACTGAAACTAAATGACAGACGTTCCGCGGGATTCCTGGCTTTTATTCGATCAGTGGTGCAGTGGATTATACGGCAGTGATCTTTTGCACCCATCTTGTCGCCGTGAAATGTGAGGTTTTCACTACTAGTAGTACTAGGGAAATACAGCTATGCGATCGGCCAGCAACCCAGCTGACGTGTTCCCTCATACTTCCGGCAGATTTTACACGCCAGTCCATTGCGCATGCGCGAAAATCTAAGTGAAGGGGTCTATTACTACCTAACTAGCCTTTTTTCAACAAGTTCACCCCTCTTTCTATTGTTCTGTCCATAAATGTACATGAGCAAAGCCACATCTAGACAGACAGACTAAATTATTCAGTCAAACTGAACGAATCAGTGAGTGCATAAATGAACTGGCCCGCACAAGAGAAAAAAGAATACTAAGTTAACGAAGCAATTTTCAACTGTTACATTCTATTGATCAACAAAGCAAGCTGCCACCCCCCAAAACACCAGGCATTTATCACCTATCCATCAGTCAGTGCTCATGCTTCCCTTTCCCCAGTAATCTTTTCCTGCATAATCCACTGAACCGTGTTAAGCCTTACACACCAATGTGCCTATCCAGTGCATTAAACTGGGGCGTGATGCACTAACTGTCCAACCTGTGCATCACCCCAATGCAGTGAAACTTAAAAGTATGCATTACATTACTAGACAGTGCATCAGTCACATGACTGTCACCTTGCTGACTTGGTTTATGTGTGCATGCATGTGCACATGTGTGTTTGTGTGTGCATGTGTGTGTGTGCGTGGGTGTGTGGGTGGGTGAGTCACAGTTAAAGTCTCTGGTATGGTTGGTAATGTTTATAACCTTCTTTGAAGTCATCAAACAAATTACAAAAACTGTTGTTCTTCAAAGAAACACAATTACTTCACAAGCCAGTTCACATGCAGTTTTTCTCCTGCCAGGAAAGGGCAGCAAAGCATTGTGCAATGGAGATCATACCTGGGTTACACTACTCACAAAGAACAGCACAGGCGTTGCAACACAGAGTATTCTCAGGTTACAACGCTAAAAGAGTGCAGGCAGTGTACTGCAGAACATGCTGGAGCTGTACTACCAAGAATGGTATGGACTAATATAGAGCAGGCTTGGGTTGTGCTACAGAATATGTTCAAGTTACACTGCTAAAAACATCACAGACCAGGTCCATATGTACTGGTTTTGGGAAACAAAATTCTAGGACTTTTCAAGTACAATCTGTTTTCTTTTCAAATACCTTATGATTGGCTTCTTAAAGCACCACCACAGAAAACAAATCAACTTTTACAATCTAACAAATTACTGTATGCATGTTAATTGTTGGGCTGAATTCAGACTAGGAACAGAAAGAAAGACAGCATAAGTACAAAGTCAGAAAAAGTCACAGTTTTCAGTCACAGACTTGTGTGTCAAAAATAGCAGGATGGGAAAGATTGTAATTTTTGTCAAAAGGATACTCTACATTTATTTTAATTTCATGTCAACACTTGTTGAGCACCTCATCTCCAGATGAGCCCTAAGCACTTCACAGTGGAAACTATACAGCATTATTCTCTGTCTTCTGAGCAGACCCATTTATGGCCTTGAAAAGTGCCTTTTACAACCCAAGGATTTTCAATCACTCTAAAGGACTGTATGAACCTGAACAGCCTGTCTGATGAAGAACAGGTATACAGCAGTATACGTGGTTTAATACAAACTATTCTTATGCCACGCATCTAAGAGCTGTGTACACTGTCTAGAGCAAAACACACTTAATAAATGCATTTCTAATGTGCTGAATCCCTCTATGACTATACATGTGTAAGGCTCAGAGCACTATACATGAAACATTACAATGCACAACCTAATTTAATAATGCATTACATATCTTACTCTATTACTCCCCCTCCCCACCCACGTGCGCACGCACACAATCTTACAACCCCTCGCTTCCCCCCACCTCTCTCTCTCAGTCCCCCCCCCCTCCCCCGTCCACCCCCCCAAAACAACAATGCACACACACATCAGTCAGCCAGTGAAAACGTCAGCAGCAAAATTAAGATCAAATCAAGTACAGCCTCCAATGCCTGCGAAAGGGTTAGAGTAGCTCAGAGTAGGCAGAAGTAAAGAGAAAAGTTTTAAGAAAAGTTTTGAACTGTGAGAAAGAACTGCAGTGTCAGATGTGAGCAGGAAGGTTGTTCCAGACAAGGGGAGCCTGAACAGAGAATGACCAGTAACCAAAGCCCTTAAGTTTCTTAAGGGAACTTGGATTACACTTCTCAGTAACAACAGCATACACTGTCTAATGCAGAACATGCTGGGGCAATCATATGCTTAGACTGGTGTAGCACAGACTGTCTAAAGCCTGCTCTTAATAAAATGGTCTTTCTGTCTAAAGCCTGTTCTTAATAAAACTATCTTCACAGTGTTGGTGAACAATGTTTGTGAATATGTTCACCATATATCTGGACTAGTGAGGTCCCACAATCCCACAAACAGATAAATATTTTTTACATGCTCAAATGAGACATCAAACCCATCTGCTCCAGCCAGTAAGATGAAATGAAGCGTGCACATGCAGCCACCATGCATAATTGTGAAGTTTATTCTCCTGTAGTGGTGTGACATCAGCAGCATGTATAAGTCCAAAACCGGCCTATTAGATGCATCCTTGAAAATCGATGAACATTTCTACGCAGGCCCAAGACTATGAAGCTCAAACTGTGATGGCAAAGGGTGTATGGAGTGCAAGAAGTGTCCATGAAGCTTCATGAACATTTTGCAAAATCCTGTTAAGAATTGGCTGAAGGATAAAAATTATCAGAACAGGCTTGGATCACACTACTAACTAAAACTTATAAGCAATGAAGGCTGTGTAATTTCTAATACAAAGCATGCTCAGGTTATACTACTTACTAAGAGCAGCATAGATATTGAGAAGCTGACCAAAGACACAACTCTCGGGTGGAATAGTGCCTGTGTCACTGAAAAACACACACAATAACACCATGATCACACACACATAATATATGTAACCCCACATATCACTAACAGCAGCCTGAGCCAGTCTTAACCATTCTGTATGGTTTTACTGGGGTAGCTGTCTGATTAGGTTTGTGAGGTATGTATGGATCCAGCAATGTTCGAGTGTGGTTGATGACAGCTGTGGGTGCTCGGGGGAGATGGGCAAAAGGGACGTTTTCTGCTGAGATAATTTGTATTATGGACTTTATTTTTATTTTTCATCCAGTATGTCTGTTTATTGTTATAAACTTAAATGCTTTTGATGTTGCCCTGATGTTCTTTTCACATGTTTAAAAAAAAAAAAATGGCCTTTACCAACTAAGGCTTCAGTAGTTGGTGGAATTGACCTGGGAGGGATGATTAAAGTACACCTACTTGATTTGGCTTGATGCATGTGCGTGCATGTGTGCATATGTGTGTTTTGTTGTTCTGAATACTAAACAGTGTCTTGTTGTTGAAAACAGCCATCAAATAACAGGACACTCCACATGCTACATTATAAACACTAAAACAGGAAAGTGCAGGTTTCTGTTCTCATGCAAGTCAATCCCCTTGAGTCATACACTGTGTGATAACAGCGCTGTATGTAATATACACAAAATGTATTTTAATGACTCAGCAGTGGAATCTAAAATACATTTATCATCAAAACACTTAATGGCAAGATTCAGTTTTTCTTGTAAGTGTAAGGGGCAGAAGGGATAGCTCAGTGGCAGTGTGCCAGATTCATGATCAAAATGTTATTGATTGATTGATTGATGATCGCTTATATAGCGCTATTTTCCGCTCTCTTGAGCAGACTCACTGCGCTCGCATGTAATTCTACATGAGTGACTAGCTTTTTATAGCGCGTTTTTTTTTATTTTTAATATCCACCGAAGTGGTGTACTTACAGCGCTGGCATGGCTGGTGCCACATGAAACTGCTGTCGTCTTGGCGCAAGGTCTGTGTACACTATACAACCATGCTCCATGTCACTTCATGCAAAGCCACATACGTAAGGTGTGTGCGTGTTTAGCTGTAACCTGCCACCTGCACTTTTGGCAGAATGACCTGGATCTTTTACGTGCTACTGCGGTAACATGGGAGTGGAACGGATACCGAAATAAGAGTCAGCACAGAAAGTTGACCCTGGAGACGAAAATTCTCCTGCTGCTCCTGCAGGGATTCGAACCCGCGACCTTTCAGTTTCAATCACGAGTCCGGCGCTCTAACCACTGAGCTATCAAGTCTTGGCGGGAAAGATGCAAGAATTTTCTTTTCCATGGTCAACTTTCCGATCTGACTCCTGTTTTGGTATCTGTTCCAGCCCTGTTTTATAACAGTAGCATATAAACATCCTGGCCATTCTGCCCAAAGCACTGGTGGCAGGTTACAGTTAAACACATAGATAATTATGTACCCAACATAATATGTGGTTTTGAATAAACACTACAAAATGGTGCGTGGTTGTATGGTGTATCCAGAATGTGCTCTGAGACTGCAGCAGTTTCATGTGGCACAGACATGCATCAACCAAATAGTGCTGTGAGTACACCGCTTTTGTAGATATTCAAAAACATGCTATAGAACTATTAGAAGGCAACAGTCACTAATTTGGTATTACATGTGGCATAAGTGCAGCCAGTCTGCTCAAAAGCAGAGACTAGCACTATATAAAAGTGATCCATTAATTTAATTAAAGAATGAACCTGCTAGGGCTGAGGAATCTGTGAGCATGCCTCCCCTCTCCCCCCACCAAAGTGTTGATAAGATGGCCTCTGCTGAACCTCCACTACCCCCCACCTCCACTTTTTGTACACACGCACATAAACCACAAACCAATCTTGCAAACTGTTTCTTTACCTGATGTAGGGAAATACAGGCTCAACATGTTCATAGTGCACTGCCATCGCATACCTTTGAAAAAATGAAAGAAAAAAGCACATAATTTATGATGTAATGACACATAACATACATGTATAAACTGTAATAACTTCAAAGAACAAATTACACTAAACATAACTTTCTATTGCTAAACTGTAAACATCAAGAATCAACTGATCAACACAACAAATACAAAATGTGCAGGACTTGTCTGTGTAATAAGTTGTAAAGTTATAAATACTGACGTGATGATGAAGGCAGCTGGTAGGTACAAGGCCATCACTACAGGAAAAACATGCAGTCGTTTGCTGAACATTTCTGTAATCTGTAGACCTGTAGTATACTGTTTGGTGTTTTCCAGCTGTATGCCTGTTCTCAATGCTCTCACGCCTTACTCAGTTCCCTGCAATTAAATAAAACACCATCTTGATTTTATCCAATGGCAAACGTTTGTAACTGTATCACTGTCAGTGTGTGGGTGGCCTTTGATAAAAGTCTTGATAGAGCAACCTGTTGCATTACTACTATACCAGAATGTATTTTGTCCATTGCCACTTATTTGGATCACTGAATCTGAAATGCCAAGTATAGCTAATATTTTATTTAAGCCACCTGATTATTGCAAGTCTTGAGACTTTCATAAAATCATACTTTTCTTCACAGAATTAACACAAACACACACACACACACACACACACACTAATACAGTAAAGTAATTGCTCTTGATCAATTGATGTTATAATGTTACATTTTGATTCAATTTTCTTTTTTAATAATTAAAAGTACAATTCAAAGTCATAGCAGCAGAGTAATAAAGGAGGAATTAATGTGGTACTGGTAGATGATCAGAAAGAAACTCAAGAAAAAAAGAAAAGAAAAAAAGTGAACTAATTCCAACAGCAACACTCTCAAACCATTAACACGAAATGGATTTTACAGGCATGCATTCAAATTAAAAACGTATTAATTAACCAATAAAATTTAATGACATTATGAAAGAAGATAGTGCACGCTAGCCGGACGAGCAGCGTAATTCACAGAAAGCACATGACTTGATCAAAGTTCAATGGCACGAGTGTTAAGTCAGCTAGAATTGTAGAAATGATGCCGTGCACTCCACCGTCAGACTGACATTTACTGGCTATAGTCTATTGTCACGATCTCGGGTTGCTGTTAACTCTGCGAGATGGTAGGGACACACCCAAGGCGAGAGAACCACACCCCTCGTCAAAGTTAAAACGGCAAAGGCAAGAGAACAAGAAGCGGATGCTGCTTGGAAAACACCTTTTGTGCCACGTTGGTAGACTTACCGATACAATTTATTGGTATTTTTCCTGTCATACCGTAGTGTGTCCATCTTTTCGACAAAAATATAGACGGCCGCCCCCCGCCGTTTCCATCCCAACTATCGCCACATTTTGCACTCTTTCGTCAGGGGAGTTAAAAAAGGTTTCAGTGCTGGTTAAGGCTAACCGAGACAATACACAAGCGAGACAACTTTGACCAAAAGGGTTAAATTGTAAGAGTCGTTTCCCATCCAAATAGTTGTCCCTGAGCACACTGTTAAATCGCAAAGTGTGCGCCTGGTTGAAAGCATCGTCGCCCCCCCCCCCCCCCCTTCCCCCCCCACATCGGCCACTCTTTAACATTGTTGTTTAGAAGTATTGACTGCCTCTGTTTTCTTCACTATGATATTTGTCAGGAATTTGTCAGATGTTCTACATGAGTGCCTTATCTGCTCAGTGGTTGTATGCTCATGCCGTGTGCATCTGGCGCTATGAACACGATGTTTTTGTGTGGAAGTTCTACTCTGTATGTGTGTGTGTGTGTGTGTGTGTGTGTGTGTGTGTGTGTGTGTGTGTGTGTGTGTGTGTGTGTGTTCTTTTTGCTGGACCACCTTTTCCTTGGGGCCGACTTGGTTGTCACGTTTGGTTAACTTGATCAACGCCCGGCCGAGTTCTCTCCGCCGGGGAGGCCGCAGCGGGCTTATTCAGTTGCGGGGACCAAGATCCCAGGAGGCGAAGAAGAGGTAGACACTTCATTGTCACTACCACAAAGACTCCTGCATTAAGACGGGCAGAGATGAGAGCCATTCTAACGTTTTCACTGATTAATTGTGAGGGACGAAGTCAGTCAAAAGACAGTGTCCACACTGAGACCACAACCGTGTTGAAGAGAGAGCCGAAGCGGAATGGAACCGATGCCTTACCTCTAGACCAAACCGGCTCACTCCTTGGGGCCTTTTATGTGTGCCGCCTGGTCAGTTAATGTTCATAAATGTTTTATGTTCCTGCCGCTACTGACTCCAGAGTCCTGCAGGGCCTGTCGTAAAAATGTGACAGCCGGGTAGAAGATCAGTATATCCCTATGACCGAGCTACAGGGAACCAGATGGCTGGTACTCAAATACTGTTGTTGCACAACTGATTTATGGCACTTAATTCCCCCGTCATTTAATAGGAAAAATGACCTGTTGTTGTACAACTGATTTATGGCACGGCTTAATTCCCCCGTCATTTAATAGGAAAAATGAAATTAGACCGCGGCTCACGAAGGAAAGCCAGTGATGTCTGTCGACCTCGGAAAATGGAACCCGGACTTGTTCAGTCTGGCTTAGTTGATCATATCCTTGGCCGAATAGGTCACAAGTTACTCTAGTTGGGACGGAGCAATGTGTCCCTGCTGGGTTGTGTGAAAGTGTTGCAAAATGACTGACATGATGCAATATCACATCATAACTACTTCCACATATTTACACTTTAAAATGGCAGTCCCTTACTCAAATCATTTTCTCATTCAGAGTGATCTTTACTGCAAATCGTCCTTCTTCCCTGTCCTCCTACTGCAAATCGTTCAAGAAACAGTCTTGAGGTAACATGGCCTATTAGAGTCGAGGTAGAAGCAATACTATCAGATTATCACCATTGTTTACTAAATAACAAGACTGAATAATAATTCATTATTATTAAAACAAGGTTTGTAACCTTGCCGGGCAAAGTATTTCCCATTGGCCTAGATCCAAGCCACAGTGTTATTGTTAGTATAAATGCCAGTTTTGCTTGTGCTTGGACTGACTACAAGTAATAGTACATCAACACACCTAGTTTTGTTGCAGAGAGATCAGTGATGCTGAAATAAATAGGACTGGCAAATTCACTGAAGTTTTGAACCGTCGCTGTGACCTTCACCTTGAAGACAGCAATCCAATCTTTTCACAAGACACTCTAGCTTACGACTATGTAACACGAAACTAGGTTTGTTGCAAAAGGATAAGCATTTCAGCAGATGTAGTCAAAATGTTATAATTACATTGACATTCACTGTGACCTTGACCTTGAAAATAGCAAAGACGTTCTTTTCGCATGACACACCAGATCACGGTGATGTATCGCCATACCAACTTTGGGCCAAAAAGGTCCAACCTTTCAGGGAATATTATCTGGACGAACATTAATTAAAATTTTGAACCTTTGCTATGACAGTGACGTTGAAAACAGTAGTCACATTTTGCACAAGACACTCCGGCTTTTGGTCAGCTACCATCAAACTAAGCTTGATAAAAAATAAAAATAAATCATCAGTTCAGAAGATATAATAGAAAGTCATGTTTTATGTGAGCCCTTACATTGACTTTGACCTTGACAATAGCAAGTTTTTTTAATTTATATTTTTTGGCTCATGAAGATACAATATTGTACCAAGTTTGGTTACGACAGGTTGATACACCATCGTACCAAGTATGGTTACAACAGGTTGATACATCATCGTATCAAGTTTGGTTACAACAGGTTGATACATCATCGTATCAAGTTTGGTTACAACAGGTTGATACACCATCGTACCAAGTATGGTCACAACAGGTTGATACACCATCGTATGAAGTTTGGTTACAACAGGTTGAGCAGTTCAGAGAATTCTGTCCGAAAGAAATTCTTCGTTCTAGCTAGTTGCAAAGTAAAACTAATACTTCACCAAAGTCTTGCTAGCAGACCAGTCAGAGCAGTCCACTGTGCAAGTAATGGACTGAAAATAATTTGGTTTCCCTTGTGGACTACTAGTAATAATTATGACGACAACGTGACACCAAAATAGCCGATGCATTACTGCTTACTGCAATAAATAAACCCTTTTCAAATCAACTGCTGGATCTGTTTGGTAACCACACAGAGACACCCATACACCGACACACATATACAATGCAATACAACTTTATTGCCCACGTGGGGTTATCCGTTTGGCAGCAGTAAACACGGCATCCCATATAATTATTAAAGACTCTTTAGGATGTTGCGAATAACGCATTGCGCGCGCGCGCGCGCACGCATGCACGCACGCACGCACGCACGCACGCACGCACGCACGCCACACACACACAACACACACACACACACACCACACACACACACACACACACATTCCGACAATAAAATTCCAAGTCAATAAAATGCACTTTAAATGTAAATAACACTAACACACCTGCGCGTGCGCTCGTGCTCATTCACACACATTTACAAATACACACACTCACACAAAGTCATAAACACTACATTTAAACTACATTTACATCAAGTGAATGCACAAGTAAATATACACATCGTGCGCATGCACATGTACACTCACACACACCAACCAATCAACTTTCTTCATACCACTTTTATAGCAAGCAGCTAACAGCTGGTATCTGATCCGCTATGGTGCTGTTGGAGCCTTGTAGTCTTGTTTCTGGTTTTCACTGCCAAGTCCTTACAACTCCTAGACGCCGTTGCTGTAGTTTTCCACGCAGCCACCACTATTTCCTTCACCACATCCTCTTCTATCTCTTCAAAGCGGTCAGGGTCACTCTTGCTTTCTAAGCCGGAACTACGACCCATCGCCTCCATAGCTATGTGCATACGTTTGCGTAACCTCTTCCAAGTAATCTGGATAAAGTTATCCTTCTTTCGCTTTTTCAATCGCCCAGCATAGCGGTCGTCTTTAGTGGGTTTCGGCAGTCTGCCATAGACCCAGACGAAGATGCTAAACGTGATGAAGGTTCCAAGACATGGAATAATTGTCAGGAGTTTCAAGAACAGGGGATAATTGAGATAGCGTGAGGTCATGGCGATGTCTAGCTCAATGTATGTCCTGTTTGTGATTGGATTGATGGTGCTGTTGCGGTAGGAAAAAGTGAGGAGCGACTCGTTGAAGGTCTTGAGACTGTAGTCATCGTAGACAGTGTAAATGTATCCCTCAGAGTCTGTATACTGCCCATAGTTATAGGGGGTATAAGAAGTCTGGGTCGTCCACGTGGTCAGGTCATGCAGGGTGACGATGAACAAAATGCTATAGGTGAACCATTTCCCTGCAAAAAGACACAAATCGTTCGTGTGGGATGATCTAAATCAGGTCAAAAACTAAAACTTCACAATATATATTTTTATAATCAGTATGTTGACATGTAATTTGTAAAATACTAGTATCACTACTACTGCCAGTAAACACAATTTTAAAAGCGCAGAAACTCACTAATACTGAAATTTATATGATACAGTATCAGAAGTGAAATGATTCAGATCTAAAACCGTTCGGCACCCATGAAATGAAAAATCGATCAAGGCAAAAGGCAGGACAGTTGGAGTGAGTAAAAATACAAGACAAACGACCCAAAAGAATTTCAAAAGATGTAATAAAATGATAACTGTTCAAGTATAGTAATGAGCAGTTTAAAAAGAAACCTTTCAGTACCCAAAATTGCAAGCATCATCTCAAACTCAATGAGGCAAAAAGAAAAAGGAAGCCACATGTCACGCCTGGGATTTATCGATGTCAGGAGGGTATTGTGAGATTCTGTGTGTGTGTGTGTATGTGTGTGTGTGTGTGTGTGTGTGTGTGTGTGTGTGTGTGTGTGTGTGTGTGTGTGTGTGTGTGTGTGTTCCATACACAGTTGGCAGGTACCAAGCAAAAAGCAACTTTTGGACAGCTAGTTTTGTCTCCTTCTGTGTAACATTCACGCACATAGTAGGCTCTAAAGCTTGACCACACGTCTCTCGTTTTATCTGATCTTTCTGGTCTGGTCTTCCCGTCTTTAATTTTGACCTGATAGACTATTTCTCCTTTTAACCTGTTTGCTTTTTTGCTTTGCTCCGTGTGTGTGTGTGTGTGTGTGTGTGTGTGTGTGTGTGTGTGTGTGTGTGTGTGTGTGTGTGTGTGTGTGCTTTAAAAAAGAAATTATGTGCGGGATACGAAATAGTTTTTCCTCTTATCTGTAATAGTATTATTGAAAACAAAAAAACAAAAAAACAACTGGTAATTCATCTGATAACTTGTATAATGGGTATCTGCACTAGACTTTTTTTCTCTTCTTGTGTTAAATAGTAAGTACTGTCGTTTCACTTCAGTTCACGTTTAAAATCGTATCTTTTACCAATTTCACATGCATTTCTCTGCCCCGTAGAAAGGAATTATTAAACACAGAAAGAAAAATGTGACGTGAACTTTCGCTCACAGTGAGGCACAGACCCTTGTTACTGTGCTCTGCAGAACACTGTTAATTACTCTTTAATTAGTGGTCTGATCCAGCCACCTTTTGTGTCACAGTGTTCCTCTTGCAACGCAGATCGCAGTGATAAGTAATTTATCGCTGCTGGACACCGCGATCGGCGGGGGTCGAGGCAGATGGACTAGCAATGTTCAGGTAAAGACATTTTGCTGTGGCCTACTGACATGGCATTTGTGTGCGCTCGGCAGATGTGAACCAACACGAAAGCGTGCCGTCCTGTCCCAAAATCAACTGAAGAGTGACATTCATTCGATCGCATTCTGACCAGCCGCATTTCAAACTACTTTGCAAAACTGAAAAGACCACGACCGTCGGCATCTACATACAGAAAGCGACCCCGAGACGCCACAATGATCTCGTAGGTACTCAGGAGAGAAAACAAACTCATACGGCTGAAGAAGTGGAGACAGAAGAGGAAGAGGGGGGACAAAGTGAGCTTGCAAGAGATGCTGAGCAACGTTAGTCAGCACATGGACGCCCTGGCAACGAAGAACGACATCACCAAGATATAGAGTAATATACAAGCGCTAAGCCGAACAGTTTCAGATACAATCGAAACACTGGAAGGAAGGATTCTCGAGGTAGAAGCAACGAACGATCAGCTGTAGAAGAATGTCAGTGCGTCGACGAGAGAACACCAAGCTCTCCAAGGCATTGTGAAGCTGCATGAACGCATGTTAAAACGCGCAAAAAGGAACAGAACAAACTGCAGCAGTATTCCAGGTGCTGGAAATTTCGTGTTTACAAAGTTCCAGAGCGACAGAACGAGTCCAGTGACGACCGCATCTAGAATTTTCAGTGAGAAAGTAGGAGCGACTGCTGGCAAGTCGGACATCGAAGTGGTCCACAGATCAGGTCCGATCAGCGGCACCAACCCGAGGCCGATTTTTTGCGGTTCTTCGACTGGAAGAAGCGAGACGAGATCCTGAGCAACCGTCGCAGACAAAAAGGAAAAGACGTTGTTGTCGGAGAAGGTATGACCCCAGGGATCTGCAAGATATACACAGGCGCTTCGAAACACTCAGCCAGAGTAAATGTATGGACAGTTAATGCGGAACTGTAATCGCGAAACTGAAGAACGGCAGAACACTGAAGCTCGATACACACACATTGATGTCAATGACACCTTCCGACGTGCTACGGCGGGTCATTAGCACATTGAGATGTTGCTTCTGAACTCCAACCGAGTGTGAGCACTAGCGCAACCAGTGCAATTGTGTACTTTACCGTCATAGAGTAGGCGGCTGATCGTAATATTGCTTTCGTTACAGCGTCGCTGATCTTGCTTGGCATAACTAGTGTGCGTTATTCATTTTGTGTGTAGAAACACTTGCCAATATGTTACAACAAAAATAAGAATGTGAAAGGCATTTTTATTTGGGAAATAGAACACAAAATTTCACAGTATGCGGATAATACTGAAATTATGTTGAAAGGCGACCAAGAATCCTCTGAAGAAAAAAAAACAGGAAAAAGCATCGGGTCTCTTCTCGAATGCGGGTAAGACGAGTGCCATATGGCTTGGCAGTAGACAAATTGCACCTGTTAAATATATCCACATTTTAGAATGGAATGGAACCCATCAAAATTCAAATTACTTTGGTATCTAGTTCACTAATGACTTAAAGATTGTGAATTACTCAATTTTAGAGAAACGTTTTCTAAAATAAGAGCTGTGTATAAAATATGGTTAAAGAGACAAATAACACCACTGGGTAGGGTAGCAGTACTTGAGTCATTGATTTTGTCTAAAATTGTTTATCCTTGGATTTTATTACCAAACCCACGAGACAATTTTATTGATGCGTTGCACAAGACAGTATATGAATTTGTATGGAAGAAAAAGAAGGCAGATTTAGTAGAAAAACAGCGGTGAAATTTATTAGAAAGGGAGGACTTGGAATACCTAACACTGGAAATTATATTAATGCATTGAAACGAAACTAATATGGATACGGAAATTAAAGACAAGTAGACACAAATGGAAAAGCATAATTAAATAATTTTATCCCAAAGTGTTACTGCACGAACAGTTGGAATCAAGCTTCAATATTAAGGAACACCATGCTAATAAATTGTGGGTTTGTGTATTTCAGGCATAGAGAGAATCTGGTCGAAAAATTCGTTCAGAAAAGCCAGAGGAGCTTGTTGCAGAGCTTCTCTTCTGTAATGATAATATTCGGGTTGGAAAGAGAACTATGTTTTACCAAAAGATAAATTGACAATGGTGTGTCATATTAGAAATATTTTGAATGAAAATTCAAGTAATTCATGATTTTTAAACGATTTAATGAGAAATATGACATTAACATAAATTATATTACGTATACTGGATCTGTATGAGCTGTCAAAAGTTACACACATAAAGCAGGACTAATAGTGGAGGAAAATAGTCGGACAGAGTTGAACAAGGCCTTTCAGGTTATTTATAGTACACTAAAAGGTAAAAGTCTACTATGAGGTGATCACTCAGTCACAATCAACCAAATTTCTGTCATAAATGGGAATTAAATTAAAAAAGATATAACTCGAGTACTACCTTTAAGTAAGTAAGTAAGCAAGTTGGTGTTTTACACCCAGTCAACCGGTAGGGTTACATCAGGGCGATACTACCTCTATGAAAATATAATTAAAGAAGTAAAAATTTAATGGTTCCAGATTAGACTAGCTCGCAGTATATGAGCTACAAATGTTGTATTAATGAATATACAACTTGCTCTTTCTGTACAAAAGAAGATGCCATCAGTCATACTTTTTGGAGATGTCGTAACATAAAACCGTTTTGGGAACAACTACAGACAGCAGTAAATGAGAGATGTGTAAATGTTTCATTCATTAATGAAAATATCGTTATTTTGGGCATGATGCCTTCTGTGGATATTTCCTACATACATGTGTGTGTGTGTGTGTGTGTGTGTGTGTGTGTGTGTGTGGTGTGTGTGTGTGTGTGTGTGTGTGTTTGTGTGTGTGCGTGCGTGCGTGCGTGCGTGCGCGCGCGCGTATGCATGTGAGCGTGCGTGCTCACCTGTTATGTTCACATGATGTGAGCCCTGATCGCAGAGCTGTGGGACCTTAAAGCGGATGTGTGGAGTGTTGATACCGGGTAGCTTCAAGTCAACGACACCAATGAAATGAGGAAAGTCCCAGTCCTGAACACACCAAGCATGAATTCCAGCTCAGAACAGACAAACCAAAAGTCTGCGTTTCTTTAAAAATACAAAAACAAAAAGTTAAAAATTGTTTATTCCTAACAACTACAGAATATATATATATATATATATATATATATATATATATATATATATATATATATATATATATATATATAGCTTAGTATTTCGCCACAGCTTTGATTTGTATTGAGCGCTTGTTTTTGTGTGATATGTGAAGTGCTGTAGTGATGTATTATTATTTCTTAGGTACTTGCTTGTACGGAATGTATTGTGTGAATGCAATTTTTGCTTTCTAGCCCCCAGAGGCAAAACCAAACTTTAAAAAATAAAATAAAAACCTTGAGCTTTACAGGGAGTACATATATCAGCTCTGGGTTCTTAACAGAGGGGACCTTAATTTGGATTTGCAGTACCCCACTGCGGGCGAGTAGGTGGTGCGTGGGAGATGTTACTGTAGAGCTCGGATATATGGTCGTCTGGACCGACCGGAAAAAATACTTTCTGGTATATTCTAGTTTCGTGTGTCCGAGCTTTTTTATATTTTTATTTTTACTTTAATTTAAAAAAACAAATTGAATAAGAAAGTGCCGCTTGCATGTGTGTGTGTGTGTGTGTGTGTGTGTGTGTGTGTGTGTGTGTGTGTGTGTGTGTGTGTGTATGTGTGTTGTGTGTGTGTGTGTGCGTGTGTGTATCCCCTGCCTTCCGAGATTTCCTGAGAAACACACACACAAACACACTCCAACTGTAAAATATGTTTCATTCATGCACTTGGACCTTCATAGTGTGTGTGTGTGTGTGTGTGTGTGTGTGTGTGTGTGTGTGTGTGTGTGTGTGTGTGTGTGTGTGTGTTGTGTGCATGCATGCGTGTGTGCAATTTGTGTGTGTGCGCGCATTTTTGTTGTTGTTGGTGGTGGTGGTGGTGTATGCGTGCGTGCGTGCGCGCCCGCACGCGCGTGTGTGTGTAATTGTGTCAGACTGTGTGTGTGTGTGTGTGTGTGGTGAGAGAGAGAGAGAGAGAGAGAGAGAGAGAGAGAGGAATAATTGTTTTATGTTGTTGCTTTCAATGAAGAAATATTACAAAGGTTCTTCCATCACAGTCCTCTTCTGATGCACAATGCTTCCATTCCCCTGGCCCTCCTATCCATATTCCAGTCAGCTTCTGGAGCTTCTCCACATCAAAAACCATCTCTTTCACTGCCTACCTAAAACATGTATCATTTAAACGCAGTCTTCCATTCACTTTTCCTTCCACTCAAACCGGCCCTGGATGGAAAGAGAAAATCGTGAGTTCTTTTTTCATCGAGTCTTCATGTGCTGACTCATAAAATAGCCTTACCCCGCAAGAGCACATCCACTACTTGGTCTAGGGCCCACGTTGTGACTGCATATGTAATGCAATGTTGCACCTTGCAACAAACAACTTGCAACATGTGCAAACAAGCTTCAAAAACCTAAAGGAAACATTACAATCAATAATGTTCTTATATGACGCTAAACATACTTGCAAAGCAGAAGAAAAGCACAGAGCTTACAACTGCATAAGCGAGCTGGTTCTAGGAAGGGATCATGAATGTGCTTGACTAGGATCAGCTATTTGGCCACCAGAGAAACAGAAACTTTGACTGCGACCTAGACAGGATCAATTTACCAAAATACAAGCCTTGCAATTTTGCAATTATTTGATGCTGCCGTGACCTTGAAATGTGATACACACAAAATCAATGGATAGAGCTCAGTAAATACAAAATGAATGGATAGAGTTCAGTAAATACAAAATGAATGGATAGAGCTCAGTAAATACCGTTGTCATGTGGATCCTTTTTCTTCCATCTTTATAGTGTTTGAGAAAATCGCTGTGTGCAAGTTTTTGCCTTGCCCAGCCCTGTGAGCAAAAATGCAACAGATACCTTTTCGTCGTAATTTGCGACGAAAACAAGCCTCGGACAACCTTTGTTTTGCTTAAATGTCCTCAAAACAAATATTCCACGGGATTAGGTGGCAGTTGGGCAGAAGGTGCAACAGTGACCGTACAATTCCTTTACAGAAGACTTACAACTCTATCAGTTAAAATGAAATTCACGTTACTTTACCAGGGTACGCCTAAAGTAGCCATGACAGCAGCACTACCTACAGAGTCCTACCACTCGCTATGCATGGCCAAGTTCTGTCAAGGCTGCTGAAAAGTTTCCCCTATTTTTCTGCAATTCCCAACAGTTCCTGGCCACCGGGGCCTTCTACAAGTGCAGACGTGCCCAACATGTTTTGTATATTAAAAAAATAAAATCACCCGAAAAAGCCAAAACAAACACAAAACAACAGGTTGTGTGTCCTAAATTCAGATAAAACAATGACGATTAAATTAGTTCCAATTTCCTGCCAGACTGAAAACACAGGATCTAACCTGTAACCCACAGTATGCAAGAACTAGATGATAAACATTAAGTGGAGAACCTCCAAGCCATTTTTCTCCTCACCACCTTCCCCCCGATAAAGACCCCCGATCTCTGACCTGCATGACAATCGTGAAGTCCAGGACCAGAATGAATGAGGCTAGGATGCCACGCGACACCTCGTTCGTGTTAAACACATTATGGCCAATTATTTCGTCCCAACGGAATTCTTCAAGGAAAACGGCCAAAACAACTGCAATAGTAGAGACAACAATGACAATCCAAAATATACAGATGCGCTTGAGCCCGGTGTTCCACATCATTCGTGCTTTTTTGGCCCACATCGGGTACAACCTTTCTTGCAGCATCATATCTGTCACCTGTAGAAAAAAGAAAAAAAGAAAAAGAAAACAACATTTAAAGAATGCGTAAGTGCTTAGGGCCTGTGCGGGTTAGACGCTCAAAGTACCAATTTTTATTATTACTGACAGAAATATCACATTTTGTACGAAGGAACTCCCAAACAACGCGCACTGTGTGGATTCAGCGGAGGTGAGAAATTCTTCAAAAACAACTACAGCAACAACAAATTCGCTTTTAAACTACACAGTCTCACATGTTTGTTGCCTATTAATTATATTCTCTGGGAACTCAAAACGCATTCTTCAAGCGTGTCAAACTACAAACTCCTCCTCCAAGTTCACTCATCCACTTCACCTACTCAATCTTCTTGTGGCACATTCATCCCACCCAAAAGCACCTACATCCCAAATACTCACCCCAGCTGACAATACAGCTCACTCACCAACACACGATTCCATCATCCCATCTGACTCACCGTGGTTCCTTACTGACATACACATCCCTCATCCCGGCTGACTCGCCGCAACACCTGACATACCCACCCTTCATCCCAGATGACTCACCACAGCTCTTTACTGACAACTCCCCCCCCCCCCTCCACTCCAGCTGACTCACCATAACTCCTTACTGACATACCCACCCTTCATCCCAGCTGACTCACCACAGCTCCTGACATACCCACCCTCCATCCCAGCCGACTCATCACAGCTCCTTACAGACATACCCCCCCCCCCCCCACCCCCCACTCTTATCCCAAATGATTCACCGGAGCTCCTTACTGACATATACCCCCCCCCTTCACCCCAGATGACTCACCACAGCTCCTTACTAATATACCTACCCTTTATCCCAACTGACTCACCACAGTTCCTTACTGATATACCTACCCTTCATCCCAGCTGACTCACCTCAGCTCCTTACTGACACACCCACCCCTTCTGACACACACACCTTTCATCCCAGCTGACTCACCACAGTTCTTTACTGACAACCCCCCCCCCCCCCCCCCAGCTGACTCGCCACAGCTCCTTACTAACATACCCACCCTTCATCCCAGCCGACTCACCACAGCTCTTTACTGACAACCCCTCCCCCCCCCCCCCACCCCAGCTGACTCCCTACAGCTCCTTACTAACATACCCACCCTTCATCCCAGCCGACTCACCACAGCTCCTTACTGACATACCCCCCCTCCCCCCCTTTCTTCCAACTGACTCACCGAAGCTCCTTATTGACATACCCCCACCCCCCTTCTACCCCAGCCGACTCACCACAACTCCTTACTGACATACCCACCCTTCATCCCAGATGACTCACCACAGCTCCTTACTGACATACCTCCCTCCCCTTCTATCCCAGCCGACTCACCACAACTCCTTACTGACACACCTACTCTTCATCCCACAGCTCCTTACTGACATACCCACTCTTCATCCCAGCCGACTCACCACAGCTCCTTACTGACATACACCCCCCCCCCCCCCCTCTTTATTCATTCTCCACAGCTCCTTACTGACATAACCCCCCCCCCCCCCTTACCCCAGCCGACTCACCACAGCTCTTTACTGACCCCCCCCCTCTTCATCCCAGATGACTCACCACAGCTCCTTACTGATATACTACCCTTTATCCCAACTGACTCACTACAGCTCCTTACTGACATACCCCCCCTTCTACCCCAGCTGACTCACAACTCCTTACTGACATACCCACCCATCATCCCAACTGACTCACCACAGCTCCTTACTGACACCCCCCCCCCCCTCTTTCTACCCCAGCCGACTCACCACAACTCCTTACTGACATACCCACCCTTCATCCTAGCTGACTCACCACGGCTTCTTACTGACATCCCCGTCCCCTTTCTACCCCAGCCGACTCACCACAACTCCTTACTGACATGCCCACCCTTCATTCCAGCTAACTCACCACAGCTCCTTACTGACACACCCACCCTTCATCCCAACTGACTCAACACAGCTCCTTACTGACATACCCACCCTTTATCCCAACTGACTCACCAACCAGGCAGTGAAAAAGTCTCCACACCAAGTTGCGGTGGTAGTAATCTTTGTGAAGGTTATATGAGAGATGGCCATGCGGTCTGATATGCGATAGTCCACAGTAGAATCTCCAGCCAAATTCAGAAAGGCGTTGTAGATGTGAGAGAAAATGTAAACGCAGAAGACGGCGCTGAGGAGCATTAGCATCCATGAACCCTGGTCATCGGTGAACATTTTAAAACGGAGAAGCTTATCTGAAAAAATATAAATCACAATATCCTGTGTGTTCATCAAGTTACCTGCTTTTCAGTAGCAGTATCTACCGACAAGTAAAACTTGCAAAAGAAAGTAAGAGGATAAAAACAAAAGGGGGTGGTGGGAGGCGCGGGGCATTGTATGCAGCTGCTTCTAAAGTCGAAGCTTAGTTTACGTTTTATCCATATTTTTTAGACCAGCTTTTTTGCATTGTTCTGCTTCTTTTACTCCTACAAAATGACATACACACGCGCGCACACATGCACTTTACAAAAGGTACATTATATCAATGTAACAGATTTGATCGATTCAGACTAATAATTGTATGTGCGTTTTCTCTACTGAAAGAAGATAACTCAGATATAAGAAAAAGGAAAAAAACAAAAAAACAATCCAGCTAAAATTTCTTATAAGCGAATGTCCAAATGAAATAACTCAGAAAGTGATTTTGCAGGTCTGATGACCTTATAATCGAGTTCTACAATAAATCTTTAAAATATAACTACAAAATATTGATTTGAGTGAATTTGTTATCTCAAAAATCGTTTGCATGTTAATATTATTTAGTGCCTGATAATAAGTTTCTATGGCGACGCTACCTATGCACGGGCAGCCTCGCAACGTTTAGTGCATACCCGGCACACACAAAGGTGCAACAGCATCAACATGTGTCGGATTTCTAACAAATCAAACAATTATGTGTGTCTTATTTACAAAAATATGAACACTTGGATGAAGAGAACAAACGAAACATTAAAGCAAAATTTTCATAGAAGTGAGTGCATAGATGAGAAAAGCTGTAATAGTAAGAAATCGATTTTGTGGGTCCTGAGGCCTTTAAAAAAAAAGTTTTTATTCGAGTTCTACTGTATACCGATACACCGAAAGGTTACACCATTATCAGCAGGCAAATGCCAGCGTGATTTAAAAACCAAAACCTCAAAAGATGGCTGCATGACTGACAGGCAGGTAAATGACTGGGTCTGCCAAACACTATTAATACACAGACCCACAGAGTTCAGTTCAGTTAAAGGCATACTCGCGAAAATGATCCGCCCGATAAAAGTGCCTGAAATCGTACCAGGTGAAAACCCATGATTATATGAAATAACAATTTGGGGTCACCAGAGTGGGCTTTGAATTATTGAGGTCTCTGTTTCTAAATATGCGAGCCCCCCCCCCCCCCCCCCCCCCCCCCCCGAACATATATATATCAGTTCTGAAACTGAGCACTAAAGATCACAGACAAAGAATAAGTAGAAACATGATGAATAATTTAGCAGTATGGAGTGGTATATCAAACTCTCTCCTCAGAAATCAGTTTATTTGGAGAAAATCTCTCCCTCTCTCTCTCTCTCGTGTGTGTGTGTGTGTGTGTGTGTGTGTGTGTGTGTGTGTGTGTGTGTGTGTGTGTGTGGTGTGTGTGTGTGTGTGTGTGTGTGTGTGTGTGTGTTGTTGTTGTTTGTTGTTGTTGTTGTTGTTGTTGTTGTTGTTGTTGTTGTTGTTGTTGTTGTACACAGAATCAAAATTATTCAAATTCCACTTAAAAGGAGGGGTCTCCAGCTCTTTTCTTTTTCTTTCTCTCTCTTCCCCCAGAGGACTGCAACCCTATTACCATCTTCAGCTCATCACAAGTGGGACTTCATGTGGTATGTGTGCTGTTACTGGTGTTAGTGCTGAGAGTAAATAAATGCTTAAAATTATGCACTAGTGATCAGTAAGGAAGAACAAAATTAAGTGCAAAAGATATTTCGGCAGTAGGACGTCAAAAGTCAGAAGATAATAACAGAACAGTCATATTTTGACGGTATGGGCCCCCACTCTGACTTTGGCCTTGAAGATAGCAAGCCAACATTATTGCATGACACTCGGCTCATCAAGTTTGGTTACAAAAGGTTGCTCGATTCACAAGATATTGTCGGACAAAACCCGGACACATGGACGGACGGGCACAGTGTTTCCGATATATATCCTCTTTAACTTACGGGGGATATCAAAAATGTACAGCTGCTAATGGCTTAACGATAATCATCTTTTAATGCAGCAGTCTTTTGGACGATATCTGATGACTGAGGTTCAGGTGTCAAACATGATTAGTTGTAGATCCAAAAGAGGACCAAAGAGTTCAACACTGGCCAGCACACTATAGCTGTTCAACAACTATAGCACACAGAGTGCACTGCACTCCCTAACTGTCATGTCAGTAGTTTAAAACAAAACTGGACAGAGCAACCACTTCAAAAGTCAAAATGCTCTAAAGATTCTACATATAAACATGGGAGAAGGAACGGCGAGTTCTGCTTGGGACTTTTGTGCCGAAGCATGAGCCGAGACAGTCCATTTCTACGCGGACCACGCTCTTCGATCCTCCACAACTAATTATGGGCCTTGTTCCTTGATTTTGTCTTCATTTCAGCAACACATTAATACCGAAGTTAGTTAATCGGTGCTTTGAGCCCAGTCAACCACCGAAGACAAAACTAAAGTGGGTCAGCCTGTCAAACTGAACTTAATCTCTGACTGTTGTGAGGCCAGTTTGACAGACAGTACTCTGTATGCATGTTCATATGGGCCCACAGTTGTGAACATGAGAAAATGCTGTGCATATGATATATTTTGTTTGATCATCCGTCTCTGACTCTATATCATATACAGTTTTTCCTTGCAGTTTTACTTTCATGTTTTACAATAGTTTTTTTACTTCTGTAGTATTCTTGACCACTCTTATTCAGTGAAAAGGAGTAAAGTATCATGTCCTTATTTTCTTCATAACCTTCTTGTATGTGTTTTTTCGGGAGACTTTAGTGTTTCCAAAACGTGGTGGGACAGACCATTTGATCGTTTTCATGAACATTCTCACTGGCATTCTTATAGCTCAGTTGCAAATATTTGATTACTATAACCGTAGCTCAGTTACCATAGAGCAAGAGATTTATTTAAACAATTTTTGTTTAGCTTAAACAACTGCCAGGTCACATCGGCATTGCAAGTGGAAATGACAAAACAGTTTTACAGCAAAGAAAGTGTTGGACTTGGGATGATCAAAAACTCAAAATCAAATGCTGAAAATGTACTGACTGAAGAAAAGTTGATGCAAAAGGAATTTCCCGACCAACATTCCAGTGATAATGCCAGACAGCCAGGTCAAGACCTTGACCACGCTCCAAGCATTGGGGGCATATTGCCTGAACATGAAGGCAAAGCCACTACCAATGACGGAGACGCGTGCCTCTTTGCAGCTGTGCGCAACTGGATCCTCAGCATACATGAAGAAGTTACATATTGTTACAAAGATGGCAACAAGAAGCCTTAGGTAGGGATACTGGAAGTAGTAGCGGAAATCGCTCTCCATGTAGAGTGAGTAAACACTCAGATTGCTATCTTCGGTTATGGCACCTTTCGATGCAACTCTCAGCTGATGTTTATCTGCTGGCCCCATCTGGTTAGATTTATCTGGTGGTTTCAGCTGGTTATGGTTATCTGGTGGTTCCAGCTGGTTAGGATTATCTGATAGTTCCAGCATGTTAGGATTATATGGTGGTACCAGGTGGTGAAAGGCTTTGAACTGCTGCAAGTTCCTCTGCATCTTTGCCAGTGTTTTTGTCTTGAAGCGACGTGTAGTAGCATCCACACTGTAATCAACATAGCCCTTTTGTAAATTATCCACGTTTATGCTTGAATCAAAATCGAGGCTTGAGTTAAGTGGTATTACTTTGGCACAGTCACCTTTCTGTGTTAAGGACTCTTTCTCTTGGACATGCTCTGCGTGTTCAGGGAACACATTGCCCTGGCGGCGGAAAGAGCATACAACCTGAGCACTCCTTACACTTTCATTTGCCAAATTCATATCTCCCAGTGCTGTCTGGTCTCTTTCTTTGTCCCACACACTCTCATGTTGTTTCTTTTCCAATGCAGTTCTTTCACTGATCCCGGCCCCACAGGTTCCATCCCCCATCTCTAGATCTTCAAATCTGCCGTTGGCGGAACGACTTGGGAGACGAGTGACCTTATTTCCTCTGTTGTGAAGCCCTTCTGTGTGGAAGAATGCTTGACATTTATTCTGCAACTTTCATCGTTGGTGGATTGCAGCTGACCACACGCCACGGCAATCAATTCGTCAACGTGTGGGGTATAAGGAGAGGCAGACTGCTCGCTTCATTCCTGAACCTGAAAGAGCAGGAAAGTCCTGTTGCTCACTTTGGTAACCTGGCAGTTTTCGTATCATGTGATTACATTTGCTTTTCTTCTTCATCATGCATTCATAACGTTTTAATTTGAACTATTAGCCAAATACACAGTTATTCATATTGCCCAATTATTCATATTGCCATCAGCTGTAAGTAGAAGAGCAATCAAGCTGAGACGACTCACAATCACATTCAAGCGCAAAGCCGGAAAAAATACGTTAATCATCCCTCTTAGATACACACCTGCGTCACACAAAGCAATGACACGTTTCTTTTCAACGATAACATGCAGTGTTTACGTATACTTATTGTTTGTGTACGCTGTGCATAGATCTCTGCATGTTCGTGTGGAGTGTAATAAAATGTTTGGATGATCTATGCGTTCCAAACTGCACTGATTTTAGAAACATTACCCTGATCAAATATTGATTAAAAACAACAAAAACAAGTGCCTGAAATATTTGTTTTGTATGTTTTTTAAGTTGTTTATTATTTTGACAGCATTACTATTGCCATAAGACTGTACGTATTTTTCGCACATCTGCTGAGCATGTTTATGGTCATGACTAACAAGACAGCAAAGGCAGTAAGAACCCATAATCACAGTTTTGCTGTCATTACACAAGTAGTCTTCTGATGACAAATCTGAAGCAGCATTTGTTGACTGCAGCTGATCTCCTGGGTCTTTCCCGTTCATTTCTGGTGGGTGATTAATGATCTGTTTTCATCTGTTCATGACATCCTTCAGTACCGGCAACCTGCAACACAATAAACAATCACATACATCTTCTTTTTATATATATATATATAGCTGTCAAATCATTTCAAATTACTGAAAGGAAAAGTATGATGAACATCTTTTTCTACACTGTTTTCCAGAACCTGTTTGATCTACAAAACATGTTCACAATGCGATCATATTTACAGAGCACAAATACAAATAGGGGTCGAATTTTACTTTTACTGCAAGTACATTTGTGCACTTTGGGCATCCTGGTCAGAAAAGTATGCTACCGTGCCCAAAAGATAAACAGAGTGCACTTCAACCACCCCCATCCTTAAACCCCCAATAACAGTGAACAAACACAAAATTACCTTGCAGTTATTCAAATCATCGACATGCTTGCATCCACTTGTATGTAGTTTAATTTTTAATTTTTTAATTGTTTTTAATAAAGAAACAGGTCAGAGACCCGGATTGAAAGAATTGCATTTATAAACAAACTAAAACGTAAACCCCAAAGCAAGACAAAAACTAAAACTAATCCAGCGAACAACTTGACAAGGATTAACAATAACCTGAATACTGATCTAATCATGTTTGGTGCACAACACATTCTCACACTTAAACCTAAACCACGCAGTCGCAAGCAAAAAGCATCTTTCCGATTTGTAAGTGTAGCCGAAAACCTTTCTGTGGAATCTGGTGTAACCAAGTTCTTCAGCTGGATATAGGTTGTCTTCAGTTAACCTTTTGTGGATAAAATGCCTTGAGCAGACCAGGCCATCTTTGGCTGGAGAAAGTAGCTTGTTTCCCATCTGCTGTTGTGTCTGTCTGGCTGCTCAACCATATGTATTTATCCCGTTGAGCAGGCCTTTTTTTGAGTTAGAAGTGGATACAAGCTGTAAAATAACCATAAACTAGAAGTTACTCACACTGATTATCTCCAGATTCCTAACTTTGAAAAGTTTTCGCTGGGACCAACAAAAACCGTTAACCGTCTTCTTTCGTAGCAAGTAGCAACAATTATAATACTGATTGCCAGTTTCAATATACTACAGTACTGAATAGTTATGCAGCATCTGTGTGTTTTCCCAAATCCACCAACCTCTATGTATTTTCGTGATTTTTAATAGATCTATAATGGGGTCGTGACACTCAAGCAGCAAGTAAGCACTGCTGATTTTGTGGCCTGCTTATAGGCTGCTTCTAGTCGTCATCCAGTTTCAATATTGGAAATAAATATGTGGTATCTGTGTGTTTTCCATAAACCACCTAACTCTGACATATGGTAAATAAGCAACTTAGTGTTTTACGCCATTACGATTATATCAGGGCGATCTAACATGGACTACAGGTGCGTCATCTTTAAAATGATCATGCGATTTTTAATTAATTTTTTTTTTTATAGTTGATTAAAAAAGAAAAAGTTTTTAATGTATTTTTGTTTTACTGCATGCACAGATCTATATTAGGGACGTGATATTTGTGTCTACTTGTGATTCATTTCCACCATACATTTTTGAAAGCTGATCACACACAACTCTCATTTTCGTGTACTGTGTTTTAATACGCAGTATATATTATAGTATACTGTTAACATCATGAGTAAATGAAGTTACTGACCTGAAAGGAGGTTTGCAGTGGTACTCGCGCTCGTCAGATTCACGTGTAACTCGTTGAGTTTCACAGACAGCAGCCTTCCATTACTTCAAACGACGACTGCCATAACTGCAATCGATCATTGTGCAATGGTATGCTATGGCTGATTAACTTTCAACTCCAAGTACAAACATTAAATAAGAAACGCGATAGCTTTGTGGCACTCGCGGCCGGTTACCCTCCTACAGCATCGCCATTCTTGATCTGGAAGCACACGCGAGTTTTACTCGAAAAGATGTGACGCAAAACAATAGCTATTCAAGAAGCCGGAGCACGTGACTTTCTTCTATGCGTCATGTAAGTCGCGAAACTGTGAAACGGTCCCTATTCCATCCCTTTTTTTCTTTTTTTCTTCTTCCGTAAAGCGGCCAACATCATTATGTGGAACTTGTAGAACATCTCCAGGCGAGTTGTCCTGCGTCGTTCTTGGAGCGCTGGCCAGCCAAGAACTGGCGCAGTTTACCCCATACCTACTTGCAAAAGAGATTGCAGAGGCACAGTCCCTTTTACAGTATCGCCATTCAGTCATTGATCTCGAAGCTCACGTGAGTTTTACTCGAAAGAAGAAGAGTTTTACTCAAGGAAGAAGAACAAATAGAAGAAGAAGTCCAATTATGAGAACAAACGGGGGAAATGGACAACGGCTTTTCTTTGTTTCTCTGTTTTACTTAGATCTACTACTTACCAATAATTATTTTGCTGACATTTGTCAAATTTGTGTAGCTATTTCTAGATCTAGCTTTTTTTTGGCTTCTCCATGTTGTATCGTTTGCTTCTTTCGACTTTGACGCAGCTGTTTCTTCTCCACTCGGTAGCTGTTGTCTGTACCTTTTCCTTCCGCATAGGCTATGTCTCCGAAGTTGCGTTTTTGGTCAACGGAAACTCAGGGGAGGATACTCCGTTAAAACAGTATTTGCTGAAGCAAGAGTATGCTCCCTTGTCACTCACCACACGATGACGTATTCTTCAGCAATCCAGTATTGACCTCAGACAGGTTGATCTGCGTGGTCGATTAGAAACAAAATCCCTTTATTCCTTCGCTCATTTGTTTTCATTGGTAATAAATTTGCATACAACGTAATATGTGGTATGAAACGTATATATCCTGTATTAATTTTACGGCTCATATATATATATATATATATATATATATATATATATATATATATATATATATATATATATATATATATACGGCTCATAAGCTCTGTATAATTATGCTGTATTCATTTTACGGTTCATAGGCTCTTCGGCTCTTTAGCCTTTTGCCTGCTAAGTCAGTGGTAGTTTTGGAGTATATTATGGCTTTTTGGTGTATATTATGGCTAACATACTGTTCTTGTTAAAAATGCTGCGTGTATTGTCCTGGCTTGTTTTCGTCAGTTACATAGTGCTGTGCCATTCGATGTTCTCAATGTTTATAATAATTATACTAATAGTGAGGTCTCAGAGCGCCCTTTCTCAAATGAGCCCTAGGCGCGTACATTTCATACTCGAGTTAAAAACAACAGACATTAAAACACACAATATTAATATACACCAATTTGTCATCAAACATCTCTCCCCCCCCCCACCCCACACACCCCCTAACACACCACACACACACCCACACACACCACACACAACACACACACACACACACACACACACACACACACACACACACACACACACACAGGCGCGCGCGCACACACACAGAGATTTATTTGAGGCAGGCTGGAGACAGTTGGAAGTGTTAAGAGTAAGAGACAGAGAAAAGGTGAGTCTCAAGCTGTGAATTGAAGGAAGACAAAGTTTGAGCATGTCGCACAGAGAAAGAGAGATTGTCCCAGATGGAGGGACCTATGAAAGAAAAGGCGCGCTGTCCTTGAAATTTCTTGCATCTGGAATACCAACTATGCGACTGTTTGAAGAGATGTACAGTTTATGGAGGTAAAAAGGTAAAGAGGAGCAGTTCAAGTGATCACGCTATAGCAGATTGTAGCATCTTGTATTCTAATCTGCGTCCACAATTTTATCTAGAAGGTTCTAAAATCTTCAAGAACCTTCTAGATAAACAAATCCACATGTTTATCGGGGGGTGGGGGTGGGAGGTTGAAGGAGTTTAGTGTTCCTGCTAATACAGTGTTTCTCGTCTGTATTCCAAGTGTCCAGCCTGGATTGCAGTTCTCGTGACGGAATCACATTCTTTCTAGAACACATGGCCGATCCATCTCCAGCGCCTTGTTGTGGTATGGCCGTGCTCATGTCTTCTTTGGTGGTTGCCCTGGTCGGTTGTTGCTGATTTTACAAGCTTGTTTGGGGTTCATATGCTAGTTAACGTAATCTGTAGTCACAGTGCTACGTGTATGCCAGATGAATGTCCTTGCTTGTCCCTAACCATAACCCTGGGGATAATGAAGTAGTGGTGTACTGTATGTCCAGAGCAAGTTAATCATAATTGTCTTGTGTGTGTGTGTGTGTGTGTGTGTGTGTGTGTGTGTGTGTGTGTGTGTGTGGTGTGTGTGTGTGTGTGTGTGTGTGTGCGTGTGTGTGATTTAATTTTCCATTTTCTTGTGACAGTATTATTTTTATATAGGTTTTATATTATTTCTAATAACCTCCTCCTCTCTCTTTTTCTCTGTGTCTCTCTTTTTCTCTGTCTCCCTCCCTCCTACCGCCTTTTTTGTTTTTCTTCTTCTTCTTTTTTTTTTGCAAAAAGGGGAAAAGCTGTTTTTAAGTAAGTAAGTAAATAAACATGGTGCTTAACGTCCACAGAAGCCACAAGGCTTATTAGGGACGGGGAGAAGGGGGGAGGGGGTACGGAGGTGTGGGGAGAGGGAGATTATATACCTATCGCTGCGCTGTCACCACCAGAATGACTTCTGCATTAAGATGGGCAGAGATGAGAGCCATTTTAATGTTTCAGTAGGAAGTGATGGACAACGTCACAAGACAGTGTCCACAAACCACAACCTTTTTGAAGAGAAAGGAGAGCCGAAGCGGTATCGAACGGAGGTCCTTCCGCTTACCAGCCTAACGCCTTACCGCTAGGCCAAACCGGCTCACAGCTGTTTTTGTTGTTGGTCGCTTTTATATAGAGAGCTGTTCTCCGCTCTCGAGCAGACTCCCAGCGCTAGCATGTGATTCTACGTGAGTGACTTGCTTTTTATAGCGCGTTTTTGAACATCCACCGAAGTAGTGCTCTGACAGCGCTGGCATGACTGGTGCCACATGAAACTGCTGCCATCTCGGCGCTTTCTGTGTACAACATACAACCATGCACTATGTCACTTCATACAAAGCCACATAAGATGCATGCGTGTTTAGCTGTAACCTGCCACCTGCACTTTGGCAGAATGACCGGGATCTTTTACGTGCTACTGCGGTAACACGGGGTTGGAACGAATACCGAAATAAGAGTCAGTACAGAAAGTTGACACTGGGGAAGAAAATTCTCCCGCCGCTCCTGCAGGGATTCGAACCCGCGACCTTTCAATAACGAGTCCTGAGCTCTAACCACTGAGCTATCCCCGCTCCACACTGCTGCTAACTTTTAAGATCTGAGTTCAGTTCAGTCTAAGATGGTATCTATGCGCTCGGAAAAGCCCATAATTTTTATGCGTTCCATCCCGTCTCTCAGAAGTTTCCCCAACGTTGCCTTTGAAACAGTTCCAATGTTCGTCTGTTTGAAGACGGCCTCTCTCTCGTCCTTTCAATGAAGATGGTATAGTGTTTCCTCTTTCCACGCCTCTCTCCTACAGGCGATCGGTGGTGTGATGTCCTTGGCTTTGGGCCAGCAGATAGTGTCTCAAGCTCCTCAACACTTCAGATCTTCCGAGAAGCAAGCCACTTGTGGGGTTTGTTTCGCCCGCCAGTGTATCTGCTCGGTCATTTCCCTTCACTCCGGCATGTCCGGGGCAGACGTTTTCGATGGCGGATGTCGAACACAGACACATTCCAGTCTGGGCTTTATATTCCCATTCCACTTTTTGTAGCAAGCTCACTGAATCTGTGATGATGGTGGCATGTGTGGTCTGACTGTCACCTCTTGAGGCAATCCAGCGGAGAGCATGGGTGACTGCTCCCACCTCCACTGTCAAGCTGGAGGTTGAGACCATAAAGAAAGCCATGGTTCCAATGGCAACTTTTATGAAGGAGAGCAGGAGCAATGTTGTAGCGTCCCAGTAGGGGCGCTGTATGGGGGACTAAGAATTAGCCAGTGGCACAAGCTCTGCTGGTCACGTGCTGGCGTCACTTTGGCTGGAACCACTGGTCAGCCAAGGCAGTCAAGAAGTTTTCCTGGTCCCACCTCCAACCCCTACTTACCTCCTGCGCCTGCATATTTACATTAGTGTGTTTATTCTTCATTTTAATGGTGTTGTTGTGCTTGTGTGTTGTTGTTTTTCAGCTACAGTTGCCATGTTGGGACCTACTCTCACTCCAATGGCAAGTTTGTCCAGGGGTGAGTCAACACCACACATTTCAGCCTCGGTGCAGTGCACTCTCCAAATGGCACTGAAACCTGAAGGGTACATTACATTGTTACTGTGACCGCCTCAGCCATAAACCAGGCTGAATCATCCATATAACCTAGTCTGCATTGGAAAAATCCTACTTCCCCTTCTCCTCACGAGGTTTGGGTTGGAGTAGCCGGCAGCTCAGGTTCCTGGTGTGTGTTTTTTACCGAACTTGACCGCGATTAGTCAGTGTTGGTGCGTACTTGAACAACACCTTGTTTGTAGCTTCATAGCATCTATGTTGCGTTGTCTAATTTCTTAAACTTTGTTCGATACCAGACGGCTTCTACATAACTTCATACTCATGTCATGTTGTCCATGCTTGTTGTTACCATGCTCAACCTTGAATAGTGTCGGTGCTTACTCGAACAACACCTTCTGGTTTATAACTTCGCAGCTTTGTCAGAAATCCATAGCGAGGTCACGTTGGCTTTTTTCTTCACTTCGCTCTATATCAGTGGGCTACTACATAACTTCATACTCATGTCATGTTGTCCATTCTTGGCGTTTACAGCCCCAAAATGAAAGGTGCCAACTGATTAAAGTTCATATGTCACCAGGGGAGATCACTGGTGAACAATTTCAGTCTCTGCAATAATTGGTACAAAAGTGTGGTACTTTCGTTAATTTGGTTGCACAGCTTAGTGTGCCAAATTCATAATAAACAAATGTCACAACTAGTGGCCTACAGCGTCAATATCTGTGTTTGAGATGTTTCATGTAATGAATGTGGGGGTTGACAGTTAGGGCGACGCTCAGCCAGCATAAAGGTTGTATAGGCTACATGGATGGTAGTCGCACCTTGAATGACAGTAAAGCCTGCTGGCCATTCTCGACAGTGCATTACCAGGTTTTCTGGCATAGAGACGCCGGAATCGGTTTGGGTATCTTTCCTACTCTTTGGTTTGCTTGAGCTCTGTCAGCTGGCATACCTGCAGTGTCTAGTCCTCTGCTTGACCCATTCAAGACTTGCATCCCATCCTGCATCCCTTTGTGTCTTTCACGGCTTCTTGGAGTTGGTTGTGGGAATTTTCTACGGCACTGAAGTATGCTTTGGCCTGCTCCACTTTCTGTCTGGCTTGCATTGGTGGGAGGTCTGGCATAAATATCATGGTCTTAGTGTGCGTGTCCTTGGTGATTCCCAGTATTACTCGAATTGCCTCGTTCTGAACTCTTTCCAGCTTTAGCAGATTTGTCTGCCATTGTTGCGAGGCCTAGTCAGTATAGTTAATGACACTGAGCACCACACTTTGATACAGTAGGAAGAGGTGGCGTTGTTCAATACCCTTTGCCGCCATAGCCTTCAGGACTGACAGACCTCTTGCACTTCAGTGCTGTTGTTTCCACATGTCTGTTGGTCAGCATTCTGTCAAAGTGGATCCCGATTAAGGTATCTCAGATGACTTGTTCGTTCGACCACAGCTCCCTCAACTGTGACTGCTGGCATCAATTTGCCTGCTGCTCTCTTGTCAAGAATGCACCACAGTTTGTGCCTTGTTTGGGTTCATGAAAGGTCCGGTGTCGTGACACCACTAGGATACGCTATTCACTTGTTGTTGCACTGCTTCGGCTACCTCCTGGGAGTCCCTTGATAAGGGCCCGTCATCTACCAGTGTGAGAATCTTGCTGGACCCATTATGGTTCAGATCTGCCAGGCCCTTGGTGTATACATTGAAGAGGACCGGCGAGAGCGGTAGTCGGGCCCATTGTGAGCTGATGAGGAGCAGAGTTCCAGTTTTCAAGTTGCATAACCACCGTTCTTTCCAGGAGTACTCCTGCAATCCACTGAGTCAATGTTAGGCTGACTCCATGCTGCATGAGCAGGTCCATCAGCAGCTTGAACTGGACTCCGTTGTATGCATCCTCGAGATCGACTGCCGCAGTCACTGTTTGTTTTTTCCCCTCTGGAATCCTTCGTACACGTCATATGCAAACGCAGCTACATTTTTCCCAATGGCTTTTCCTGGTCTGACCCCCCCCCCCCCCTTGATTTGCAGGGAGGAGCTCCCTTTCTCCTTTCCCCCGGGGTCTCTGGCGAGTTTCCTGGCAACAATACATTCCATGAGCTTCCCAACGGGTGTTCTGCATTGCGAGAATGCGGTATCCATTCAGTTTGTGGTGGTCTTTCCCTGGCTCGGGAATAGGTTTCAAGAAGCTGTCTGTCCATTTTCGGGAATATAGCTTTTGTCAAGGCTTTCTTGGTAGATAGTATACCATGGTAGTTAGATTCTTCAGTGATATCCGAGTATCGAATGCTGTCCGGAGCAGGTGCTGTATCTTTACTGCTTCTTCGAAGGGCTTCATTGAATACCTCTTCTGAGAGTTCGTCGGGGCCACGTGTTCTGTTGAGATCACTCAGTATATGTATCTATGTTGTTTTGGTTGCGCTGTTGTATCAATCGCCCTAGTAAAGCTTGGCCTTTCTCTTCATTGGTCTTGCCCTGTTGGTGTCTTCTAAGTCTGGGGTTGTTTTGGTACGATCATTCCCTTTCATTTGTTGGTAGAACTGTCAGAACTGTGTCAGCGTTGTTTTAGCAATAAGTTCTTCACAGAAGCTTTTCCATTTAGCTTCTTTTCCTTCCCATGCTATCTGCTTTAACTGCTCAGTTTTGGTATCCATTTGCGATTTAGTATTTGGTCTGGGTTTGGTCGAGTTCTTCCTTTCTGCCAATTTTTCACTGCACCACGTTTTTCTGTCCAAGCTTTCTCGGTCTCACTGTCCCACCGTGATGGTTGCTTTTTACTTTTCCGCGAGCCTTTCGAGCTTTGTGTTAGTTTCCGCTTGCGCAGTTTTAACACAATATCTTATCCCGACCTTTCATGCCTGAAGGGGTTATGCGGCTTGATGTTTTGCTTCTTATCTGGTTTCAGCAGATGGTTGCTTCCATATGGTGTCAGCGTTTCTGCACTTAGCCATGGTGCTATTCTTGGGGAGCCAAGAGCCAAGTCAGTGGTGCTGTCCGTGTCCCCTTGCCGTGATCCAAGGCGTGTTGGTAAGGGAGCTGTCACTGGGTTGAACACGACGGCGCCCCGCAGAGCTTTCCCGCCCTGAGGGTTGTTGCCCTTTTGATACCACATGCTTGACCTGGCATTTCAGTTGCCACACATTACAGTTTCATCCACAAGTTCATCTTCTGTTTGTTCCAGGTAGTCCCAGTTCGCCTTGCTGGATGCAGTGCCTGGGTGTATGTACGTATTCTTCTTCAGCCTTCACGTTGAGGACCCACGATCGAATTGCTGATCATTGACTACGACCAGACTCTTGTGTCTTTGGTCTGGTTTTTCTAGACGAATACCTTGCAGTTCCCGGGAACTGTTGCACCGCTGACTTAGTTCTGCTGTGTTTTGTAGGCCCTTGCGAATTACAATCGCCATTCCTCGGCCTTCATGCTTCTGGATGACGATGAAATCATTCAGTTCAAGTGGCTTGTCTGGGCGCGTTCTTGTTTCCTGTAGGCAGAGGACATCAAAGTCAAAGGCAAGTCCCTCTAGGATTGCCCCTAGTTTGCTAGCGCTAGCACAGTTCCAGGAACAGATCCTGAAGTGCTTCTTTCAGTAACAGACGTTCGGCCTTCGTCATGTTGCGGCCTCCGCGGCCTGACTTTCCCTTCCCACGTCTCTTTCCTCGTTTCTTTGTGCCTTTGACTCGCTCTGATATTACCGTAATCATGCGGATTGGGCGTAAAACACCAAGGTACTTAGTTTACAAATGCATTCGAGGGGTCTTGAATGACGTCCGTCTCGAGGCCGGCGCGTCACGACTGATCTTTATTGCGCTGTTCGGAACTGTCGAAGAATAACAACATTTAAGATAAAACAAAGCCCTTTCTGCTACATTTTGACAAATTTTGAAAGATTGACGAACGCGGAGCGACATATGTATAATATAGAAAAAGATACTGGGGAGAATTCGCGAAATTCGAATTTGAAAATATATTACTTTTTAAGTAGAGAGTGTATGACCAAACTAACGAGCCATACCGGATGCGCTGTTTGTTTACACAATGACAGCTGACCTTCACGCAGAGGAGGTTCCATGTCAATCCGGCTTCATTGGAGGACTTTTTGGACTAAGTTTGTAATGTAATCGCAACTCTGGCTAAAAAACAACAACAACATTTGAGTCAGCATAAGCAGTATACAGACAAGAAACACCGAGCAAAACTCGGCGCCAATAAGTTGGTCACTCCATCAGCAGAGGTTCTCGCGGCATCATTCAAAAGTTCGTCTGCTCGTGAGATCGGTTTTGCTGAAATGCGCGTTCGTCTGCAGAAACACTATAAAGCGCAAGCTGTTGTTTGTTTGAACATCAGCGTTTCAGCTGCTTTCTGTGCGGCTCAAAAAGTGACAACATCTTTCAAGATTCCGGCTACGGTTTCATTCAAGCAGGCTAGATCTAAACAGAAAAGCGATCGGGCGGCGCGGCTTGGTTTTCGCCAGTGTTTTGCGACTTTGGCACCTTTGCAACACTGGTCGATACATCAGAATAGTTACCGTACTCTTATTGATGCCGCTAATCGGCGTAACTGACCAGTGCAACATATCCTTAATTTCATTATCTGTGTTTTTATGGCCGGGCTCATTGTCGCCAGTCCTTCATAGTCAAGGGAGACAACTTTGGTGATCCAAACTGTTTCCGCGACGAAAGAAGAGTGGTGGAGGAGAGTACATTATTTAACAACGGCGGTTCAGCCTCAACCTGTTAAAATCCTGTTGTTCAGTGCGAGATCGATTGGCAATACCCATACGACGGGAGAGCATAGTGCTTGTGTGAAAATCAGGAGTGAATTCAGGGGTACCTATGTCATCTGTGGGCAAAGGTCAACTGACCTCCCTTGTGCAAAAAGAACACCGAGGTTACTGACTAGACAGAAAGGCAGATTTGAACAAACACTGGCCAGTAAAGCCGATGGTTTGCATGAATGTGAGCCCAAAAATACTTCTTATTTATTAATACGTATTGCGCTGATGCCAAAGCAGGAAGACAAAACCGTTCGTTTTTTCTTAACGCTTACCAATGTATGGTAACCCATTTCGGCTATAACGACTAACGTATCTATGTAAATAAAGTCACCAGCTCTTCTTTTTTTTTGGGGGGGGGGGGGGGTTAAGGCCGTCAGCGATCATACGATCACCTCAGGACAAATCGCACATTTAACATTATTCGATACCAGGTCAAAACACAGTCACAAGTAAGAAGCTAGTTCACAACTGATTCAACCCGCAAAACCATCAATGACAAACACAACCAAATGTTCAATAAGCGTAATTGAACATTTCCATGACATTAATTTAAAACTGAGAGAATCTCAAACAGTAACAAACATAATCAATAAAGAGAATGAAAAAAACTCAGATATTAACGTTTGTTGTGTGTTATATCTTGTGCATACGTACGCGCGTTTCTGTGGGTGAGAGTGAAAACGTATGTATGTGTTTTTCACTAAACAATAGTTAAATCAATGAAGGTTCTTGTTCCTTTCCAGGGTGCTGAAGAGACTTGCAAAAACTGCAAAACTGACTTCAATGACGAGGGAAACAAAATCACACTTGGAGAGACGGGTAGTACATGAACATTAACTATGCTAGAGTCCAGCGAGGGGAAGACTTACAAGCAAAAACGGGAGATCATGTTCATGCTCACCGTCGACGTGTCTACACCCGCAAGAGTGTCACTGCGGTTAAATTAATGAAAATTATCATCGTTTTGCCATCATAGAAAAGACGATTGTGACCACGTGATTCTTCTGTTGACAGTTCGCAAAGATGTTTGTTTTGTGGCCACCAGGAGGAGACTGTGAAGAAGGATGCCTAGAAACGAAAGTATGGAAGACTGATGGTGATAAACAAAAAATTCAGAGGTCATTTCTGGAACACGTACTGCTCTAAGCGAAATGTCATATGATCTAGAAATATAAAGGCAAAACTAGAAAGTATGCAAGACTGTTTTGCACATAATGCTGTCACAATGTGTGCTACTCTAATTTCCATGCAGACTCCCCGCAGATTCCCAAATTGTTCACCATCAACTGAAGCAATGTATCGGATTAAGACCCGAAAATCAAAGATATTTGGTTGCGATTTAGCATGTAAACCAATACCTCGAGAGTACGGAAAATGAGCAGGTAACCATAGTTGATTTGTCGAAGCTGGTGGAAAGGAAACCGATGAATTCAGAGGAAGAGGGACCATGCACTTCAAAAAATGCATACAAAGTTCTGTACATGAAGAATTAATTAACGGACTATTTTCTGAAAGCATATAAAAACTGTCCAAACATCTTGATATGCAGTTGCCACATTATGTCCACTTTTGTCACTGACGGTGGTTCTCTCTTGCATCGTCTGGCGTGGCGAAAATCTTTAATCGACGACCAGCTGGTGCAGATGACGGTATGTAGACTTTGTTATAAGAAGGTATGGAAAGCAACAATCGTCTTTGACGGATACACCTACGGCCCTTTTACCAAAGATGTAAAAAGATATCCGGAGAAAAATAACAACAAAAGGAATTTGTTTGATCTAAGCGTATTTTTGTTTGAAATATTATCCGATCAGAAGTCTTGTGTTTTTGTTTAGATCCACTGCATGTATGCTCAATACCGCGGGTCCTAGTCGGTCATTCTGAGAGAGCCCTCGTGCCACAGAAAGGGCGATGGATGTCCTTGTGGAGTCCATCAGCCTGGTGCCGCCCAACAGCCAGACTGCTGTACGTAAGATCTGAAGCAAATTGGATTTATTTCCCCTCTAAACGGAAACGGTGCAAAAATGTATTTAGTTTTGTATTTTATTTCATCTACGACTTTTTCCACTATTTGGACATGTGTTGCTTCTTGTCATTTTTACAATTTAATGCCTTTGATTTTACTTATGTTCGGTGTGTTTGCGTCTAAAATGAGGCTTGTTAATCACAGTTGACTTTGGTACTGCTTCCGTTAACGTGTAAAGCGCTAGAGTCAAAGCCGCGCACTTCTAGATCTATGTAAGATTTGTTTCTGCCACGCATATTTGATATTGTTTTAATTGAATAACGGTGACACACACCCAAAAGTTATGCTTCACTCATAAAACCAATTGAATTTATGAAACTGGTTATGAGAAAATAGTTCATACTGGACTGAAATTCATTCCGTCCGGCGTTTACAGAACTTTTCCAAGATTGTATCTGCGTGTTTGCGAAAAACTTGCTCCACCCCATCACGGATAAAAAAAATTACCAGTGTCTCTTTATAGGCACACATGCACACACACGAGTGGAGGAAGAACTGACGGGGTTTATTTCGTTAAACCGACGGGGCTAATTTCGTTAAGTTGTATTTCAATATTTTTATTTTATAATTTATTTAAAGTTTAATTAAACGCTTTATCATATGGTTTTGGATTTTCTCCTTAATTCATGTTGAACTGATTCCAGCCAAGTCTGAGGGTGCTGATCACATGAAATCAGAATGCGGCGACTAAATGTCAGCAAGAAGGGAGCACTGAAAGTGGTTAAGGAGCTTGATGCATTTCCTAAAGTTCAAGAGGACTGCAAAGAAATGTCTGCATCAAGAGGAGGATGTAAGTCACAGTTCTAATGAATATTAAAGAATGTTCTTGTAGTTGTATACAAACTGATAACTTTTCTATGTTTACTTCTTTGATGTTAATTTCTGTTATGGTAATTATATGAATTATGAAATTCATTTAGAATAATGGAGTACTCACTGACACCAGCAGGTACCTTTTAAAAATTAATGTAGCAACTAGCAAGTCTTTTAATAGCAATAGCAACACCTGACAGAAAAAAAAAAAAATTTTTTTTTTTTTAAAGTGGGATCTGTGTCACCAACCATTGCTAAAGTGAAAAATATGAGATCTGAGATCAGCGAGTAGAGTGTACAGTAAAATATTATTTTGCTGTTCTTTGACACAGTGTCACCAATCATTTGTGTAGATCAGTGAAATGCTGCTTTGTGTAAGAAAATTATATGTGCACATTAAAACATTAGCCCATATATGTTTTGCTAATGACAGCAGACCCTTCTGAATATTACACAATCAAGCTGATCATGCAGAGACCCCCCCCCCCCCACAACACACACACACACCACACACACACACAAATGCTTGTGATTAGTGACTTATTACATTGTAACATTCTGATTTTGATTATGGTTTTCATTTTTTCATGGGGCATAGTGCTATTTAACTTTTTAAGAGTAAGTAGTGAGAGGTACTATATTTTTATTAATTCATAGAGGCATCACTACTGTGACAAAAGAAGATAAAGACACGCACACTCATGTACACATGCACACACACACCTACATAACATGCACATGCGCACACACACACACATGCACACACACACACACACACACACACACACACACACACACACCACACACACACAACCATTGTACACATTATTTTTAAATGTTGACTGTGTGTTTGCAGTGTCCATCATGACATTCTGCCTGATCATCATCTTGGTACTGTCCGAAATAGAGTACTACAGCAGTACGGAGTTACAGTTTGACTATGAAGTAGACACCAATTTCTCCAGGTACACATGGCAATGTATGGATTTTACATCAACAGGGCTGGTTTAATGAACGTGGTTATAAACTGTGCTAATGGAAAGCCCTCCATCCCTCTGCGCAATTATAGTTGTATGCATGATCTGATGTTACAACAGCCCTGCCATATTGCCGCCATGATGCACTCAGTGTTGTCAGCTGCAACTGCAACAGTGTATGGCCATCTATGTCTAATTCTAATTGTGACTGGAAACCCCTCAGGATTTCCTTCACTTCTGCTGAATTGACACAAACTGACACCAAATGAATCGCAATCACAAGCTGAAAAGTACCTGTTGCATGAAAAAACACAAAGCAGTCATTGTTTGCATTGGTACTACTACTACTATATTAATAGTATTATAATAATAAAGGACTTTTTTAATGTCATAATTTTCCCGAAGGAATAAAACCTTAAATTTTTTAATATACACTCAAAGCGCTTTACAATTTCCACACCAGTTCACTATAAAATAAAATAGCTGTAAACAATCTCTCATGAAGTACTATGAAACAGGCACACGCAAGTATAGCTCTGGCCATCAAATGAGTGCAGGCAGACTTCCCTTTCTCAATGCAAGGTACTGCAAATCGTCATTAAACTCATTGATTATCTCAAGGAGCTCACTGCATGGAAACCTGAAATAATCCTAGATCATCGTACACGTCCAATGGATTTATTCAGTTACGAAAAATATCTCTTCATATTCTTCAATTGTGCATGTGGTGGGCGGATGGTTTGAAAGACACTAGGCTAGCTGAAATCTCTCTCTAGATCTCTTCAACATTTTGTCTCCATGTTAGACTTGTCTTCTGTGGTACAAAACCAAACCAGAAAACAAAGCCAAGTTTTGACAACTTTTGTTTAATGCATTAGCAGGGTAGGGGTGCAGAGGATGAAGGGGAGGGGGGGGGGGGCTATGGGTAGAATGAATGGGGGTCAGTTGGGGGTGGGGGGTGAGGAGGAGGGGGGTAGAAAGGATAGATGGGAGTAAAGAGGATGGATAGGGGTAGAAAGAATTGATTGGGGCAGAAGATGGGGATAGATTTGGTGGATGGGGGTAAAGAGGATGGAGGGGAGGGGGAGGATGGCTAGGAGTTAGAAAGGATGGCTGGGGGTAAAGATGTGAATGGGGGGTGGGGGGGAGGGAATGGATGGAGGGTAGAATCGATGGATGGGGGGGTGAAGAGAATGGATTGGGTGAAGAGAATGGATTGGGTGAAGGGAATGGATTAGGGGTAGAGCGGATGGCTAGGGGTTAGAAAGGATGGCTGGGGATAAAGATGTGATGGAGGGGGGAGGGGAAGGATGGTAGGGTGGTAGAAAAGATGGATGGGGGGTAAAGAGAATAGTTTGGGTCAGAGGATGTGGATAGATTTGATGGATGGGGGTAAATAGGATGGATGGGGGTTAAAAGGATGGCTTGGGGTAAAGAGGATGGGTATGGTAGATGGGGTGGATGGAGGTAGAGATGATGGGGGGGGGGTGTAAAGAGGATGGATGGAGGTAGAAAGGATGGCTGGGGGTATCAACATCTTCTCTCAAGCAAGCCATAAAAACTCATCTCTTCAAATCTGCATATAATTAATAACCCCCCCCCCCACACACACACACACACACCTATGTGTGTGTGTGTGTGCAATATCCCACTGTACATTTTTGTATTTGCAGTATATCTACTTGTATCGTACATGTGTGCTCAAATCAGAGTTTGGTCATGTTTGGTTACTGACAACTTTGGTTTATTTACTGAAATTGCTGTATGTAAATTCTTGCGTGGTTGGCGGTCGTATGGCCTGGAACCTTTTTATTTTATCCATTGTATGTGTTTGTACATTTTTCTTGAGCTTTTTGTACGGCACACTGTGCCCTAGATCATGCTAGGGATCATGCGCCATAGAAATGTCCATTATTATTGTTATTATAAAGAGGATGGGTACGGTAGATGGGATGGATGGAGGTAGAGATGATGGAGGGGGTGTAAAGAGGATGGATGGGGGTAGAAAGGATGGATGGGGGTAGAAAGGATGGATGAGGGTAAAGAGGATGGATGGGGGTGGAGATGATGGAGGTGGGAGGGGACAGAGAGGATGGATTGGGGGAGAGGGATGGGGGTGGTACAGAGGATGGATTGAGGGAAGGTAATAGGATGGATGGAGGGGATTGGTGGGTGGAATGGATGATAGATGGGCTGGAGGAAGAAGAGGGGGTGGGGGGTTAGAGAGGAGAGATGGGGGGTATGGATGTGGAGGGGGGTGTAGAGAGGATGGATGGTGGGTGTAGAGGACTGACACAGAGGGGATAGAGTTTGCTTATGTAACAAACACCACTAGGGCAGTAGAACGCCATTAAATCCACAACTATTCTCACACTTTGTAGCCAGCATGTTACCACTGTTTTGCACCCTTTCTATAAGAAATGCAAGAGGTAACATTTTGGTTCTTGCTTCTTGACTTTTAGATCTATTTCTACTTTCATACCTAGCTAGTTTACTGACTCAGGGAAACTGTCAGACTAGAAGTAGAAGTCAGACTTTTAGCTGTATGTAATTGCAAGCTCAGGTAGTATGCTGGTGTATATAAATTATAACACAGCTAATACTAATAGTAGTAATTATTATATCATTATTTATGTTCTGAATGGGCTAACAGTTTTATTTTTCTTCTGTGTCTGTCACATATGGGTGTTTGGGGAGAGGGGGCAGGAAATGTGTTGATCTACCTTCATCTTCATCCATTTAGTGGCCACACTTGTTGATTGCACTACTACTTTTACTTTCATCTTTGCAGGTATTTGTTTGTTTTCCAGTCGGTGTCACTAGTTGAGAATACCTTTGCAGTTTGACACTTTCTGAAAGATCTTTCTGAAAGCTTGTTCTGATATTGTTGCAGGAAAATCAAGATCAATGTTGACATCACAGTAGCCATGAAGTGCATGGGTGAGTATTTAAACATGACCATGTTAATAATGATTATATATATATATATATATATATATTATATCATGATATGTATGTTGCATTTGCAGAACATACCTGCAGATTTAATGTTCTGAATGTATTGAACTTTGAAGGACAAAGGAAGCTAGATAGACATTTAAAGACAGCGTCTGGCTAAAACAGGTCTATGTCATTTTTAAAAGGCATTCCAAGGGAAGACACGTTGGCCTGAGATTAATGAGAACAGAGGAAATGCACAAATGTTTTTATTTGCAGGCTCCAGACACAAAATGACAACACTTGCAGCTATATTTTTGTGACTTTTTAATGTTTCCTTTTTAACAAATGAGACCATAAATTGACTGAAAAACTTCTGTGAGTCTTTCTTCTTCTTTTTTTATCAACAGGGTTTATGATATTTCTTCATCAGGGGCCCTTTTAAGTTTTTTGATAGCGAACTCCAGAACTGGTCAACTCACTTTGTGGTAAGCAGCAGATGGTTGTGGTTTGTGACAGACTGCATTGCAAGCTGCATCAACATTAACACCAGCAGTTTGCAACAGATTAAGTTTACACCGAAAGTAAAAATATCTTTTGGCTGAATGACTCCCCCCCCCCCCCCCCCCCCCCCCCAACCCCTCTTCCATCTGTGTAGTGAGAATCATAGCTCATTGCTTTTGCCTGAAAAGGGTTTTTGGATAAAAATATGACATGAAGGAAAATTTTGAACTATGTCTGTTGTGATAGATTTTTAAAAAAAGAAGAAGAAAAAGAAGAAGCTAATGCACTGTGATAAGCAGACCTGTCATTGTCAGTCAAAAACATCTTTAAATGAGAACATAAGAATTACATTTAGACTGATAAAAACAACTGCTGTGTACATCATGTGGAGCTATCATGCCATTACTTACTTACATGCTGCCTTTACACCTAACAGAATATTGGGCAAACATCCTCAATAATTATCTGGTCAGTCACTCAATGGTGCCCAGCTGTTGCCGAGATCCTTCAGCCCCGCCTCTACCATTCTGCACCACGTTGTTTTGGGCCACCCTTTTCTCCTCTGCCCGTGTAACATGAAAAGGTCTCACTGAGCTAACCTCTCTTTCACATCTCACTCCCAGCCCCCAACACCTTCCCATCCTGTCTTGTCCCATTGTCTTCGCTTTCTGACCCACCCACACATAGATAAAAAACAGCAGCAAAATATCTTGTTGCACAGATATAGGAGCAGATGTTCTGGACCAGACTGGACAAGATGTGTTCAGCTACGGGATACTGATGGAAGAGCCAGCATACTTTGAGTTGTCACCAAAGCAGCAGAAGTATTTGGAGTTCATGCAGCTGAAAAATGATTACCTGCGGCAAGAATACCATGCCCTTCAGGAGTTAATGTGGGGGTCTGACGAGCCTACTTTTTTGGGTGGTATGCCTCCCAGGTGGGTGTGTGTGTGTGTGTGTGTGTGTGTGTGTGTGTGTGTGTGCATGTGTGTGTGTGCATGTGTGTGTGTGTGTGGTACTAGAAAACAAACTATATATACTTTGTTAAGTATGCCGATTATTTGTTACTTTGTCATGTGTATTATTCACGTGACATTAACCCATTAAAAGGCTATGTCTGTCTTTAAAACTACTTATTTTGTTGTTGCTGATCTGCTGCCAGCTACAACCTAAGAGTGGTTAAAACTTACTACTTCAACTGATTTTTGCCATCATGTTTTATCCACAAAGCTTTTCTGGCAGCTGCATTTTGGCTTCAGAGGGCAGACTGACATTTTGGCTTGGGAGGGCAGACTGGCTTTGTTGTTGTTAATTTGTTTTGCTTTTGTCCCCACAGGGAAGACATGAAATCTGGGGTACCAGATGCATGTCGTGTTCACGGAAGCCTGGAGGTCAGCAAGGTGGCAGGCAACTTCCATATTACTGCAGGAAAGTGAGTCTCTCTGCACTGCCTGGGTGGAGTGGGTAGAGGGTTCCTGGCTGCCAATCACCAGTGCAGCTTCAGCCAATCAGAACCTTGCAAATAATATTTTGCCCCAAACGTTTTTTCTAGTACCACACATTTGCCTCACAAGCTAAAGTATTGCAACAAAGCGGAAGACTGTTTGAGCCAAACATAACCATCCAAGTAAGCAGTAGCTCACATTCACTGATGGCGGGAGGTATCAGCTGCAATGAAATGAGGCAAATTAAGTTCATCTGATTGCTGGGTTCAGACTCTAATCAGCACACTCCGCCAGTCAACACAGTACCACATGGACACCAGGTCAAAAGCTGGTGTGAATCTGTTGGAGGCAGGGCCTAGAGCTCAGCACAGAACCCTCAATTGGGTCCACTTGCATGTGCCTTTGCAAGTAAGTATTATCAAGGAATCCCATGCCATTTAAAGTGTTGAACAGAAAGAATGCTGCAGTTTTTCAAAAGTCTGAAAATGTGTTGGTTATCTCCCTTAAAGGGACAGCCACCTTGTTAAAATATCTTGTCTAGATCTCCCTATGCAGCATTGTCTCCTTTGAGTGACAGTGAGGTGAAGTTTTTCCAAATTTGCATGTTTACACTTGCATGTCACTTTCAGCAACTTTGCTCAGATTTTAAGGTAACGGCAGTGGTGGAAAGATGAAAGTGAGAGACTTCAAGATTTGTGCACTTGACAGGTTCAGCTACTTGACTTCAACATTGTTACACATTATTGATAGGGCACACAAAACTTTCAATGTTTTATAAATTATATGCAGCATCTTGTAAAAGAGATATAACTGGTGCATTTTCTACATCAGTGGAAAACTTGATATTGGCATTATATCAGATTATTTGAGGGAGATCTTAGAAACTCAGTGAGTTAGATTTAGAGACAATGTCAGCTGAGTACTTGTTCTTCTTGTATTACTGTATGCTTATTATCATGCATCACTCTCTTTCAAAGACATGTCAAAATGATGGAGCAGAGGTTTAAATTTTTTACAGATTTTCACCCATTCCAGTGACCCTCTTTACTGTTGTTACAATGAAGTCTGTCATTTACTGATTGGTGGTGTATTTTAGGTCAGTGCCTGTGATACCCAAAGGACACGCCCACATTGCATTTATGATTGAAGGCAGTGGTAAGCAGTGCATGTTGCATTTTTACCCTCCATTACCCAATGGTATGGTGTTGTATTTTAGGTCAGTGCCTGTGATACCCAAAGGACACGCCCACATTGCTTTTATGATTGAAGGCAGTGGTAAGCAGTGCATGTTGCATTTTCACCATCCATTGCCCACTGGTGTTGTATTTTAGGTCAATGCCTTCATCCCAAGGATACAGCCACATTGCATTTATGATGGAAAACAGTGGTAAACAGTGCATGGCAGCTCTCCTAGACTTGCCTTTCCTAAGTCGTTTATATGTATTCCTGGCATGTAGTGGTTGGTGCATTTATTTTGCAAATCTTCTGGTCTGTCACTGTGTGCTTTAACAAACTAACTCAGTGTTTGTGCATGTAGGTAATTGTTTGCATTCTCATACCAATCGCACCAATCCCCCCCCACCATCCCGCCCCCACCCCGACTGCTTTTGGTTTATACCTGTTGTTCAGTTTCACTGCATTTGTGTGTGTGAATTTTGTGGATTGGTGGGTGAGTGGGGGGCTTCTTTTGTGTATGTGAGCATGTATGTGTGTTTTTGTTTCAGTGCTTGCCCAGCTTCTTGCTAACAGTAACATTTACTAATTTCATATTGGGTGGCATGTGACGTATGGATCTTTGACCAGTAAAGGCAGTTGAACCTCTTCACTGCATGGTAGCTTCTTTCATTTGATGGGGAGAATGTTGCCTATTGTAGAATGAAGGGCTATCACTTGCATTTTGCTTTGGTGTTTAATGAACCATGAGAATGAAATGTAGAGATATGGGGTGCAGTAACTGCCTGTGATGCATTGTTTGGTGTTGATATTAACACAGAGCAGTGGACATCCCTAGCCTTGGTCACACTCACTATGCAGCTCTTTTAGACATGGAGGGTAAGTTCATGGGGGCTGCACGGTATGTATAAAAACAGCAAGGACGCAGAGCATAAACTGAAGGGGGTTAGGTTGTATGTACTTGAAACTGACTTTCTGCAGAGAGAAAAAAATTGTCCACAGGGAAAAGAAATCTGCGGTAAGAAGAAGAAGGAAGCACCAGATTTAGTTCTGCACTGAATCACTTGCAAAACATATGGAGTGTGTTCACATGTGGCTATCACCCGTCTTGGTCACATTGTGAAGTCAGTCACTTGCTGTTACTCTCAAGGGCAGGTAATAGGCTTGAACGCAGGCAATAGGCTTGAACGCGGTCATTCCTACCGGCTTCTGCACCATGTTTTGGCCAAGTTCAAGAAACTCACCTTGTTGCCATGTGCTGTCTTTGCAACAGAAGTAAATGGTGAAACATTTATTTTGAGTCTGGATTTGTCCACGCCCACCTGTTACATACCAAAACAGCAAGGACAGAGATGGTAAGCTGAAATGGATTGTTATGTGTGTACAAAAACAGCTTGAAGCTAGGCTAACTGCTTTCGGGGTGTTCATGGCACTAACGATCAGCGGTTGGTGCCGTGAACACCGACCGTCGGTGCCGTGAACACCCCGAAAGCAACATCAAGGAAACACTGTGTGTAAAACTTAAAGCTAAAAAGTGACCACAGATGCAATTCTTTATGCACATTTTAGAAGGAGAAATGTCCCACACCAACAATAGAAGTTCAGAGAAGCATCAACCAGTCAGAATACTTCAACAAATATTCCACACACAAAAATGGAAACTAAAGCTGAGCAATGGAATGAAAGCTTTGTTCAAAAGCCAGCTGTCTATTGACAACGAAAGACATCCACAGCTACACTCAAATGAAGGAAATAATATTTGCTTGAATGCTAACATCAGACTTAAATCAATGCAATAAAATGAAAGAAATTACATTCATCAGACTTGAATGATCATGCATTTCACCTGTCAGCATCATGCCTCATGGTTGTCAAACAGAGTTTGTGATGAGAGAAGGGGGCTTAGAGCTTACCGCAGAACCCTTCACTACTTTCCCCCAGTAGACCAGTCATGCCAATGTTATGAGAATTGTGGATAAAATGTGTTGCCCTACTTTCTACAAAGCAGATTAAAAGATAAACATTTGCTTGTGGAACAATAATCATCTGCTACAGCCAGTCAGTAAATCAGGTCACTTACAAAGATGACCCACTTGTCCTATGCGACCTGGGCAGCCTCAGAACTTATACAAACATAGTTCCTTGCAGCTGTACACCATTTCAATAGTAAATACCGATAATAAAACCTCAAATCAAACCCTGTGAGAACTTAGCTGTTTCATCATGTCATTGTTTCAGTTTGTGTTTTGAACATCTGTCAAATTTGCCAGAAAGAAGACGTACCACCAGGCGGTACATCATTTGCTTCCCTCTTTGATTTTGTCCTTGACATGTTTAGTCACTCAAGCAGCAAACTGAATATATGGATGGCGTAGCCTACTGCTGTAAGCAAACACACCATGTAGGCCTACTTATGCTTTATCCCACTTCAAGTGGTTGTGGCAGCCAGCAAAGTGGGAATACAGTGCAGAAAACTGCAACTACGTTTCTTGATGTCAGTGGCATTGGCATGCTTTTGTTCTTCAGCTGTGTGAAACAAACATGTACAAGTCTGTAACTTTATTCCATCTCATTGCATAAACATAGCTGAGCTCCATAAAAATCTTTCCAGCACCGGCTGAGTCAACACTGTTCAGGCATTGACAAATCTGCTGCTTTGTTCTGGATAATCTTACTAATGCACACATTAAGGTCAACATGCTTTCAAAATGTTATGTAAAATACCAGAAGCTAAAGCACAATTACAACGTATTGTGGCTACTTTTGTGATGTCCTGTGTGAGAGACACAAAAACAAATGACAATCTACTTACCGCAGGCCAAAATGGTCTGAATATTATGAGGAGAATATTTCACAGCTACAAATAAAATATACATGTTCTATTAGGCTCTGGTTGTCCTATTTTATATGTGTCAATAAGCATACTTTTGGGAAGCAGGTGCCACCAGATTTAGCATTGCTGCTTGCTTTTTTAACCAGAACAGTAGATTGACTAGACAAGTTACTTAATTACTTGCCCTGAGATATGTCTGTGCATTTGAGTCTTTGTTGTCAAAATATGTGTATTTGTAAAATAATTAGTAATTGCTTTGGGCCATTACAGGTTAGGTGTGCTGTCCGTTATTATTAACATGGTTAGTTTCATGTAGTCTTGGTGGCCTATATGCTGTGTAACTAAAATGCATATCTATAGCATGGCATCTCCACCAACAAGGGATTGGCACTGCATGCTTTGCAAGCTGATAAACAAAATAAATAGTAATTAAAAAAAAAAAAGTGCCAGATGACATAGTGTTTGTATACATGTACACAATTATCTCCTATGATTGTCATCTGCTGTACCTCATTTGTGCATACGCTGTGTTTCAGACTACAACTTCTCCCACAGGATTGATCACTTCTCTTTTGGCGACCCTGTCACTGGAGTTGTCTACCCTTTGGATGGAACCCTTTACATCACAAACAGCAGTAAGTGAAGTGGGTTATTAGCACAGAAGGTGTGGAATGACTAGAGAAACTTCAAGCAACTTGTTCAGGTGAAAAATCCTGCCTTTGCAACCTTGCCACTAAAAAAGTGCATCCAGGTGTAGCAACAAAGTCTAATGCTGTTCATTTCAGTGGTAAAGCATTTGCCTGCCTGTACAGTCAAGGGACGAACAGATGGTGGGTGGATGGTAGTTGTATGAAAAGTTGATTGGCTTCTGGACCCCAACTGTGCTGGATCAGAAAAGGGAAGGGAGAAAGTTTGGACAAGTCAGAGCCTGGTTGTAAAGACAAACACTAGCTTTACCCTCATGCCTGCTGACCCCTCAAGCCAGTAATGGGTTGCCTCTGGACTGACTGCAGGGACCTTATTAGTCTTCACTGTGTCTAAGAAGAGGTTACTTTTGTCCACAGACTTCCACTTCTACCAGTACTTCATCCAGGTGGTGCCCACAGAAGTGCGCACCTACACCAACAATGTGGACACATACCAGTTTGCTGTCACTGAGCAGGTAATAAATGATTCTCTTCCCAAGTTCTGGTCCACACTGAACCAGAATGATTTGAGACTTGCAGCCAGTCTGAGACTTGCCTGAGACTTGCAGCCAGTCTTAATATGACTTCATGGACTGTTCATGAAGTCTGAATGATTGACACAGCGTATCATGCATCCAGGACACTATTTACTAGCATTGTTCAAGCTTTGCAGTTTGGGTTCTGTGAAGGAACCTTTACAAGCTCTCAAGAATGCTACTGGTTGACTGGTTTCAAGTGCTGATGAGACATTGTGCATATGAAGGGGGGATTAATTAAAAAAGGTTTTACAATTTGCTGTGCAGTGCAACCTCAGCTTACAGTTGGCCATGCAATGCAACGTCAGCTTGAGTTTGCTGTGCAATGCAACCTCAACCTAGTTTGCTTTGCGGTGTAACCTGAGCTTATAGTTGTTTTGTGAAATTCAGCCTCAGCTTTCAGTTTGCTGTGCTTGCAACCTTACATTTCATTTTGCAATGTAACATCACTTGCAGTTTGCTGTGCAATGCAGCCGTAGCTTACATTTTGCTTTGCAACCTCAGCATACAGTTTGTTGTGCAATCCATTTGTGGTACAGTGCAATCTCAGCTTGCAGTTTGCTATGCAGTGCAGTACCAGCTTTCATTTGCTGTACATGCAATCTCAGTTTGCAGTTTGTCATGCACTGCAGTCTCAACTTACGGTTTGCCGTCCCATGCTGTCAGCTTTCAGTTGTTGTAAAATGCAACCTGGTTGATCAGAATGCTTTGGTTCCCCCAGCAAATATTTTTGAATTAGCAAGTTTGTTAAATGAATTGTAGGGAAGCGGGATGGGGAGTGAGGGATGCAGGTTGGAAGCATAAATGAAGAGTCCCAATTCAGAGGTTGCTGTAACATAACTTTTGTTTACACCAACCAGGAAACAGCGTCTGTATTGGAAAAGACACAAGCAAAGAAAGCAGTTAGGACATGACAGCAAGAGTAAAGAGTAAACAAAAGCAGTTAACTAATAAAGAGAAGAATAACCATGTGGTTTACTGGTAGGCTACTATAATACATGATAGTAACAAAATCGTTAATAATCAAGGGTAGAAAATGCTTGCATGACTTGCACTCAAAACCATTATCTCACAGTGTCGTGGTAAGCATCAAAGACACAGCAGCATCAATTAAATGATGTAAGCTCACAGTGTCACAACAAGTGTAGAAGAAACACCCAGTATCAATTAACTGATGAAGGCAAACTTACTACATAACCACTGAATATATAATAGTATACAATGAAGTAACACAATGAGAAATACAGATTACAAATATCATCATTAACTAAACAGGGAGAGTGAAATGATTGTTACAGCAGTTCCACTTAAGCACACAGAGAGACTGACAGTGACACGGGTAGTACTTGGGATCAGGCCACAAGTGGGAGGAAGTGCCAGTCATAAACTGACTGGCTCAAGCCTCTGTACTCAATTGTGTACAAACTGGCTACAGCACGTCACTGTTACTGACTAGCAGAGCATATCCGTGAACAAGGACTCAAGGTCAAGGGTATTACCGATGCAGGCAGCGTATCAAGAATCTAAGCCGCTGATCTGGCTGTAGCAGTCTGCTCAGTCAGTGAACAGATACAAGGACGCTGCACATGACCTCGTTGCCACAACTGACACGCATCACTCCCGTTTGGGTACACACACAAGGACCCAGAAGGGCTTACAAGCTAGGCAGAGTGAAAGAGTCTACGCACCCAAGACTTGGCCATACAAAAGCCGGATCAAAAACAGAAATGTTTCTCACAGTTTATAATCAACTCCTATGCACTAAACCATATTCAGCTATTAAAATGAACATACAAATATGAAATAAACATCTTCAAAGTGTCAGCCATGATATACCACTGATTGCATGTAGAAAAATAGATCGGTAGGAAACAGATAAGTTATGCCACACAGAGATCTGCATAGCCGCACAAAGGAACCATACTTAGTTTAGAGGGATAACTTTGCATTGGCAAAGCATCACTCAAACTGAACATCCAACAATGGCAACATAACATACTAGTTACATATCATCTAACCAGGATTAGCTGCATACTTGTTGGAAGCACTGGTCACTTTGCGGCATAAAGGCTTCAAATTTGAACACACATACAATGTACACCTATGTCATGGTGGCAGTAACCAGGCAGCAATCACGCCAAAATTTCCCACGTGTTTGAACCAAAATCAAGGCACATTGTGAACATGGTAACATACATCATTTACATCAGTGAGAAACAACAGAACAACAAGCCACAGAAAATAATACTTACAGGCTCTCCCCTGTGAAATCAGACACATGGGTGCCCAGGCAGCAGCTCCCAACAACTCGGCTGCTTCTGTAGGGACAGTGGTGCGGTGGGGTGGGGGGTGGGGGGGGGGGGGGGTGCGTGCAGCCCAAGTACACAGGTTTAATATAACAACTCCATAAGTTAAGGCCATAAAACTTTCGCCCAATCAAAAAAGAGAAAGAAAGGTTAAAATGTCATGGGCCTGGAAAATGTAGTGCACTTGGCTAAGGAAGTATGCACATCTCCACTCATCTTTGCTTGCTGGTTGGTGTGCAGTGATGCAAGGATACAATATAAAAATTAAAATATATTATTGTGTCTATAATATACATGTCTTACAGTCACAAGTAGTACAACTGAAAGCACTGTCCTTTTATGACTCTTGCTTTATGGATGTTAGAATTATTTACCTTTTTAAATTCTGGATTGTGATGTTTTTGAGTGAAGGATGGTTCGGTGCACAGTTTGGACTCTCAGAACACTTATTTCTGGATTTAAAAGGAGTATGAGCATTTGCAAATTGTGTTACTGTGGAATTACATTTGGATGCTGAGGTTTCCAGACCTGGATTAGTGAGGGTCCATTGTTCATGTAATCTTTGCAGTGTGGATTCTTTCGGCGTACTTGCATTTAAAAAGAAAAGGCAGTGTGCCTGATCATGATATATATTGTAACAAGCATTAGTAGTGATTTCTTACAAAACATGTTGTGATTCAAGAACAAGTATGGATGTTTTCCTTTTTTTGAATACAAATTATTTTGATGCATGCCAAAATACTTTCTTTACAGAATCATGCCTTCAAACTCAGTGAAAGCACCCATGGTCCAGGCATTTTTGTTGGATATGATCTGTCGTCACTTATGATCCGAGTCCGTGAGGAACACAAACCATACAGGCAGTTTCTTGTCCGCCTGTGTGGCATCATAGGTGGCGTATTCCATGTCTCAGGTCAATGCACTAGTACAATAATTTATTACCTTTTAACATAAACACATATATGCACACACATACACACATACATTTACATGCACACAAATGCACACATGCATGCATACACACACACATGCACACACTGTGTGTACTTATTGAAGTTAAAAAAGTCTTTGTATTGATAGTAGTTTTTGCACACATGCATGCATACACACACACACATGCGCACACTGTGTGTGCTTAATGAAGTTTAAAAAGTCTTTGTATTGATAGTTGACTGGGTGTAAACACCAACTTACTTACTTACTTGTATTGATAGTAGTTTTTGCACACATGCACACACAGTGTGCGCATATCGAAGTTAAAAAAGTCTTTGTATTGATAGTAGTTTTATGTCGTGTTTTGAGGATGCAAATGTCAAGGCAAGCTGTAAACCATCTGCTCTTTTTATGAATAGAGTGATCTTGTTTTAGTTTCACCAAAACTTCATAGTCTCTGTCTTCAAATTAATCAGAATTTGTAGCAGGCCCTCAAACCCCCTGAAAGTATAGCCTGATAAATTCTTTTGAACTTTTGTAGTCATTGTGGTACGAAATGCAGACGCCACATTTTAAGTCTCCTCAGTATTGACACTGACTGACTGAGATTAACTCAACACAAAATATGCATGTATTTTTTTTATCATGTTAATATAGCCCCTGAGTTTACATAAATCTTTTTTTTTAAATGAGTCAGTTCAAGTTCAACTTTTGTCGTTCTCTATTTTCACAGTTATGTAGTGCACACAAACAGAAAATGATCTAACCCAAAACAAGCAAGACATTTCCTAAGGTTAAGATGTTTGTTTATGCTGTTAGTTTGGCACATGACAGTTTGAAGGATTCCAACCAAACAAACATCCAAGTTCTTATGATACTTTTTAAATTGCATTGTATGCAAGTGTCCTTCATCATCAAGATGCAAAGTGATGCAGTGTAGCTGATCTGGGTTGAGCGCATGGGGCTGTGACAGTCTGCTAGTTTGTGTATTTTTTTCCAATTTTATTTATAACTACTGGTGACATCAAGATTCCTGGCTTGTGGGCGAAATTATAGTAGCAGACGATATTGACGGCCATTTTGCTTTTTGATTGCCGGCTTTACAGCCGCAATGATGTATTTATTTATAATTTTGTAAAACTTCAGAAATTAGGTATTTATTGTAATTTTATATATTTATAGCTAGTATTTATGATGTAGACTTTCAAAATATTTCATAAAAGTAGGAACAGGGCTTAGATTAGATGGATTTGGGATTTGCAGATTTAATCGGTTGCAGAACTTTGAGTCTGGCGCCGAATTTGGTGTGTGTGTTTGTTATCCAGGCTTATTTCTTGATTTTTAGGTAAATAAGTAGGAGGACTGCGTATATAGTGAATGTTTGGTGTATTTTAGGGCCCTAGGTTCAAACCTGTAATAGTGTTTAGGGGTATAGGTCATGTTGTAGTTAATAAATTTGAGGTTAATTGCTGCGAATGCGGTTCCACGGCTGGGCTCACAGAGTTAATCTTATTTTAGTTTCATTTGATAGACTAGATAACAAGGATAATTTTTGATAGATAAAAAGATAATGGTCCGCAGTTTTTGGCATTTTAAACCGTGTTATAATGTGTTTAGTACTTTTTGAGTTAGGGCCCAATCAAAAGTTAGAAGAAACACAAGCTAGTAGTTTGAAGTGCCTCAGGCAGCCTGCACAGATTTTGCTGGACAGTGCTGTTTGTGCGGTCCGCCCAGCTGATATAAATAAGAGGTGAGTGCAGCAGGTGGCAGCTATCTTGATTTAGTGTTCCATTGGCCCGGGTCCATGACTGCATTTTGGCCACAAGTTCGGGAGAATCACCTCGTTGCCACATGCTGTCTTCACAACAAATAAAATGGTGAAACATCTATTTTGACTCTGGAGTGAATTCCCCACAACCTGTCACAGGGCTTTAAGTTACCCTTTCACCAATCAGTTAGTTATGAAAGAATCAGTTTATATAGTCCTCATTCCAGAGAACACACTAACATTTTAGCAGCCAATACCATTTAGTTTTTGCTGTTGATCCCATGCAGGAATGCTTCAGTCGCTGGTCACCTTCATCTACGATGCAATGTGCTGTCGCCTTAAGCTGGGCAAATGTGGCCACCAGGTGACCTACGATGAAGCAGTGAAAGGCCTTCCAGCAATGTCACTGCCCACTGAAATGCCAGCTGCTCCTTTGCTGGATTCAGCAGAAGAACAAGATGCACAGGATGGATTTCCACTTCACAGTTCTAGTAACTGATAATGTCAGCTGACCACTTCCATGCTGCTGTTATAAAACTGTGGTGTTGGTATATAAGCTGAATGGGGGGTGGGTGGGGGGGGGGATTGCAGCAGTTCATTTTATCATTGTTGTGAAAAGGTGTGTCTAAAGGTCAGGAAATAATGATCGCCCTGATATTACCGTACTGGTTGACTGGGCATAAAACACTAAGTTACATACTAGTCCAAAGTGTCAAAGACTGTTGTAGCCCTTTGAACAGTATGACTTGAGAGTCTGTTCAGTTTAAATGATTTGGAAAGGTGCGAAAATGGTGTTGTATTCATTTTTTGGTTGTTGATTGTTTGTTTCCTTTGGTTTCTCGTGTATTTTCTAGCTTTAAACAAAAGTGAAACAGGAGAGCTTTTGTGCAACCTTTAGATGTAAATCTCACAAAAATGTTTGAGATTTCATAAAAAGAAGTATTTTTCAGTGTATAGTTTGCATGTTTCTTACCTCAAGCACACCTGTGCCTTTTCACGTGTTTTGCTGTCTTTTTAGGAAAAGGAAAATATTTAACACCAATTGGAAATTGTTCAAGGAAGACAACTTGTGTACACATCTGGTCTACAGAAGGATCAACAAATATGGGAAACATTAAACCTAGAGATGTGCATTTTCACTAAGTTTATGGTCAGTTAGCTTTAGACTTCACATGGTTGTGCTGTGCATAGACAAGATTATGTACATAACCTTTAGTGACAGTGTCATGTCCTCAAGAGAAAGAAAGAAAAAAAAAAGGACTTGATAGCAACCTAATGAGAAAGTCAAACATATTTATAAGTCTTATTTTAAGATACTATAATTATTTTTTCATGATGTTGGTACTTTTTTTCTTTTCTTTGTTTTTTTGCATCTAGGATAAGTTACAATAGATGTTTGTTCTTTTTTTCTTTTTAAGTTGTTTAACATTTTCGTGCCAGGTTGTGCTGTAATGCAGCTCTCATAGTTTACTGGGTGTTAAATATTAAGCAGCTAATTTCAGGTGCATGCCAATTTGGATGACCATCACCCTTCCGAAGTTACAACAGAAAGTTGTATTTTCTCATTTTCAGTGCAAGTTGACAGAGCATCAGATCTTATTTGAACCAAAAGGATTTTGAGATTTTGTTTGAATGGGTCCAAACAGGGTAAGCTACATATGCAGAAGACAGAATGTGAAAGTGCATGTATGACACAGGACTGTAAATGATCTGCAGGTGAGATATTTGCTGTTCTTCTGGACCGACACGTTTACAAAGACAATAAATAATGCTGTTATCTTTTCCACGTGTGGACCAGTGTGTCTTTATGTCCCTTTTGCTCTTCTTTTTTGCTATATAGGGAATTTTCCATCGTCATGATGATAGTTCTGAACCAGTTCCTTCCATTTTCTCTGAGCCAGTTGACAATAGGCCACTGTTGGTGTTATGTCTAGTCTTAAATAGTAAACATGGGCATGTGCCTATCAAATGGCTAATTTCAATAGCAAACACTCTTAGCATGTAAATGGTACAGTCCAGACTGACCGGACAAAAACAAGTCAACCATATATAGACATAAGAAGATAGCTATACTCAAAGATTCCCGCCATACGGCATTCCCAGGGCAAGCCATTGTCTACAAGAGACAAGCTTCCTTCCTCCGTATTGCCTGTGGCATCACTTTGCCTGAATTCCAATAAAGTAACTAAATAACTGATTCAGTCAGTGTGTTATGTCAGTTTGAACCGGGCAAACATGACAGTTGGTACTTTTTTTATACAATATATAGACACACACATGCACACATACACACACCATACACACATTTACTTGAGGTAGGCTGGAGACAGTTGGAGGTCCTAACTCCAGGCACTGGTTTACAACATCCTTCCTCCAACCACTGCCATAGATGATTACGCCATAGGTCTCAAAAAACTGTTGGCTAAAGAACAGTTTTTCGATGACGCTCAAACGGCAGTAAGTTTGTAACAGACAACTCAAATTACATCAGAAGTTTCTAATAACTGACCACGTTTCATACACCAGCACAAATAAAACCAAAATCATATGAATTGAGACAGAACTTCTTCTTTTTTCCTGTGGCAGATGCATCTCCTGTTTACGTGGGTGCTTGGGCGCTATGTTGCTTCCACAGTCTTATCACTACCCAAGGCAACAGGTTATCTCAACTCAGTGTCTGCTCCTGCCCACCAGAGAATGGTTTGACTCCATACACATGCATGCCGGGGTAGGGACGTGCCACTGTCACAACGTGCAGTTCAGGATGCCATTGGTCTTGGATCTTGCTCCTGCCAAGGATACGGTTTCTCAGGTAGACCAGGTCACCAAAGTGTAATGAGTGATCTGCAACTTTCTGGTCCATCTGCTTTCGTCTGTCCGCTGCAGCTTCTTGGGGATGTTTCAGTGCCCTGGCATGTGGATCCTGCAGCTGCAGGTGCAGTCGATGCTGCTGTACCTAATGAGTGGGTCCAGCCATAGATGTGGTTGTATGCCCAAGCAAGTGGTCAACTGGTAGCTGAGGTTGCCTGGACGAACAGGAGGAAGTGGGGTGAAACCCCAGTGGAAATGTGAGGCGTGTTGTTATATGCCTGCACAAGCTCTGGGAGGTACTGCAACCACTTGGACTTCTGTTCTGGAGGCAGGGTTCAAAGCAGATGATGCAAGGAGTGATCGAATCACTTGCACTGTGCATTGCCATGGGGGTACGGTGGTATGGGGTTGTCCGGGTCTTCTTGATGCTATAGAGTCCACACTGTGGATCTTCTGGGGGACCCCGTACGGTGTTGGAACCAATCAGGCATGAACCAATACCTTGGCCACCGTCCCTGCATCCTGCTAGCCAGCACCAAACCGCTTTGTAGGAACTGAAGTGGGGTGGGTAGTGAGGGAGGCAGGTTGGAAGTATAAATGAAGAGTCACAAGTCAGAGGTTACATAACTTTTATTTACACCAACCAGGAAACAGTGTAGGCTCTCCCCTGAATCAGACACATGGGTGCACAGGCAGCAGCTCAAAAACGACCTGCTGAAGTTCTGCAGGGACACTGGGGGAAAGGATGCAGCGGGCCCAGCACGCAAGTTTTAACATTTTGTATGTTAGGACCATAAAACTTTCGCCCAATCAAAACTGAAAGAGAAAGAACAACAGAAAGAAAGTTAAAAGGTCATATGGGCCTGGAAAACGCACAATGGACCCAGTTACATAGATGCACAAATCCACATGTTTATCTAGAAGGTTTTTGAAGGATTTAGTGTTCTTGCTAATAACAATGCTTCTCCTCTTTCCTGCTTCACGTAGTGTCCAGCTGGGATTGCAGTTCTTGTGGTGGAATCACTGACCTTCAGTCTTTAGTTCTAGAACACTACATGTCCGATCCATCTCCAGCGCCTTGTGACCGGCATGGCTGTGTGCCTGTCTTCCTTGGTGGTTGCTCTGGTCGACTTATTGCCAATTTACAATCCTTGTTTGGGCCCATGTGGCAAGCTAGTTAATGTTATCCGTAGTCATTGTACTACATGTATCAGTGCCGCCAGATGAATATCCCCATGGGAATGATGAAGTTGTGGTGTATTGTATGTATGTCCAGAGCACGTTAACTGTCCTTTGCAACATGCTACGGGCACTTCTTCAGTCTTCTTCTTCTTCTTCTTCTTTCTGTGTGTGTGTCAGTATCACAGTCAGTCTGTGTGTAGTGTGTGTGGGTCATTTTTTCTTCTTCTTCAGTTGTGTGCGTCAGTGTGTACACATTTTTCCGTTTTGTTGTTGTTGACAGTATTATTATTATTATATGTTATTTTTCACAACACCTCTCTCTCTCTCTCCCGTCCGCACCCCGCTTCAGGCCCCCCCCCCCCTTTTTTTTTTTTTTGTGGGGAACAACTGCTGCTAACAAAGTATGAAGCGAATTGGACTTACTTCCCTTCTGAAATGAAATGGTGCAAGAATTAATTTAGTTTTTGTATTTTATTTCATCTTCAACATATATGGAAATGTGTTGCCTCTTGTCATTTTTGCAACTTAATACCTTTGAATTTACTCATGTTCAACAATATATTTTAATTTTTGTTTGCGTAATCTATAAAAAATTAAAAAAAGTTTTAAAAGGAGAGGCTTGTTAATCACAGATGGCTTTGGCTATTGTGATTCTCTGGTACTGCTTCCGTTAACATGTAAAGCGCCGAAGATTCAAAGAACTTATCTATGTAAGTCTTGTGTCTGTCACTCACATTTGGTATTGTTTTGCTTAAATAATGGTGACACACTCATAATCATGATGATCTTCAGCTTGCTACGGAAAATCTGTGCGAAATGATACCCCCAGATCCTAAGTACTAAACTGCGGCATTTCCAAACAGCTGCAGACGAATTTTTGCAGTAACAACTAACATCAGTGGCTTTGTGTTGCTAGGTTGGTTTTCTTTGACTTGGTTCTCGATGACATTACAAGGGAGTTCCAGCAGTAAATCATGACGAATGACGTGCAGAATTTGGGCCTGCCATGTACTGCACCAAAAGTGCCTATTTACTGTTATGTCCTCTCATTCCATTACTAGACAAGGATCACATTGAGTTATTGAGGTATTTGTTCAGTGTGTCCCAGAAGACAGTGCCTAGGGATGGAAGGACCTCCAGTGCAGTGTAAGCAGGGAAGAGACAGAGGGGTGTGGGACCAGGGAGAAAAGGTGGGAGCTTATCTACACACGCTCGAGGGTTCCAGACTAGAACAGGCCCAGGAAATCAGGCCTGTGCAAAACTGCTATTACTACTGCAGGTCGTAACATTTACCGAGATTTATAAAATTGGAGCGGGGTGGGGGGATCAGCCAATTGGTAGAAACACTGCTGGTATATAAGTACATAATATCCACATTTAGCCCTGTTGTTTCAATGTACTCAAAAGTTACTCTTGTTGTTCACAGCCATAAAACCAATTGAATTTATGACTATGTGAAAATAGTTAACACTTGAAAGTCATTCCATTAAGTACTTATAGAACTTTTGCAAGGTAGCATCTGCATGCTCGCAAACGCCTTGCGAGAGAATCTGTGAGAATTGTCACCAGTGTCTCTAGTAAATTGGTACTTTACACTAGTTTACAGGCACACGTGCAAGTGGAGGAAGAACTGAGAGGGCTATTTTTTGTTAAGTGTGATAGTTTGATCAATTTATTTCATAATTTGTTTGTTTAAATGCTTTATCATATATATGGTTTTTGATTTTCTCCTTCATGTATGTTGAACTAATTCCAGCCAAGTTTGAGGGTACTGATCACATGAAATCAGAATGCGGCGACTAAATGTCAGCAAGAAAGGAGCACTGAAAGTGGTTAAGGAGCTTGATGCATTTCCTAAAGTTCCAGAGGACTGCAAAGAAACGTCTCCCTCAAGAGGAGGATGTAAGTCACAGTTTTAATGAATATTACAAAATGTTCTTGTTACTTGTATACAAACTGGCAACTTTTCTGTTTACTTCTGTGATATTAATTTTTGTTATGGTAATTATACATGGAAATTTATTTAGAAAATAAAATACTCACAGACACCTGGAGGTACCAATTAAAACTTAATGTAGCAGACCTTTTGATAGCAACTCCTGAAAGAATAGCAGGAGGAAAGAAAAAAAAGGAAAGAAAAAAGTGACCATTAATTAATATAATTATAGACTCTTGGCCTATGAAATAGTTGGCCCAGTTGCTCTCTCTCTCTCTCTCTCTCTCTCTCTCTCTCTCTCCTTCACATTCTTGGCATTTGCTTATAAATATTGTTAGAAACAGCCAAAATGAAAAAATATGTGGGATCTGAGATCATTGAGTGAGTGTACAGTAGAGTATTATTTTGCTCATCTTTGACACAGTGTCACCAATCATTGCTGAAGTGAAAAATATGTGGGATCTGAGATCCGTGAATGAGTGTACAGTGAAATATTATTTTGCTCTTCTTTGACACAGTGTCACCAAGTGAGAAAATTATACATGTATCATGTATACAATACTTATCCACATTAAAATGACAGCCTATACATGTATGTTTTGTTAACAATGATGGATCCTTATGAATGTTAAACAGTCAAGCTGATCACACAAAGACAAAAATATTCTTTTGATAGTGACTTCTTGCATTTCAATTTTGATTATGGTTTTCATTTTTTTCATGGGGCATAATGCTGTGTAAGGCCATAAGGGTAAGTAGTACTAAGAAGTACTATGTATCTATTCAGAGAAATCACTGCTTTGACAGAAGAAGAAGAAATGTATACATGTACACCTATGTACAGTGATACAGACACTGAGACAGAGAAGCACCTAAAGACGTGCACATTCACATACACATGCACAGCCATTGTACACATTTTGAAATGTTGACTGTGTGTTTGCAGTGTCCATCATGACATTCTGCCTGATCATCATCTTGGTACTGTCTGAAATAGAATACTACACCAGCACTGAGTTGCAGTTTGACTATGAAGTAGACACCAATTTCTCCAGGTACACATGGTGATGTATTACATGATTCATAGATTTTACATCAACAAGGGCTGGTTTAATGAACAAGGTAAATGCTAGTGGAAAGCCCTCCATCCCACTGTGCAGTTATAGTTGTACTTTGTATGCACAGTTTGAAGTTACAACAGCCTGATTGATAACTGAAAGTGTATGCTTTCAATCCTTTGTTTGATAGACATCATTTAACCCTCAGAGACCTGAGCACTCTTGCAGCAAGGAGAAAATGATGAAACTTGGTGTGGATTCTTAACTTGGCCCCAATATCTCACTTCACTTACCACTTAATTTTTTTTTTTTTTTTAGTGACCTGGACCTGGATTTCCTCTGTGGAAAAGATTGATGGATGGAATAGAGGATAGATGGGCGGGGGAAAGATAAGGGGGGGGGGGGGGGTGATGGGAAGAAGATTGATGGATGGAATAGAGGATAGATGGGCGGGGAAAGATAAGGGGTGGAGGGGGTAGATGGGATTGATGGGAGGATTGATGGATGGAATAGAGGACAGGGGGGGGGGGGGAGGGGTAGATGGAGGTGGAGAGAGATGAATAGGGATAGGATAGATTGGGGGGGGGGGGGGTAGATGGAAGAGGATTGATGGGGGGGGGGGGGGGGAGGGGTGAGATGGGAATGGATTGATGGATGGAATAGAGGATAGATGGGCGGAGGGAAAGATAAGGGGGTGGAGGGGTAGATGGGATGATGGGAGGATGATGGATGGAATAGAGGACAGGGGGGGGGGGGGGTAGATGGGAAGGGGTGGATATGGATGGAATAGAGGATAGGGGGGGGGGGGGGGGGGTAGTGGGGAAGGGTTGATGATGGGAAATAAGGGATGGGGTAGGATGATGAAGAGGATCAATGGGTGGAATAGAGGATAGAGGGCTGTAGAGAGGATGGATGTGGAAGGGGGAAGTAGAGAGGATGGATGGGGGGGTATACAGGATGGATATGGAGGGTGTACATAACAAACACCAGTAGAAAGCCATTAAATACACACTTTCCTCACACTTTGTAGCCAGCATGTTACCACCATTTCTTTGCTTTGCACCCTTTCTATAAGAAGTGCTGGTAACATTTTGGTTCTTGCTTCTTGGCTTTTAGCGGTATTTCTGCTTTCATGCATAAGCTAGTTTACTGACTCAGGAATCAAGTCAGACTAGAACTAGAAGTCCGAATTTTAACTGTATCTAAATTGTAATTGTAAGCCAGGTAGTATGCAGGTGGATATAACACAGCTAAAATTAATATTATTATTGATGTTCTGTATGGGCTGACAGTCTTATTTTTCTTCTGTATCAGTCATATGTGGGTGGGGGGATGTGTTGCTTTACCTTCATCTTCGTCCATTTAGTGGCCACACTGGTTGATTGCACTGCTACTTTTGTCTTTGCAGGCATTTGCTTGTTTTCCATTAGATCATGATGATGATGTCATCAGTTGAGTACTTTTGCAGTTTGACACTTTATGAAAAGAGTCTTTCTGAAAGCTTGTGCAGAACATTTTGATATTGTTGCAGGAAAATCAAGATCAATGTTGACATCACAGTAGCCATGAAGTGCATGCGTGAGTACTTAAACATGGTCATGTCATGATGTGTAATAAATACATAATTTTGTACATATAAATAAGCTGCATCATGATACGTGTGTTGCATTTGCAGACAATTCCTGCAGATTTAATGTTGTGAATGTATAGAAGTGCGAAGGAAGTTGAATATGTATTTAAAGACAGTGTCTGGCTAAAACAGGTCTGTGTCATTTTTAAAAGGCATTCCAAGGGAAAACACATGTTGGCCTGAGATTAATGAGAACAGAGGAAATGTGCAAATGTTTTTATTTGCAGGCTCATGTAACATGAAAATGTTTTACTGATTAACCTAGTCTACACCTGCCACTGTCTTTCACATGTATCTCACTCCCAGCCCCCAACACCTTCCCATCCTGTCTTGTCCCATTGTCTTCACTATCTGACCCACCCACACATGGATAAAAAACAGCAGCAAAATATCTTGTTGCACAGATATAGGAGCAGATGTTCTGGACCAGACTGGACAAGATGTGTTCAGCTACGGGAAGCTGAAGGAAGAGCCAGCATACTTTGAGTTGTCACCAAAGCAGCAGGAGTATTTGGAGTTCACGCAGCAGGTTAACGATTACCTGCGGCAAGAGTACCATGCCCTTCAGGAGTTGATGTGGCGGTCTGACAAGCCCACTTTTCTTGGTGGTATGCCTCCCAGGTGTGTGTGTATATCTGTGTGTGCTTGTGTGTGTGTGGTACTAGAAAAGAAACCATATATATAAATATATATGGTTAAATATACTGATTATTTATTACTTTGTCATGTGTATTATTCATGTGACATTGACCCTTTAAAAGGCTATGTCTGTCTTTTAAACAGCTTATTTTGTGCTCGAAAGGTTGCTAGTACTTTGTTGAATAAAACCACCACTACAGGTTCTGCTTTGCCGATCTGCTGCCAGCTACAAATTCACAAAGCTTTTCTGGCAGCTGCATTTTGGCTGGGGGGGGGCGGGGGAGCAGACTGGCTTTGTTGTTAATTTGTTTTGCTTTTGTCTCCACAGGGAAGACATGAAATCTGGGGTACCAGATGCATGTCGTGTTCATGGCAGCCTGGAGGTCAGCAAGGTGGCAGGCAACTTCCATATTACTGCAGGAAAGTGAGTCTCTCTGCACTGCCTGGGTGGAGTGGGTATAGGGTTCCTGGCTGCCAATCACCAGTGCAGCTTCAGCCAATCAGAACCTTGCAAATATTTTGCCCAAAAGCCCCCACCATGTTTGCCACACAAGCTAAAGCATTACAACAAAGTGAGACTGTTTGAGCCAAACATAACCATCCAAATAAGGAGTTCACATCCACTGAAGGCTAGAGGTATCAGCTGCAATGAAATGAGGCAAATTAAGTTCATCTGAATGCTGGGTTCAGACTCCAGTCAGCATACTGATGACCCATTTTTTCTCAAAGTGCCTCAAGCTTTTCCAAATGACAGTGGTGAGTCACAACTACATTTCACAGCAAAAATTCAAAGAGACTTGGAATCCATGTCAGCTAAGTACTTGCTTTTCTTGTATTACGTAATGCTTATGATCATGTGTCATTCTCTGTCAGAGACCTGGCAGAATAATGGAGCACAGGTTTGAAGGTTTGACAGATTATCACCTGTTCCAGTGACCCTCTTTACTGTTGTTACAATGAAGTCTGTCATTTACTGATTGGTGGTATATTTTAGGTCAGTGCCTGTAATACCCAAAGGACACGCCCACATTGCGTTTATGATTGAAGGCAGTGGTAAGCAGTGCATGTTGCATTTTTACCCAATGGTATGGTGTTGTATTTTAGGTCAGTGCCTCTCATACCTAAAGGTCATGCCCGCATTGCTTTTATGATTGAAAGCAGTGGCAAGCAGTGCATGTTTACCCTCCATTTCCCATTGGTGTTGTATTTTAGGTCAGTGCCTGTCATACCCAAAGGACATGCCCACATTGTGTTTATGATGGAAAACAGTGGTAAGCAGTGCATGGCAGCTCTCCTAAGCTTGCCCATCCTATTTCCATATATTCCTGGCATGTCATGGTTGGTACATGCATTTTGCGTGTTTTCTGGTCTGTCACTGTGTGCTTTAACAAACTAACCTTTAGCTAAGTGTTTGTGCATGCAGGTAATTGTTTGCATGCTCATACCAATCCTTCCCCCCCCCCCCCCCCACCCTTCTTTTGTATATATGTGTGTGTGTGTGGGCATGTGTGTTTTTGCTTGAACACTTGCCTGGCTTCCTGCTAGTAACAGTAACATTTACTATTTTCATTTTGGGCAGCATGTGAAGTATGGATCTTTCACCAGTAAAGGCAGTTGAACCTCTTCACTGCATGGTAGCTTCTTTCATCTGATGGGGAGAATGTTGCCTGTTGCAGAATGAAGGGTTGTCACTTGCATTTTGCTTTGGTGTTTAATGAACCATGAGAATGAAATGTAGAGATATGGGGTGCAGTCACTGCCTGTGATGCATTGTTTGGTGTTGATATTAACACAGAGCAGTGGACATCCCTAGCCTTGGTCACACTCACTATGCAGCTCTTTTAGACATGGAGGGTAAGTTCATGGGGGCTGCACGGTATGTACCAAAACAGCAAGGATGCAGAGGGTAAGGTTGTGTGTTCAGTGTACCTAAACAGCTAGGACGCGGAGGGCACGCTTAAAGGGGCTATGTTGTGTGTACCAAAACAGCTTGGAGCACTGAAAACGGAGTGCAGGGGTTGAATAAAGATTCTGAAGAAGGTTGAGGTTTGGGTGTGCTGGTCACAGAACCAGGACCCAAAGCTCAAACCACAGGTCTTGTTCAAGTTCTGCTTGGTGGATGAACAAACTTGCATGTGTGTACAGTCAAATACTGAAACGAAGGTGACTGGCAGTATTAAGAACAAAACAACAGCCAAGAGGAAGCAGATTAGAATGCACAAAGATTAACAATGAATGCTTTTTGTTGAGGTGGGACAAAACAGTACACATTTTTGATAAATATTCAATTTCATAGTGACTAGCAGACGGAGAAGGAACAGAGTAATCCATTTGTAGCTTGTAAAAGGCAGAATTGCCCTCAGTTTGCACAATATTTTGTTCTATCTCTATTATATAAAGAGTGTTGATTTTATTTCCTGGGTTTTGTGTGTTATGATTTCTGTGTCATATGCACAATATTCTCTGCGTGTGGTCTGTTTGCTGGAGGTGATAAATTTCACCCTGAAGTTCGATAAAAAGACTGGTGTTGGTGGCACAGAAGGCTTGGGCTCTTTGGTGTGATTGGATGATGGAAGGGGGGGGAAGAAGATTGTTTGAGCAAGTCACAGTAGTTGGCACAGTTTCTGTATGAATTAAGGTACATGATACCAGGTTTATGGTTGTTTTTGTTTTATTTTTTAATTGCTTTATTCCTTTCAGCTGATTCAAAATAGACGTGTTGTCTTTGATGTTGCATGTATTTTTTTTTTAATCATTTCATTTTAAAATTAAAACTGGGCAGCAGTTTTCATTGTTCCTGTCTGATGGTTAAATTGATGTGCATAATAAGTAACCCACAGAGTGGGAAGATAAGTACCTTAATGGCATATATATCTGTGCATATTCTGCCAGTGAATGGTTAGTTGGGCTAGGCAGTGTGGCTCTGTGGCAGTTGGCTTTCCAACAGAAAACAACCAGATTTTTTTCAAATTACAAAGAGTTTTGACATGTTTACCACAGTTTGTTGGTGCTAGCTTCAGGAAGGTTCATACAGTCTTTAAAAATCTGCAAAAACTGAGGTGCCTTTCTCTGGGCCTGGAAAGTTTGGGGAAAATGACAGTTAGCCAATATCTTGGCAAGTTTGGGAATTTCATGATACTGATAATCTGCTTAACAGTGGGTGATAAAAGGAACAAAGTAAATTTGTTGACTTGAAACCCAACTGTTGAAATTGTGTGCATAGCTGAGCAGCAACTTGGTCTGGGAAACTGGTCATTAAATTTGTTTTGGAAAAGTTAGAAAGTTTGAATTAAAAATCTTGTACAAACCAGTTCAGCTAAGAGATTTAAGATGATTTTACACTGATCCAGACAGTCATGATTGCCTAGCCATATTCCTTTGACTCAGGCCGTAGTATGCTTGCTTTCCTTGTAATTTATGCTGTGCTCTGTTCAAGTTCTATGTTGCTTTACATCCACAGAGACCCTAAGGACTATTAGGGATGTCACTGTGCTCTGGTTGTAATCATTCTTAGTATCTTCACTCTGCAAAGAAAAAAGCTGGTGTTTTTTTAGCAGGCCCTTGATACAATGGTGTCAACATACACTTGACTGCCATCAACCATGGGAATTATAATAAAGAAAAACAGCTTGTTTAGAGTGCAGTAACATTTAGTTCAACACTTTTTTCATCTTGTCTTTTTAGCACTCTTCTTCCAACGTTGCCGTATGTAAATGTGTGTGTATTTTCTAACTTTGTAACTTTCCTGTTTTCTAACAATATTCATGGTTCAAAACATCATTGAATGTTGTTAATCCTGGGTTGAGTTTTGATTTTTTTTTAGGGGGGGAGGGGGGGGGGGTGTATCACTTATATCTTTGCAACCAAACTAGATGTGTTGATGTACTATTATTAATAACCAGACCTAGTGCAAGCAAAGTGGGCCTATAATTACAACAGTGACTTACAGTAACAAGGCATACAACTGGGGCATTTTTCCCTGAAGGCAACAAACCTTGTTTTGTAAGTATGTATGCCAGTATGGTCTCAGTTGAAGTGTATATTTTCAGTTCATAATCATAGTCATTTTTACAGGAATCTTATCCTGCATTTGGTGCATCTTTGAATACAATAGCATGGTCAGATTGTCAAAGCAAAATAACTCTGCATAATCCTGCACACAGCTGTAGAACTGCTTTTTCACAGTCACCATCTAGTGATATTCATTTATCTAACATGTTTATACCCTTCTCTTACCAGGCTCCAACTACCTGCAGTCCACTGCTTCTTTCCATCTGTCATGCTACCTCTGTCAGTTCTTTGAAATTTTTCATGAAAACACAACTCTTTTTTTCAGTCCCGTTGCCCTGGGATTATTGTTAGATTATACATTTGAATATTTGAAAGAAATTAACATTTTTGCAAGATTATGATGCTGTGATCAGTTTTTCATTCTGTTTATGTTTGAACCCATTTTACCTGTTTAAAAAAAATTGAAGATGTACCAGTTTTAACATGTATTTTATTTTGAGTGTTTATTGTGTTCTAATGAAATGTTTCAACCTGTTATAACCTTTCTGGTATAGTGGGCATAAGAAAACAAGTTACTTTCTTGCCCTGAGATGTGTCTGTGCATTTGAGTCTTTGTTGTCAAAATATGTGTATTTGTAAAATAATTAGTAATTGCTTTGGGTCATTACAGGTTAGGTGTGCTGTCCGTTATTATTAACATGGTTAGTTTCATGTAGTCTTGGTGGCCTGTATGCTGTGTAACTAAAATGCATATCTATAGCATGGCATCTCCACCAACAAGGGATTGGCACACCGTGCTTTGCAAGCTGATGAACAAAATAAATAGCAATTAATTATTATTTTTAAAGGTGCAAGGTGACATAGTGTTTGTATGTACACAGTTATCTCCTATGAAGTATGACTGTCATCTCTGTTTGTTGTTACCTTTCATCTTTTCTATTTGCTATACTTCACTTGTGCATCTGCTCTGTTTCAGACTACAACTTCTCCCACAGGATTGATCACTTCTCTTTCGGTGACCCTGTCACTGGAGTTGTCTACCCTCTGGACGGAACCCTTTACGTCACAGACAGCAGTAAGTGAAGTGGGTTATTAGCACAGGTGTGGAATGACTGGAGAAACTTCAAGCAACTTGTTCAGGTGAAAAATCCTGCCTTTGCAACCTTGCCACTAAAAAAGGGCTTCCAGGTGTAGCAACAAAGTCTAATGCTGTTTATTTCAGTGGTAAAGCATTTGCCTGCCTGCCATTTGACTGTACAGTCAAGGGACAAACAGATGGTGGGTGGATGGTAGTTGTATGAAAAGATGATTGGCTTCTGGACCCCAACTGTGCTGGATCAGAAAAGGGAAGGGAGAAAATTTGGACAAGTCAGAGCCTGGTTGTAAAAACAAACACTAGCTTTACCCTTATGCCTGCAGACCCCCCAAGCCAGTAATGGGTTGCCTCTGGACTGAATGCAGGGACCTTAGAAGAGGTTATCTTTGTCCACAGACTTCCACATCTACCAGTACTTCATCCAGGTGGTGCCTACAGAAGTGCGCACCTACACCAACAATGTGGACACATACCAGTTTGCTGTCACAGAGAGGGTAATTATTGATTCTCTTACCTAGTGTTGGATACGGAACAACCAGTCTTGTTCAATGGCCTGGGAGAGGCAGAGGCTTACATCCCTTCTTAATATGACTTCACGAGCTGTTCATAAAATCTCTGAATTATTCACAAAGCCTGTCTTGCATCCAGGACACTATTTGCAAACATTGTTCTGGCTTTGTAGTTTGAGTTCTGTGAAGGAACTTTCACAAGCTCTAAAGAATGCTGATTGATGTTTCATGCAACCTCCTTTCAGTAAAAATGATTTTGATGCAGTGCTGAAACTACATGACGAAATACCTTCTTTACAGAATCGCACCATCAACCACAAGGAAGGCAGCCATGGTGTTCCCGGGATTTTTGTCAAATATGATCTGTCATCACTGCTGATACGTGTCCGTGAGGAACACAAACCTTACTGGCAATTTCTTGTTCGCTTGTGTGGCATCATAGGTGGCATATTCTCTGTCTCAGGTCAGTGTACTAGTGCACTACTTCATTACCTTTTCACATAAACACACATTAAGGCACACACATTTACATGCATGCACACACAAATGCACACATGAATACATACACACACATGCATGCACACACTGTGTATGCTTACTGAGGTTAAAAGATCTTTGTAATGATAGCAGTTTTGTGTTTTGAGGATGTAAATGTCAAAGCAAGCTGTAAACCATTTGCTCTTTTTAAGAGCGATCCTGTTTTAGTTTTGCTAAAACTTCATAACCTCCGTCTTCAAATTAATCAGAATTTGTAGCAGGCCCTCAAACCCCCTGAAAGTGTAGCCTGATAAATTTTCAAACTGTTGTAGTCATTGTGGTACAAAATGCAGACAGTACCACATTTTTAGTCTCCTCAGTATTGACCATGACTGACTGAGATTAAATGAACACAAAATATGCATGTATTTTTTATCCTGTTAATAATATAGCAACTGAGTTTACATGTAGATCTTTTTAAAAAAACAGTCAGCTCGAGTTCAACTTTGCCTTACTCTGTTTTCAGTTATGTAGTGCACACAAACAGAAAATGATCTAACCCAAAACAAGCAAGACATTTCCTAAGAGTAAGATGTTCATTTATGCTGTTAGTTAAACACGTGACAATTTCAAGGATTCCAACAACAAAATTGCCCAAGTTCTTATGATCATTTTGAAAGTGCATGGTATGCATGAGTACTTCATTATCTAGATGCAAATTAATGCTAATCAGTGCAAATTACATGTTTTACAACAATTCACACTGGATTGAGGGCATAGGGCTTTAAGTTACCCTTTTAGTTTTACCAGTGAGCTAGTTATGAAAAAATATGTTTAAATAGTCCTCATTCGAAAGAACACACTAACATCTCAGCAGCCACTACCATTTAGTTTTGCTGTTAATCCCATGCAGGAATGCTTCAGTCACTGGTCACCTTCATCTACGATGCAATGTGCTGTCGCCTTAAGCTGGGCAAATGTGGCCACCAGGTGACCTACGATGAAGCAGTGAAAGGCCTTCCAGCAATGTCACTGCCCACTGAAGTGCCAGCTGCTCCTTTGCTGGATTCAGCAGAAGAACAAGATGCACAGGATGGATTTCTACTTCACAGTTCTGGGTACCGATAGTGTCAGCTGACTGCATCCAAGCTGCTGTTATAAACTGTGGTGTTGGTATAATCCAAATGGGCTGGGGGGGGGGGGGGGGGGGTGGAGGGAATTACAGCAGTTCATTTTCATTGTTGTAAAATGGTGTGTCTGAAAGTCTTTGAGAGTCTTTTCCCAGTTTAAATGATTTGGGAAGGTTGTGGGAAGATGGTGTTGTATTCATTTTTTGGTTGTAGATTTGTTTGTTTCCAATGGTTTCTCATGTATTTTCTAGCTCTGAAGAAAAGTAAAACTCTAGAGCTATTGTGCAACTTTTAGATGCAAATCTCACAAAAATATGTGCAATTTGATAAAAGAAGTAACTTTTAGGGTATAGGTTCTTACTTCTAGCACATGTCTATCTCTTCATGTGATTTGCTAGTAGACCTTTCAGGAAAAGTGAAATATTTAACACTAATAGGAAATTGTTTAAGGAAGACAACATGTGTAAAAATCATGTCTATTGGGCGGTTCAGGTGGGGTTGTTAACTCCCTTGACTTTTGCCTGGCATCACTTAGTCCCTTGGCTGCCTTTATTTCCAGTGCGTACTTTCTTCACAATGGAAGGCGGTGATGGTGAATTTGCAAATTTTACACTGCCAACTTTAAAGGCTTTCTGGGAGGTCCGTAGTCAGAATGTGTCTGGCAACAATCAATAACTTGTTGCTCATGCTATAGGATGCCCCAAAACGCATTTTTTCCATGAACTCATGATCTTCTGGTCAGCTGAAAATCAACACTTTTTTTCCACCCTACATCCCCTTTCCCTGGTAATTTTTGCAACTGCATCAGTGTTGGCATTTGTATTGCTTCGCAATTCTAGGTTCAACTTTCAGTTATACACTGTGTGAAGCAACGCCTACTCAGAAATTGGCCCGGAAGTGAAGCTGCGACCTCTCGCGACTTCTTGCACGAAAGATTACAAAGGGCATTCACTCGTGCAAACCAGCTTCACTGAACCGCCCATAGAAGGATCAACAAATATGGGAAATGTTTAACCAAGAGTTGCGCTTTCTAAGTTCAGTCAATTAACTTCTGACTTTGTATGATTGCTCTGTGCATAGACAAGATTACATGCATATAACCTTTGGTGACAGCATTATGTCCCCAAGGGAGGTAAAATAACCTGACTTGATAGAAACTTAATGGGAAAGTCAAAAGATATTAAACATAGTCTTATTTTTATAACACTGTAATTTAAAAAAAATCATGACCTGGTACTTTTGGGGTGGGGGGGGGGGGTGGCAGCTATGATAGTATTGTCTTATTAGTAACAATAGATGTTGGTTCTTTTTTTATTCTTGTCTTTTTAAGTTGTTTAATATTTTTCATGCCAGGTTGTCCTGCAATACAACTCTCATGGTTGACTAGGTATTAAATATCAGGCAACTAATGTCAGATGCATACCAGTCTGGATGACCAGGACCCTTCTGAAGTTAAACAGAAAGTTGTATTTTCTAATTTTTAATCCAAGTTGACTGAGGATCAGATCTTTGAATCAAAAGGATTTTGAGATTTTTTTTGAATGGGTCTAGTTCCAAACAGGGTAAACTACATATGCAGAAGACAGACTGTGCAAGTGCATGTATGACACAGGACTGTAAATGATCTGCAGGTGGGATATTTGCTGTTCTTCTGGACCAACACATTTACAAAGAGAATAAATAATGCTGTTATCTTTTCCATGTGTGAACCAGTGTGTGTTTATGTCCCGTTTGCTCTTCTTTCTTGCTATAGGGAATTTTACTTTCCTTTGCTCAACAAATCTTTTGAAATCAGGGGTCGCGAACATTTTAGAATTGCTTACAGCAAACGCAGCATCTTTAAAAAAAAAAATGCATACCACCAAACGCGACGCTACACATGCTGACAGCAATATTTAAAGAACAACCCTGCATTTATCTAGGTGATATTCTGCCTCTGTGTCATGCCTACTGCAAAATTATGTGCATGCCTGATGGACAGCAGCACTACTTTCAGTATCCTCAAACTTGGGTTCCTCCATGGCAATCAACATTTTTCACTGGTGCCTTGTTAGATCTCTGTTTTTCGCTGGAACTTGCAGATTCCTGGCTGGTTTGTTTACTTTCCTGAGTAGGCGGCCTGTTGTCAACTGGCTCGGAGCTAGTGGAAGGAACTGGTTCAGAACTATCATCATGCCTATCAAAAAAAGAAGTCAGTCTTCTGCATTGTCTTCTGTGACATTATGCTGAGCTGCAAAATGTGGTCAGTCCCGCAAACAAATGAATGGCAGGAAAGTAGTAATGCGGCTGGAAACTGGCATAGGCCGTGAACTACCACTGATCTTGTTCAGTGTCAATGACCCTGGCCTGGCAGCTGTCAAAGTTGATATGCTCTGGCAACCAACTTTACACCATGATGCTAGAGAGACTGTGACCATGTGAGAGCAAGACACTGCTTACATCCTTTCATTAAAACACATTCTGTCAATGTCATACAAATCAGGGCTTTTTTTGCATATGATAAATGCATAGGTTTGAGTAGCTCTGCGAGAGGGGTTTATTTTGCGTTTAAAACACCTGGAAATGCTCAAAAACTAGAGGAATTGAAAAAAAAGCTTCCAGCAGGTTGAACAGCAATTTTTTCAGTTCAGTATTAAAATAATATTAGTCTCGTTTGCTTTTACTTCTGCCCCCAGAAAATTAGCCATTTTAGTGCACTCAATGGTAATCGAAGCTGAATCTCAGATGATGTGGCACCTCAAAAAATAATTTTCATACATGCCCCACTTCGCTGAACCTGTGCAATACATGTACATAAATCACTTTTTGCCACTTATGGTTACTGTCACTGGGTGAGCCAGCATACTTTAAATAAAACAGGTTTAGGCCCTACCTTTATTGTTTTTCTTAAGTTGTTGATGTACTGAAGCCCATTATGGGAGTATACCTCAAAATGCAAGGGGATTTGTTGTTTTTATGAAAATTTTGTAAATTTCCTGAGAGCAAGACTGCTGGTGGATGGCCTACTGAAGGTTTTTTTTTTTTTTTAATGAAATGACCTCTGTGCAAGCATGTGATTGTGAAGAAAAATGATCAGACAGAATAGACCAGTCATGTAGGACTTGAGACTTGGATATAATGTTTCAAGTTGATGGATGATTTGGTTCATTTAGGTTACAAACTTACAGGAAAGATTAACAATCAAAGCTAGCTTTGTTTCCAACAACAAAACAATTCACGTTCACAAGACTCAAAACTGTCAAAGTTTATTCATTCCATATGCTAAAACCTGCCTGAACTGGATGACAAAAGAGAATGATGCTGAAGCTCTTGATCACTCTGTCACAGTAAATGTTGCTCCAGTGGGTTCACTTCATTAATGGTAAAACAAAGGAAACAATCAATGTTTCTTAGGTTAAAGACATTTCAAAAGTTGAACATCATCATGGCTCACACCATGTATGGGTTTGCTTCTTGTGTGCATGTGAGTGGTCCCCAAGTTGCAAGCCACTTCTTCAGTGCAATCTGACAGCATGAGATTAACAGGCAACAAGTCAACAATATGATAACCCCAAGCAAAGGTTTATATTTTTATGCTTGTTTGATCTTGACTGACATTAATCCTGTGGCATAACCTATGGGTCAGTCAGTATTATCCATTCATCCATTCTAGCTAGTTTTTCTGCGTGTGTATATTTTTTGTTGGGGGGGGGCGGGCGGTACATGTAATTGGACATACATGCATTCTCTGTATAAAACTGTTGTTGTTTTTTAAGCCTAAAGCTGCCTTGCCTGACGGCATGCTACTACACCACAAACATACATCATAACTTGACAGCTGCTCTCAGCTTTGCTGACCTGCACCTAGGGTTGCAAGCAAGTTCATCAAATGACGGCGTGGTCACTTTCTTTGACACTGGCTGCCATTTTTTCCCAAGCAGTTCCTCCAAGGCATGCAGAGGCTGAATTAGGGATGGATTGCGATGGTGATCTCCCACAGTCATGTTGGCTTGCGCATCCATCTCAATGCCATGGAAGTGCCGCTTCACAATGCGATCTTCTAATGAGTGAAAGGATATTACCACACAACATCCTTGTGGGCGAAGATACCTCCAGGCAAGTTCAAGGCCATTGTGGAGTTCATTGATCTCATTGTTGACAAAGATTCTGAGGGCCTGGAAAACTTTGGTGGCTGGGTGGGCACGGCGCTGTAGCTTGTCCTTTTTGTAGTTTCTGGAGGGGAGGAAAACAGAAAAAGGATACCCCTTACAGACTGGGATTCCGACCCTTCATGTACTGACAGTGTCAGGCTAATTACTCCAAAAAATCTTCCTCTGCAACTAGTTAATTCTGTTGAGCTGGTGGAGGGGGGGTGGCTTGCATCTCTGTTGAGCTGTTTAAAATTCTGTAATTCAACTGTCTGTTTGAAACTGAGCAAAACCAGAGTAATCTGACTGATGCAAGTTATTCCACTGACAACATCACTTTCTCAACCACTTGGTGCACCAGTTATATTTGAGCTGTCCTCAGTTCTGTATGACCATCACTTCAGAGTGGCATCAGACTCCACTCTGGAAAATAGTTAAGGCTAGTGTTTGAACCTGGGTCTCGACTCATTGTGGCTTTGGCCATAGCACTTTGCACAGTTTGGCCTGCTGTTACCATTTTGACAAGACCCTCACCGTTAATAATCGATGTCACAAAAGTCAAAGTTTTGAAAATAGGCTGTGGGGGGCCATTTAATACTTGTTTTCCTTGAACTGCTCTGTTTAGGTGCACTGTGTCAAAAAACACTAATTTTAACTCTGAATCATCTGTTGTTTCTTCTTTTTTCTTTCTTTTTAAAAAAAGAAAAATGTAAACAGTTTTGTAAAACTGTTATTAGTTTTGTGCTCATGATTTGAGTTCACTATGTTACCAAGAGGAAGAGAATTTGAAATACTGTAACCAGTTCTGTATACCCCTTTTGAAGTCATTACTACAGGGAGGACCTGTTCATGTGCACTTACCCCTCAAACACAGCATCAACAATCTTTGCCAACTGCAAGGTGCGTGAGATGTTGCCAAACGCGTAGCGTGCCTCAATGATAGCCTGGGCAATTTCTTTTGCTCGCTTCTCCTCCCCGTACTCTTTCAGAATGAGGCTGAGCTCTTTAACATCCAGGTGGTTAATGACATCAGCTGCTGTTGGCTGGTCAGGGAATCTAGAAATAAAGACTTGACATCATCAAATCCATGTGGCAGGATATCAAGACTTGACAACATTAAATCCATGCTGCAGGATACCAAGAAATGACATCATCAAATCCATGCCACAGGATATCTAGACATAACATCAAATCTATGTCACAGAATATAAAGATGTGACATCATCACATCCATGCCACAGGATATAAAGACTTGACATCATCACATCCATGCTACAGGATATAAAGACTTGACATCATCACATCCATGCTACAGGATATAAAGACTTGACATCATCACATCCATGCTGCAGGATATAAAGACTTGACATCATCACATCCATGCTGCAGGATATGAAGACTTGACATCATCACATCCATGCCACAGGATACAAAGACTGTCCATCATCATATTGCAGGATATTGTCAGGACATTGCAACACACCTGCAGGTTGTACATTTAAAATTTTGGGATGCTCAGAGAATCTTGCAATGTCATACTTTATATTATTTGATGCATACTGTGGGTGGTCAGGGAATCTAGATACAACACACAGATGGTATTAAAAGAGAAAAATTGTTTTGATACCTTTACATTTACTCATGAATACAACTTTTGCATACCTGTCATTTACATATGGTTTAATTTTGATCAGACAAAAGCTTGCTGAGCAAAAATCAACTTGGGTTAAAAATCAAAATCAAAGATTTTGCTGAATCTGGATGAGCATACATTTTATGTTGCTTGAGTACTACTACATGCCGAACTTACGAAAAGCTGGCATGTGCATTTTTTTAATTCTTGATACATTTTACAATCCTACTAAGTTCAAATTTGACTGAATAAGAAACTACTGAGAAACTGCACCAAGGGATCTAAAATGTAATGTGAAAGCTTTCCTCAGACCCAAGAATATGTCAGTTATGTCCCTCAAATATAGTTACACCAAAGTCAAAAATAGCAATTAGCATATGATTATGTGTAATCTAGTGCATGCATTTTACAATTTTCATCTTTCGCTGTTGACTGGGCATTAAATCTTGACAATATATCTCTCTTTGAAGCTTGGGTTAGGTAAGAACATAGCTTTGCGTGTTTTCTTGACTACTGTGCATTGGGAATTTTGTCTTTTTAATGTCTGCCTTCCTGGTTCATTCAGCCTAATAGTAATACTTTCCAGATCTTCTTCAAACATAAAGACATTGTGACAACAGTGAATCAGACTGTACTTGTGACATGCTGAGATGCGTTTCACCTTGATGTGACCTTTGCAGTTGACTGGGTAATGAATATCAAATAACTCAACTACATGACATGCCCGAGTACATAATCCTATCAATGACTGCCACTGTAGCAACCAGGTGTGTGGAGACTGGAGAAACTTGGCAGCAACATCCACACTCTGTTGGGAACATTTATCAAGACACACACATAAAGCAGTCTCTTGTCTTGTTCATTACCAGATGCTTAGACCTCAAGGTAAATAAAAACTAAAACCAAACAACAAAAAACTCAAAAAGATGATTATGCTAAACATGAACTGGATCATTGATGGAATGATATCTTCTTTTGCTGTATGAATTAAATTAGCTGAAATCAAATCAGTAGTAATTGTAGTAACACATGGACACACACAAATGATAAAGATTACCTATCACCAGGATTATATTCTTTTGCAGTTTAAACTTGTATTAACACTACAGTTATATCACGGATACACATGCACACACAAATCAAGTCTTTCTGCACACAAATGATAAAGACTACCTGTCCCCATCCATGCGCATGTCCAGTGGGCCATCCTTGTTGATGGAGAAGCCTCGCTTAGCAGTGTCAAACTGCATGGATGAAGCTCCAAGATCAAACAAAATCCCATCCACTGTTCCTTCCTCGATTCCATGCACTGAAAGGTGTTGATGCAGCTCAGAGAACCTTCCCAGCACAGGAATCACTGTTGAATTTCTGGAATATTAAGCTTTTAGTAAGTCATTAACTGGTTGTTTTGGAGTCAGAAACTAAGACAGGAAAAATACTGTAAAAGGGTAACAACTGCTTTGCATTTAAGAGAAGTGAATAAAGATGCTATTCAACCACCATGCAAAGTTTGGACAGGATATAAACTCACAAAGACACAAAACTTTCAGTTTCTGATGCTGAAGTAATGGCCAGGCCAAGGTCACTAACAGTGGAATGAATTTACAGACCACTGCACAGCTCAATTGGGACTACCATTGTGCAGTTTGAAAGTGACTGCGTTTATAGTGTTAAAACAATTGCAACATTAAACTTTTTAAAAGCTTTTGCCATGCCTGGACAACCCAAAACATCATTACAAAGACACTCTCAGTCTCACTCCAGTCAGAAATCAGATTCTCTGATGACAGAGCAGGTCCAGCTCTTTGCTCATATTTATTCAGAAGAGACAGACTGCTGAGGGATGGGGAAGGAAGGGAGGGGGCTCATCAAGGTCAGCCACACTGAGAGAGTGAAAAGGCTGTGAGAGCCATTATACCCATTCAGTTCCCATGACAGTGACTGTGACAGTTGAAATGCCAATGGGTCTCGGTCCACTGCCACCAACCGCACACCAGGTGCCCGCTGCAAAATTGTCCTTGAGTGGCCACCTCCTCCAAAGGTCATGTCAATAACAGTCTGTAGAAGCAAAGGGGGAAAAACAGAACTGTGTCCAACAACAGTATAAAATGAAGGGGTGGTGAAAAGTCATCCTAAGTTATATTTTAAGAATTTAACTCTGATATTGAATACAAAATACTTGAAGCCAATGCACCTTCACAGATTTAGTCATTCTGCAATAAATCTTTTAAGTACAGTTAGTGTAACCTGATGAACAACTACCTTGATCCAAGAGACAACCTATTCTTAATCTTTAACTAAACTGAAGAAGCATCACAGGCTCTACTGATACTAGTATTTTAGTACTAGTAATGACTTATAAGAGTGGAATAAAAAATAATATTAAAAAAAAGGGCAGTTTTTCACTCAATTTCTGAGCATGCTGGTAAAGACTGACATTTGGAAGTTGCAAAAAATGACTGTGAGTACCGGCATTTTATCCCAGCAGTCTGCATACTGTCACTAGTATTAGTGACATCATAAGCAAATGCCCGGCAGACCTGAACCAGAACAGGCCCAGCAAGGTACTCACACATGCAGATGACATGCTCACATACAAAACATCAAGGGACACCCAGGAGGTAGCCAAAGCAGTGCAACAACAACGGGATAATGTATTCCAGTGGTACCATGACACCGGATCTCAAATAAACCTGTACAAACACTGCGGTGCATTCTTGATGACAGAGCAGCAGGCAATGTGATGCCAGTAGTCACTCTTGATGGAGCTGCAGTCAAACAAACAACCCATCTGAGATACCCTGGGACACCTTGACAGAATGCTGACCTACAGACAACATGTGAAACATCACTGAAGTGCAAGAATGGCCTGTCAGCCCTGAAGGATAATGGCTGCAAAGGGTACTGAACTCTGCCACCTCTTACTATGGACTAAGCCTCACAACAATGGCACAGACAAATCTGATAACCCTGGTCAGAGTGAATGAGGCACTGGGAATCATACTAGGAACTGCCACGGGCACACTCACTGAGCCCACGAGGTTCATGCTAGACCTCCCACCAATGCAAGCCAGTCAGAAACTGGAACAGGTTAAAGCATACTTCAGAGCAATAAAAAAAATCCCCACAACCTACTTTATGGAGAGGTGAAAGACACAACGGGATGCAGACTGGGACAGGGCAAGTCTTGGATGGGTCAAACAGAGGACTCAATACTGAAAGTAGGCCAGCTGACAGAGCTCAAGCAAACCAAACAGTGGGAAAGGGACCCAAACTGATTCTAGCATATATCCATGTGACACTCTTGCCAAAACACTTGGGGAAAGGCAAAAGCATTGTCAAAAATGGCCAGCAGGCAAAGCAGAGTCAGACTACAGAGATCAAGCTTTTCATTCAGGAAAGCAGCAAACTGCAAGATCGCATGGTGTACTCTGATGACTGACACCAAAGACCTGTCACTGTGTCAGGGTGGGGTTTTACTGTCACAGTCTTTTCCAGTTTGTCACCTTGTGATTCCCTTTCCATGGTAGCACACACAAGCATAGGCATACACTAAAGCCACAGTGAAACAGAACACACAGAGTGACTCCTTGCTCACCACCACCCCAGCCTGATTGATCATCAGGGAACTGTGCCATCAGTTTTTGTTGCAGATGGTAAATCGCTTCTACAATGTGTGTGTGTGCCTGATAGGGGCAAATGGGTGTTTCACATGTATATCAGCTGTTCATAAGTTACCCTGATCATCGAGGAAATGTGCTGTCATTTCTTGTTGTAGTATTGTTTCCACAATATCACTGAAAAACGGCTGTTTTACTTGTTTGCACGTGTGTATGCATGCCCCCCCCCCCACACACACACATCATTAGATACTACAAAAAGAGAGCTTGTGTGTTATGTTCCTGTGGCAGAAAAGATGCCAGCATCAAGACGATCCTGACAAGCCATTGCATGCTGGGCAGTGCCATTATGTAATTCTTCTTGAACGTTGCTTTATGTCCACAGAGACCATAAGGACTTAGGGACAGGGAGCTCAGGATGGCCACCTAGCCTTTGACACAGCTCCTGGGCTCTGCAGTATATAATGGTCAACCTGGCATAGCATGGCTGTGAGCCGGTTTGGCCTAGCGGTAAGGCGTTAGGCTGGTAAGCGGAAGGACCTCGGTTCGATACCACTTCGGCTCTCCTTTCTCTTCAAAAATTGTGGTTTGTGGACACTGTCTTGTGACTTTGTCCCTCACAATTAATGAAACATTAAAATGGCTCTCATCGCTGCCCATCTTAATGCAGGTCATTCTGATGGTGACAGTGTAGCGATAGGCATATACTCTCCCCCTTCCCCCCATTCTCCCCGTCCCTAATAAGCCTTATGGTTTCTGTGGACGTTAAGCACCATGTTTACTTATAGCATGGCCTCTTGGGGTCTCATATATATATATGTACAGGCGCTGCGCTGGTATACAAGATCTTGTAGCAGCACTTGCGCTCAAGAGCTGTGTGAAAGTCGAGGTGGCTGTCCTGGGCTCCTCATCGCTATCAATGTATCATTGCTCCTCATTGCTCCTGTCGCTTTTATACCTAAAGTTAGGTCCAGTGATGTCTCACATCAAGAACAATTCACACAGCCTCTGTGGACGTAAAGCAACATTGTACAAACAAGCTTGCGCCAGTATTATATACCGGGCCGTTTCACATATATATATATATATATATATATATATATATATATATATATATATCGGTTCGCAACATTGTCCACTTCAATTTCAAAGTTCAGTTCAACATGCATGCAGTTTTATTTATTAACCTTTCTTTAAGCACTCGTGGAATACGACACATCTTTTTCAAGCCAACTTGCAACATACATTTCCTTTGCTGGGCGCCAGTAACTCTAGCACTTCTTTTTGCATCACAGGAATATGCATGTGTTGAGCCAGGCCGGTCACTTGCGTCGATATAGAGTTCGCTTGGCTTTCCCGCCCACAGTTAGACTGGCGAAAAAAATGTACGCCTTTTTTCACCTCTCTAGATCTACTTAGTCTAAGCAGGCTTTTCGCGTATCTCCTTATGCAATACGACATTTTCAGTGCTGTTGTCTGCGGAGTCCTGAGAAATCTTTATGTTTTGTGACTTTGTTCGTCACCAGCGTGTGCTCTGCAATGTCGTCTGCTACACAAATAGTGCAACGGACAGTTGTCGAACTTTATATATCTTATACATATTGTTCAACAGGTATATCTAAAGACAATGCAGCCATATACTTCTGTCTAAAACTAGCCGTTTCAAACTCTTTCACACTTGGAATAAAGAAACAATGTGACGGTGACTTTACACCAAAGCAGAAGAGGCCAGTTTGTGTCACATGGCAACTTTCTACGCAGAGGACTCCGCAGAGCGGAAATGCAAACGCGCCCCCTTGTGTGATTGGATGAGGTCACACGGAAGTGAGCTCCAAAACAAAGTCTGAGATGAGGCGGTGTGGAGTGTGATTTGGAGAAGTGCCGTCTGTCTGGATTTGATCGTCGACAAGGCAAAATGAGGACAGACCAGAAGCTTTTGTGCCTCAAATGTCTGCTCACCATTTTCTTGATTATCTTATGGGTGAGTTGAATACTTACTGTCTTGTATGTTGCCATAAATTAAAAAGATTGATGGATTTTTTTGCAAGCAACTTGACACGTCCGTAAAAAAAATATATAAAAAAAGAGGGGGTGATGTCGGTGTCAAGTCTCGATTTGCAAGACTGCCTGTTTGATCGCTGGAGCTGTTCTCGAACTGTTATTTACTTCACTGAATAAACAAACCGCTGATAATGTCATACTAGATTGTTTACAGAAGAGTCCATTTCGTTTTCATTGTTTTTGGATGGTAAAATTACATTGAGTTTACACGAAATATATCGTTTTATGCTTTCGAGTGGAAAGCTGAGACAACCTAGAGACCGTTGTTAGTAGGACTAGGTGGGGCGGCGGTGGGGGAGGGGAGGGACATAGATGGGACAGTCAGGCCTGGCCTAAAAAAATGTTGAGGTCATGACTGTGTAACCGTGTTCTGTGTTTTATCTAACATTCATAATTCACTGGCCTTTCAGACAACCCTACTAGTACCAACAATAGTTCAATAGTTACAGTATCACAATTAGAAAACAAGAACTAAATATCGTGATATCCCACCTAGACAAAGCTTTTTACTATGTGGGTATGATGGTCAAGAGTAAGAACAGCTATTTGTGTGCTAATATATTGATGTAATCTTAATCTTAGGGTGTGCTGAACCCTTGAGTCTGAAAGTGAAAATAACTTCATTAACACTTATCAAAAAGTTATATATTCTTTCACATCAGACTCAAGAACTGTAGAAGCAGACAGTGGCTTTTTGACCCATTGTATTTTGTACTGTCACTGAACTCTTCTTCTCTACATCAGTACGTGGTCATTCCTATTTATAATCTTAAGCTCAAGTAGATCAATGGTTTGACTTTGAGTGTGCAAGCTTCAGCCTACTAAAATCAAAGGGTCTTAGTTTTAAGGCCTTTGGAGGCAGGAAAGCAAGAGAGAAGGTGTGGCTGTGATGTTTTTATGGGACTGGGAGTGCTAATATTGCAGCATAACTTCTGTGCCCCAAGGACAGGTTTTACACTGATGAATTGGCATTTCATAAGACTGTGACTGGTATACATTACATGCTGACTGATGTCAGTCCCAAATGGAGGGATGTACTAGTGCATGTTCATGTTGGTCACCATGATTTGACAAAGGAGTCATGTCAGTTTCACTCTTACTAGCATTAATTAAGTGAAGTGTATAATCTTTTCTACACCTACATCTGTGCTTCATCAATCACATAGTGTATGCCCCCTGGCCCATGTACTGTTACAGTGTTACTGTTAGTGTTACACTATATTCTAGTTTAGTTTCATAATGTACTGTTGTTACTAAAATTTGTGAAAAATAACAAGAGATCTATGTGAACTTTGCTCTTTAATTTTATTCATCTTACTCTCAATTACTGGCTGATACAAAAAGAGGAGGTTATACAGACTGATTTTGCTCTCATTCTTACTAATATTATTCATAGTCATACTGTCAAGTGTCATTGTCACTCAAATTCATTCTCAGTCAGTGGAATGCAGAAAAGCTTGTAATCAGTTCAGCAAATTGCTCTTAGGACAACACAAACTAAGTAACAACTAACATGAAATGGAGTCAGGGCAACCTAAAATAATGATCTTTTGTTTAATATGGTATTGATAACTTGTATTTTTATAGATTGTAAACTGTGTATCCTGGAATTTGAAACTGAATCAAAACAGTGGCACCAGCATTCCCAATAGGTTGATTAACACAGATCTATATGTGTCCCTTATACTTATAGTTATACAGTTATATTTTTACAGTTGAGTTACACACCAGAACTGAAATGGATGCACTAAACTTAGAATACATCTTGAGGGTCTCAGTGGGATGCACTAAACATTGTCAGGGTTGGTGTATTTTTAAAACCCAGACCTGCTGAACTTTGCTGACTGACTAAAAATGCATCATGAAGAAATTTGTCACTATTCATTTGACTGACTTCTTTTGAGATCCCATGAATTTTCTTAACATTGCATGGTCTTGAGGCTGTTGGCACCACACTGCTCTCCAAAGCCACTGGTTAGGAAACATGCACATGTGCGTTCATGCACATGCTTGCATTTGCTTACATGTGTGCACACTGTACATGATTCACTTGTAAGCACTCAGACACACCTGCATGTGTGCATGTATTCATGCATGCACGCACATGTTCTCTCGCTCTCACTCTCAACCAGGTTTGCTTCTCTCTGTATGTACAGGTCAGGTTCAAGCTAAGTCAGCAGTCATGAAAAGTACTTTTTTCATTGCTTCTAAAGTATCTAATTTAACCTAACCTAGGTTCATTATGTGCTGTTGCTATAGTTTATATAAATTGTGTAGTTCGTTCCTCAGCTTATTGCTGTATTAATTTCTGTGTTGTTTTGTTTTTCCCCTACTGCTAACCCAGGGTAATCCCATTTATTGAGTGTCAAACTTTGGAGTAGAAAAGGTATGAGATCACACTTTGACAGGTGAGTGAGTGAGTCTCATTGGTCTAAAAAAATAATGAGCTGTATTATGTATAATTTATACTACTGTATTAAGCTTATTATACTATTTATACTTCTAAAAACATAATTATATATATATATCTTTACATAGAAGTTCTATACATGTAAAGATATATAATTATGTTTTTCTCAATCCGGTGATTACGCTAGACATTTTTTAAACCGGTGTGACATGGTGAAATTGGTTTATGAAAAACAGTCAGACACTGACTGAGACAGTCACTGTAAGTTGTAACTGGTCAAATATATGCACTGCCGTCCATACTACAACTTTGTTAGTACAAGTTCTACAACTACTAGAGCTCTACAGTCAAACAAGCTGTTCAGAGTTCTATTCCCTGTCTAGAACACACACACACACACACGCACGCACGCACGCATGCATGCGTGCACACACACATTCTCATACATGCTGTGACACACACATGTATGCATGCGCATACACACACACACAAGTAAGACTTATTACACACGCACACACTCACACACACACACAAACCTGCACATAAACACATAGTATACATGTGCAAATTTAATTGGAATGATGTTGCTATGGCCATTATGGGTAAAACAGCTAAACTAGAGAGTAGAGTACCTGTGCACATTATGTATATGAGTTTTTATGACTGGGTTAGAAAAATATTAAGGAAATTATTGTTATGGTGTATAATCACTAATGGGACTATTTTGTATTTGTTAGGTGTACATTGCCAAAACTTGTATCAACTGTACAAGTGGCTAGGCACCCATTTCTTGCTTGATGTATGAACACTTTCCTCTGAATAGGATTACCACAACCACCCTGTCTCCACATGCAGAGTTGGTGAATGTTGGAAATAAATCAGGGTTGAAATCCAGACGACCAGAGTAATCATCCTGAAGTGCCAGGGCCATTATCAGAAATTGCTCTCTAGTTTCTGAATCATGACACTTCAGTGCATGGGAAAAATCATTATACTACAGTATAACTATAAATAATTAATACCCACCCCCATAACAATCGCCGTGATATTACTACACTGGTTGAGTGAGCGTAAAACACCAATTTACTTACTTACTTACCCACATAACAACGGTTTTTTTTTTTGGGGGGGGGGGGAATTAAAAATATTTTGTGTGTGTGTCCAACACACTTTTTGTCTGGGTATCTTGAATCAGAGGTGTAGAACCTTTTGCAACCAAAGTTAGTTATAACATTAGTATCCATGGTGGATATCATGAATCTGTTTGCATTATATAAATTATAATTTATAAAATCTATAATAGTATGAAAAATGTGGATTGCTGCTAGTGCTACTACTGCTAGTACTACCAAGTACCATCTTCAACAGCTGTCTTAGTTTATAATGAGGCTTGAAAACCACAATGGGTTCAATTTAAGATGATATCTGCATGCTTAGGAATAGGATAGCCAACATACACTCCACCCTACCTCAGAAGTTTAGTTTAACTCAAGACAGGTCCAGTGTTCATCTGATTGAATAGGACCCTTTTTCGTCAAATGCTTCCTCCTTCTGCGCCTCTCTCCTCCAGGTAGTTGATGGCCTGGTGTCCATGGTCTTGTGCCCACAAATAGCATCTCAAGGTCCTCAACACTTCATATCTTACAAGCTGCAAATCATTTGTCTTGGGATGCTTGCTTTGCCAACCAATCTATCTACTGGGTTATTTCCTTTGATTCTTTAATGACCGGGACAATGCATCCACAGTCTTCAGAGGAATCAGCCTCAGGTGGATGTTGAACATTGACAAATGCTAGTACTGCTAATTTGGGCTTCCGTAATGCCATGCATATTATCACATTCTCTTGCCTCATTACTAAACTTACTGTGCATTTAATTAGTACTAGTAGAAGAAGAGAGAGATGTGTGCATGTCTATACAGTGTCTCTGAAAACACTTGCACAGCTGCAGTCAAGTTGAGCATTCATTTGCCTCTGGCTTTGATTGGTACATTGCCCTCCCCAAGAGGATCATCTCATCACACACTCTGTTTTAATTGCTTCATAAACTAAAGAATATTTGCTGCTTCCCTTACCCTCACCATACCAGCCTCAATAAAGCCAAGGGATGCTACAGTGCTAGTGTGACCAAGGCTCATAGCTGAATCTCACCAGTATGGAGCTGAGAGAAAGAGAAAAAAAAAGGAGGGGTGGGAGGGGGTTGGGTAGTGCACCAGAAAAAAAATCAATAGAGTGGTTTTGCTGCTTGCTCAGACAGAGAGCTAATGCCACCACTGCTAAGAGAGTGGGGACAGTGTGTGATGATGAACTAGAAGGCACCAATTACTTGCTCTTTGAGCTAGAGCTCCATCCTTGCTCTGAAATACATTGTTGGTAGTCCAGCATGGCTATAAAGTATCAGACTTATCTGTGATGAAACTGACCTGTGCTCTGTACAGTGTTATTAGAAGTGCAGTATTAGAAACTTAAATTTCAGTCATTTGGAAATTCATGTTTAGTTTTAATGGTTAAAAAAAAAACATATCTCTGTTTCACAGATGTTTTTGTTTCTTTTGGATTCAGTTGTGTGGCCAGTATGACTTGCGTGAAACATAGAGAAGGTGTTCACTTTAAGATAAGCATGGGAGTAAGAAGATCTCAAACAAAGTTGATTGCGACTGCCAGCATTCTGAGAAGAACAAAACACATGAAAGGTTAAAAAGAACAGATTTTAACATTAGTGAATTAATTAATTAAAACTGGACTACAAAAGAACACAAAAACATGCAGGTATACTCTGTATAGCTAGCATAATAATTGCTTGAGCAATCAGTCAGTGTACTGATACTGTGATAGTTATATTATTTATTATTGTATTAGTTGTTACTGTACTTGAACTTGTGGTGAGTACTTTTCTTTCTCTCTTTTTTTCAGATACTGGGAAGTGCCGTGTTTGGAGTACTGCTATGGTTACGGCTTGATTTCTGGACCAATGAGTATCTGGAGCTGGACAAGTCGTTGGATCGTTACCTGATCCTGATTTACGTCAGTTTGGTGGATGGGGCCCTCATCCTCATTTTCTCCCTCTTTGGGCTGATTGGAGGTCTCCGCACTGTCAAGTGGTCTCTGGTTGTGGTAAGTCTTCCATCTTTTGACGCTCTTTTATGATTATATGTCTTCTCTGTAGACTAAGAGGATTATGACTGCCTACACAAGATGCTGTCTGTGAATATCATGTGTGTGTTTGTGTTGAGGGATGTGCCGGTGTGGGTGCACTGATTTATATTCTATTGATTTGTGATTCGCTGTTGCATGCGTCTGTTGCTGCCATGTTCCTTGATAGGTTGGGTGCATTATATTTATAAATGTCCTTTATAATAATTATTATTATACAAGAGCAGAAGTACTGCCACTAATGAGAAATAGTGATTATATTATGTATGTATATATATATATATATATATATATATATATATATATATATATATATATATATATATAATATAGACCATGTTGACAGGATGTATGAAGTAACAACTGCTTCCTGTTACCTGTATGAAAATGGCTATGTTGTTCTTTGATGTGTGTACTTGGGGTGTAAAACTAAAAGTGTAAAACCACCTGAGATTTTTTTTAATTTTAAATCTGTAGTTTAATATAGATAGATCGATCTATACAGATAGAAATATGTATGTAAAACTAACTCTGTTTGCTAATTGTGTAGATCAGTGTGTGTCTACTCTAGTGTCAAGCAATCATTTTCCTTTTGTTTTTAGGCTGTCCATTACAGTCAAATTAAAGTTATGAATTGTAATAAAATCAGCAATAAAAATAGATTTATAGCTAGTTAATTATATTATATATATATATATAAAATATATCTTTTTGTATGTAATGGTGTGGAGTGGTAGGACAGGACACAGGCAGCGGAGTCTGTCGAAATGGAGACCACAGCAGGTGGATGGCAGCAATCGGGCTTTATTTGCTCAGCAGCAGACAATTTCTCAGCACACCCAAATTCCTCACGCGCACGCATAGATAAGAGAACAGCGCGGGCCGCAAGGAACACACGCTATCGCTACAATAAAATCGGCCCTCTGGACCACAAAATGGCTGACAATTGTGTTTCCTTGGCCCGCACAAATCCAGTTTCCTCTACAATAACTAAACTAATTAAAACATGAAAAACATCAAATGAAAGCTACAGTTACAACCTTTTAAACCGTATAAACAAAATGTACACACATGACTTATTTTATTTACAACAAGAGTGGGAAGCATGGCTTGCACCTATCTATAAGCAGATCTGTACAACTAAATCACAACTAACACAATGTACAAAATATAACTGTCAATAAAACTTACATTAGAATAAAGTGCATGCTCCCATGGTTAAAATGGTACATAACAATTACAATACAACACTCTGTAAGAGAAGCAAGACACACTCAAAGACTAGCACTAAAACAATCGGTGAGAACTTTCGCCTGGGGCACGTTATCTTAGTCGCAACAGCGCTGATAGTGATACCAAGTAGTCTATGAATACAACTTAGCTTCTACAGTACACAATACTTAATAAGTTAATTTCAACCCAAAATAAACACTAAACATGAAGTCAGCTAAGCAAAATACTATACGACAAAGCATTGAGCGACACAGAATTACTTTAATCGAGTCAAAAAACGATTCACTACTATTCACTAGTACTAAACAGAGAACGCACAATGCAGATATCGGCTATAAAAAGAATGGAGGCATCGGCTACTGATTAAGCTCAAACGTGCATCTAAATAAAATCTAAATAGACATTTTAAGATGCCAAATTATATTACACATGGCTTAGTGCATAAAAAGGACTAGGTGAACAAAGAGTAGGTAAACAAACAAGCGGTCAAAATATTAAGGGAGAAAACAGATTTGAAAATGGCGCGCACCAACGGCTATCGCTGGTCAGCTGTGTGAAGGCCATGTGGCGTTACGCAACACGCAGCGTTTCAAAACAAAAGCATTGTCTGCTCTGGTTCCCAGGTTACTAACAATACAGTAATGAAATTGCACAAATCTGATAACCGGGGCGGGATTGCCGTTAAAACGTACAAAGAGCACTTGCTCACATGTAAAAAACAGAAAGAAAAAAGCAATAAATTTAAAATAAAATAACAGGTTTGAAAAATGAATTAAACAGAAGACTAACACTGGGGGTATGACTTTGAAGGGAAACAGTATGCATTAGAGTAAAATGCTCCATTACAAATGTATATATATATATATATATATATATATGTATTATTTTACTATTACCCAATGAGGAGCCTGTGCTTGACAAAGTTTGAGTTTCCTTGATAATGATATTGATATGATTTGAAAGATGAACACCTAATCTCTTTCTAAAACATGAGCAGAGGTGATCTCATGACAGTGGCACTGGCATCCTGACTGCATACAAATACAAAAGTCCCCATTCCTGCAAGTTTCTGGAAAGGAGAACACCACAGGAAAGATGAAGCTAGTTTTACCTCACATGCTTTATAATGTTTATCCTGCTGATTGCTTGATTGCATTCAGAAAACCTTCTCCCTCCCACTCCTAGCCTGGGACAGGAAAAGTCTGGCAAGGATTCAGATTACACTGACTCACTTGGCTTGGCAAATATCTGAGGCAGCTGTAAATTTGATTTCACAGCCTTTGGCTACCTGGCCAAGCTTATTTTGGGAAGATGTTTCCTGTTAGCTTAGAAAACCATATTCTCATGCAGAGGCCCAAGCTTATTAATAAAAACAGTCTTTGTTCTCATGCTGTAGAAATTTGTAATGAATAATTTAACCACATAAGAAATAGACTGTGTCTCTGGGCAGATTTACTTCTGATCGACAGTGTGTCATGTTTGATTTCATTGGTGCAAAAGTTTCGGGCATATAAATTATATATATTATTATTTAACAAAATTAACATGCAAGCTTTCCATGAGATAGATTTTTAAAAGATGTGATGCAGAGCTCGTGTTTGCAGTTTTTGTGCTGTCTTTTATTGTTTATTTTGTTTGTGAGGGGGGTGGGGGGGGGGCTTTCTCTTCTTCATTTCAGAATTTGCTATAAATTTGTCAGCTTTTAATTATATATTGTTTTTTTTACTTCAGTCAGGAGGCCAGCTGAACATAACACTTAGACCCACCCCCCCCCACCCCATCATGTTCTTGACTGAATACTGGGAATATGTTATTGTTACACTTACAGCCATGATGAAGTGTGTTAAAGATGGGTGGAGCACTGGTTGAACAATACACTTATGATAGTTATAAATATTGTTATAAAGTTGCAGTGATTTTCTTTCAGTATCTGACTGCCCTGTGCTTTGCCTTTGGACTGACAGTGACTGGTTCTGTCTATGGATTTGTCTATCAGACCGAGGTTGGTGAACATATTCCAAAATATTTTGTGTTAAAAGACATGAAACGTGCTTCATTTGTTGCTGAGACTGAATAGAAATACAGTATCTGTGTGCCTTTTAGGAGCATCTATTTTTGTTTGTTTTGAAGGTGCGATCTTGGACTTGCTGGTTTAAAAATGTAACTTTCTTGTGTGAGAACTTAACAATGTGTTACAGTTATGTTTGGACTGAATGTGTGGATATATCTGACTTGGGTATACAGTTTTGACTTGGAGTAGGTCAGAATATAGCCATGCATGCTTTGCCTACTGCCATACATTTCTTCCTCGGCTTAATTTCTACCTTTCTGATCTATTAACCTTAATTTTTTTAACAAATCCCCTCCCTACTTTTTAGCTGAATTACTTTTGGCTAATGCAGATTTTTGTGTGGGCCAGCAGAATAAAATAGGTCACCCTGCTCATAGTCACAAGCAAATGAAGCAGTTCCCTGGTGAGTGCCTAGGAATATAAATATTAAATAGGTTCCAAAGCATGTGTCACTGTGCACTGGTGGGTGGATAGATGGTTGGTTTTTAATGTTGTCACAATGTCAGTGATTGAGACAGACTTGTGATTCAGTGGCTTGTGTTTTGAACTTGTGTAAAAGAATTTTGAAAGTGTGATTTGTCCTGAGGTGACCCTATGTCAGTATGTGGGTGATGGGCCATTAAAATCCAAGAACTAACATTACAACAATGACAGTGACAGTTTTGAAAAAGATGTAGATTTACATTGCTACAATGACAGTGACAGTTTTGAAAAGTATATTTTACATTACTACAATGACACTAACAGTTTTGAAAAATATTGTATGTTATCACAGTGACAGTTTTGACAGTAACAGTTTAAAAAAAAATAATTAAATTGACATTACCATAAAAAGGCATGATGTCAGTGACAGTTTTGATTTAATTAAAAAAAATTTTTTACATTACCACAATGACAGTGGCAGTTTTGGAGGGGGAAAAAACATGATCACAATGACAGTGATAGTTTTGAAAGAGATGGTTTACATTATTACAGTGACAATGACAGTTTGAAAATAAAATTATCTTGCAAAATGACTGACAGTTTTGAAAAATACATTTCTACATGGATGGTGACAGATTTGAAAAATATATTTTGCAGTACTACAATAACAGCAACATCTAGTTTTGAAAAAGGTATTTTACATTACTGCAATGACAGTGACAGTTTTGGAAAGGTTATTTTACATTTCTGCAAAAGCACACTGCACAGTTTAGTCAATTCTACACACACACAAAAGCAAAGCAAAAAGTTAGGAAACTTGAAGGAAAGGGTGAAAGCAGAGAAAGGCACAACATGGGACCCAGAGCGGGAATAGTTTGGGGAAAGCTGTTGCTGACCGCATGTTTACAATGTGAAAGGGAAGTGCTGACAGAGCACCACGAATTGTCAACATTGTCACCCCTGTGTTGGACATCCAGCTGTGTGTCCAGAGCTGTTTGAAGAGAGGGATTATGGGATGCTGAGCTGTCTGGGCAGTAGATCATAGGGCCTTCAAGTGCAGCAGGGGGGAAATGCACATCCATATTCTTTTTGTGTCAGTCTGCATGTTGTGGCCGCATTGCTGAACGGGGCGTGTGCAAACACTGCCAAAACTGTTCAGGTTCCATAACCTCCTGCTCCAAAACCACTAGGGTTACATCATCTTATTATTATTTTTTAAAAATGTTTTAGGAATAGAACTTACTTTCAGAATTCTTTTACCTTCTGAAGCATAAAGGCCTATGATGATGAGTGCAGCATTGAAGGTAATCAATCAAAACCAGTATGGTTACATCATTTTCATTTCTTTTCTGACTCAGTTTGAGGAATAAAACTTACTTTCAGAGTTCTTTCACCTTCTAAAGGCCTATGATGAATCAGAAGCAGTGGGAAAAATAAGCTAAGCTGGTAAAAAAAAAAAAAAGTACTTAAAAGCTTGTCGGATTTACTTTTACTGAATATTGAGTTGACACTATTGATTAAAGATGATCTGATCCCAAATGGAGAAGCATCACAGGCCCTGCAGATAGGAATGGAATTTTTTTAAATGAGAAAAAGACAAGAAAAAAAGACCCACAACAGTTGTTCAGTCGATTAATGGTTTAGTTTATTCATTATCAACATTCAAAAGTTACAAAAAGACCTGTGTGACCACAGAGTGACAGACATTTCCTGTCAGGCAGTCTGTGTTTGTGGTGCATGAACACGCCAGCATGTGTGGCAGAAGTGCAGATGACATCATGCACCAGCCTTGTTCTGCACTTCATTGGTGATTAAAGACATCATGCACCAGCCTTGTTCTGCTCTTCATTGGTGATTAATGACATCATGCACCAACCTTGTTCTGCTCCTGATTGGTGATTAGTGACATGCACCAACCTTGTTCTGCTCCTGATTGGTGATTAGTGACATCATGCACCAACCTTGTTCTGCTCTTGATTGGTGATTAGTGACATCATGCACCAACCTTGTTCTGCTCTTGATCGGTGATTAGTGACATCATGCACCAACCTTGTTCTGCTCTTGATTGGTGATTAGTGACATCATGCACCAACCTTGTTCTGCTCTTGATCGGTGATTAGTGACATCATGCACCAACCTTGTTCTGCTCTTCATTGGTGATTAATGACATCATGCACCAGCCTTGTTCTGCTCTTCATTGGTGATTAATGACATCATGCACCAGCCTTGTTCTGCTCTTCATTGGTGATTAATGACATCATGCACCAGCCTTGTTCTGCTCTTGATTGGTGATTAGTGACATCATGCACAACCTTGTTCTGCTCTTGATTGGTGATTAGTGACATCATGCACCAACCTTGTTCTGCTCTTGATTGGTGATTAATGACATCATGCACCAGCCTTGTTCTGCTCTTCATTGATGATTAATGACATCATGCACCAGCCTTGTTCTGCTCTTCATTGGTGATTAATGACATCATGCACCAGCCTTGTTCTGCTCTTCATTGGTGATTAATGACATCATGCACCAGCCTTGTTCTGCTCTTCATTGGTGATTAATGACATCACGCACCAGCCTTGTTCTGCTCTTCATTGGTGATGAGTGAACCAACAGGGCTGTGCGCCCTGAGGAGCTCAGAAGTGAAGAAGAAGAGAAGGAAAGAAAAAAGGACAGCAACAAAAAACTTCCATTTTTCTTTCGCTTTACATTTTAGTCATTTATACCACTAGAACAACTAGACAGGAAATATTTGCACATCTTCTACTGTTTCAAGCTAGCGTGCATCTTTGTTTGGGGTTCCCTTTTAGTTATATGTACGCATATGCAGCTGTGTTTTGAGCAGAGTAAAAAATGTTTTTAATTTCTGTCTTTTTTTATATTATTGAAGTAAAACATTAAGACTTTTGTTCTGGGTGTGGTGGTCAACAGGACACCTGCCTCAACTGTTAGTGGTTGATGGTCCCTAGTGACCTGGAATCATGTGTGACATCAGACAGCAGTAGCAGAGAAGTATAACTATAATCATATGCGCGTTTAGATGCTAGTGTGTCCTTTTCAGCTCATCAGAGACATACATTTGTGCAAAAATGATGAACCCTGAATAACTTTTAAAGTATTGTAATTATTATGATTTTTTTTCTTTTTCTTATAATACAGATATATATTATATGTAGTCAAAACTAAGTTCCTCATGCTTCTTATTCCTTTATGGTTAATGTGAACATGTCCTAGTTCCTCAGTATCTTTGCTTCCTGGTTTGTGTTGGTTTTTGAAATTTTATTTCTGTTTTGTATATTTTCAGCTGAAAGATACCGTTGGTAAGAATGATCTGATCCGTGATATCGTCCAAACCCGCTTCAATGATGAGCCTATGAACAAGATCACCCGTGCTGTCAACATCATGCAGTCAGAGGTATGTAGGTGATTCTTCAGGTATTTTTCAGTCTCTGTTGTTACGCAATGGAGACCACGTTCCCCTGTTTAATCACACTTTGGTATCCCACATTGATATCATGTATAGGTCAAATTGTGGGGGGGGGGGGAGCTAGTAATTAATTGTTGAGGTGTTATATTTAGATCTGCAAGACCTTATACAGAGTAAATCTGAAGGAGCAAAACAAAACAAAAACAGAGAGAGGGATAGATGACTAAGTGCCAAAAGGTGGGTCTGCAATGGGTGACTTGGTTGTGCTGAGAATAAAAGATGTTTAAACAAATATTTTGTCATTAGTGTGGGTTGAATGTGTGTGAAAATGAACGAGGATATAGCTGAAATAATAGCAGCAGAAATTTTGAAGCCGTTTGGGAAATATGTCCATTAAAGTGTGATTTTACTGCTGAAATTCAACCATGAAAAGCGGACAGTGGCACAGAGCCCGTCTCTGTCGGCGTGGTTTGGTTAAAGAAAACAAGGAAAAGTTATATTTATCACATCTGTTATGTTCGCGAAAGATCGTTTTACAAGATCCATGCATCAGAAAAACTTCCAACAAATTATGCTTTTGCAAAAAGCATATCGAACTTTATTTGATCGGACGTCATCTGTGTCGTAATACGAAACGCGAACTTTCGACAACAGACTGAAAACAACTCTGACCCTTGACATGAGCGGAAGTGACGTCATATGCACATCAGACTCGCGGTCAGTCACTCAGCAGCTTTGAAAAGATTTAACCAAACAACTTTTGTTACAGTAACAAAATTTGCCGCTCCTCAAATTTTGTCGTAATATATGACGTCCGACTATCTAACAAGTTGTGAGCGAAAAACAAAACATTATAGGTTTACACTTGTCAACAAACACGAAGGTACCACGTGACACTTCCCGGTCACATTTGATTTGAATGGCATCGAAGGAATCTTCTGCTGCGAACATTGAAAGGTACGTCGCAATTATTGTCATGAGGCTGACGTCCAACCATTCTTGACGTCCGATCACAATTTTACACCGTTTATTTTATTAAATCAGCTAGTTAATAGTTATTTAGATGATCTTTTGGGCTCAGGTTAGAGCGCAGTAGGACGAAGTGTCGTTTTTACGCAACGGGTGAGATTTGCGGTGGCTGACGTTGTGCTAGTATTGCAATGAAGAATTATATTGCAGCATGAGCTCTTGCTGTAATCTGGACGTCCGATCACCATGTGGCGTAAAACTAACTTCCAGTTGCACAGTGCAGACATTTGTGAAATATGACAGTTGCCATCCCAACATTGCATAGCGCTTCGTTTGACAAGATCGACCTGTGAAATCGGGGACGGCCAGTAATAACATTAAAAAAATATAAAAAAATTACGAGGATTAAGTCGGTCGGACATCAGGGTTACCCCAAAATTGGTGCTGATGACATTTGACACCTTTTTGTTTAAGTTTTGTAAGGCTACTAAGAGTCATTTACTGATGGTTTAGTAAGTACTCCTAGACTTTTTATTTTGCTTGTTTGGTTTTAGTTTAGGTTTGATACTTTTAATTTTATTGAATTATTCATTGTATTTTATGGATACATTATGTTTGTGGATAGGAATTTTTGTTGATGATGTTTCTCATGTTGGTTGTTATTGTCTTATTATTTCAGACCAATAACTGCTGACATGACCAGGAGTAGGACAAAATTGTCCCTGCTATGAGTATGACCTTGATCATCAACTCCTCATTCAGTAGCAGCACTGTGCCTGAAGATTGGAGAACCACACTTATCACACCTGTCTTTAAGAATGCTACCATTCAAAAAAGTTCGACCAGTTTCCTTCACAAGTGTCATCTGCAACTAGTGCAAGATCCTCGCATATTGTCATCAGTAGCATCATGCACTAAGACAACATCATCATAGCTCCTGAACAACATGGCTTCAGACATGGTTGCTCATGAATGTGAAACCCAACTCCTTGGCCTAATCACTAAAATCAGTGAACTCGCACATGACTTTCAGGCAGGGAAACTGGTAGACCTTGTGGGCTGGACTTCTCCAAGGCCTGCTTCACAAGTTGTCCCATTATGGGATCACCGGTAGAACAAACACATGGATCAAGAGCGTCCTGAGAGATCAACAAGCTGTCATGTTGATGGTATGAAGTCGAACTTTGTCCCATGGGACTCAGAGGTGCCTTAAGGCAGTGTTCTTGGCCCAGAATTGTTTGTCCTATACATCAGTGACCTAGCTGCCACAACAGCCTACCTCCAGACTGAGATTGTTTGAAGATGACACCATCTGTCAGTGCCCCATCTCCACAGCTGAAGATCAAGCAATACTCCAAAATGATCTAAACAATTTCTGTATGGGTAATGAGAAAGCAGATGGAACATGTGCTTCTACCCGGACAGATGTGACATCCTAAGTGTTACTAAAAGCAAGAGGAAACACTACCATGCTCTGCATGGCCAGATGCTCAAGTCAGTCAACAGTACTCACTTCTTGGGTGTCACACTGACCTCAGACGCCACCTGGGAGACACATCAACATCACCAACAAAGCAAGCAGGACCCTGGGTTCTGGTAAGAACACTGAAGATCAGCACCTCTTTAATAAAAGGCAAGGCCTACAAGGCAGTTGTCACACCAGTTCTGGAATATGCAAGCTCTATCTGGCACCCAGCAGCTGGATTGACCTAGTTGGAGATGTGACATACACAAAATTCAATGTTGTTTCATGTTTGTTTGTAAGAGTTTTTCTTTTTCTTAGTGCTGTGCTGTTTGGTGTGCTTTCTCTTGAAACATTCAAGGTGCAGTTTCTTTTTATACTGTAGGAGGTGGTATGGTGTTTTAGACTTCTGTTAAATGTTGTTGTTTTGACTGAAGTATGAGATAGCCAGTCGGAAGTGCTCAACAGGGTTACAATGCTATAATTACAAGCCAATTGTATGTAATGCCTATCAAAAAGGAAGTTGCATGCAGTACTCTGGATCTAAGTACATACTACTTTACTACATTATGTGTATTTTTATAGCTGAAGAGAAAGTTTAATGTTGTACTGTCAAGTCTTATGACTGTCGCAAGCTGATGTTCGACATTTTATGATTCTGCAGTAAAACAAAGCCAACAATCATAAGTTGAATGTAGCACTGTGTTTAAATATATGTTTTTACATTTGTAGTTGAAGAGCAATGTAGAATCTTCAATAATTATTGCACTGTCAAGTCACATTTATGACATTGTCATACTTTGCTGTAATGCTGATGTTCGACACTTTGTGTAGTTTTTTTGTGCTATGTCAAGAAAAGAAACAAATTCCTCAAAACTGACTTTCCAGTGTGTCTGTTACCTATGCTTGAATGGCAGAATGGATGAAACTTTGTGTTTTTTGTTGTCAGAAAGAAAAGGTAAAATATTTAATTATGTCGGATGTCAGGTATTGCGACAAACAGTACATGTCAATATTTTTGTAAGAAGTCAGGCTGCAATAAATTTATTTGAAAATACTTATGAGGACATCCTTAATCTGTTTAAAGTGGTTAGGAATAAAAATAATAATTTACCAGCCATACAGTAGCACTTTTGTGTCGCAATCCCTGACATCCGACATAATACACTTTTCATCTTTTAAAGCTCATTTTCTCAAAAACTAATAAAGTCGTTATCTTCCACTTTGAAGTGATGATTACCAATATAGTAAACATTCTAAAAACCTACTTCTTTTTACTTTATTTCATACTTTTTTTCTGACCTACTGTGTCCTCTTTTCATGCACACCTTTTGGCACTTAGTCAGATAGTCCTACTCCCTTCACAAAGAGCCTACTGGGTGCATCAGTCCCCCCAGAGTAAAATCCAATTTTTGGCTCACAGTGCTAGGCAGAGAGCAGTAGGGGTTACCAAAAACCTGATCCTGGCTGGGGCCACTATTATCTTGGTTGCCTAGGTCAGACACATGTTTCTGCTATCTCAGTACTTCAGCTCATTGGTGACCACCAGTACATAATGGTGAGACTGAGAAGATATCAGCCCAGTACCAAGGAAAGAAAACCACTGTCTAGGTGGTAGACTCCATTAGCATGGGAGAATAAATGCTCTTGGCTGACACACTTAAGAAGCTCTAAATTATGGGAGACATATAATCGGAAGAAAAAAGTTACGTCATTAATTAGCAGTAACTTGAATGTTGGGAAAGCATACTTTTTGGAAATGCTAATTATTTAGAAATTTTAAGAGTACTTTGCAAAGGAAAGTAACTCTGCAATTACACTCTGCCATTGATATGTGTTTGATTCAGATGTATACTGACAACAGTCTCCCTATGGCCCATTCTAGTGCTGGATCCCAGACTGACATTCTGTGACTAATTCATTTTATTCAGATGTATGCCAACAACAGTCTTCCCAATTTTCTAGTGCCAGATCCTTGATTGATGTTATGTGTCTAATCCAGATGTATGCTGACAAGTCTGCCCAGTTTTGTAGTGCCAGATACTAGATTGATATTATTTATCCAATTCTGATGTATGCCGGCAACAGTCTCCCCAATTTTCTAGTGCCAGGTCCTAGACTGGTGTTATGTGTCTAATTCAAATGTATGCCAACAAGAGCTTCCGGAGTTTTCTAGTGCCAGAGCCTAGATTTACATTATGTGTCTTCATATGTATTTTCATTGACAGACTGTCTCTTCAATCATTATGCAGTATTCCGCTGAACTTCACACATTCTTTCCTGTTTCAGTGGTCTTGCCTCACCATCAGGAGACATTGTAGAAGGAATTTTGTTACATAGATTTTCAAGTTTGGACATATATATATATATATATATATATATATATGGTTGATATTGACCGTATTTGCACTTCTTGATACTGCATAGTGATTGAAGAGACTGTCAATGAAAATGTGAAGTAAATCCTTAGGAGTTAGATGCTTGGCATCCTTGCCCTTCTCACCATCACCTAATAATAATACACAGAGGAAGTGTTTGATGAGATTTGTGTGTACTATGGTTACAGTTGAAGTGCTGTGGTGGGGATGGCCCAACAGACTACGGGATGTCCAACTGGAAAACTGCCAGCCTTGACCGAGATGGTATGGCACCAGCCTCCTGTTGCAAAGACTACTTCCGCTACCAGGATGCCGCTCAAACATGCCCCGTTTGGGAACCCAATACGAGCGGATCAGAGCAGGTTTACAATCCAAATATACAGACAGAGGTTGGTTGAGAATTTGTTTGGTACTAATGGTAGAGGTGGCACAGTTTCTTGTGCAAGTCTGTTTAAACGTCATAAAGCCTTTTTTTAAACTTTCTTTTGTCTTAATTCTAATTCAGTTTCTACATGTAATGAAGTATGCTTACTGTGCACAGACAGGATTGGTTCTTTACGCGCATAGCATTGACGGCAAATCATAATGTCACTATAGGTGCAGGGTATGACTCATCAAGACTGAATATCATGTGGTGAATGAATGGGAAGCTGTTCATGCTTTGCATTAGCACTATGGATGTCTGTAACTCGTTTTGTAGATGAGCTCCAAAGATTCCCAGAGAAACCAGCTGGCCATTCCCAGTCACAGCAGTGTCACGCTCATAGAGATGAGCCGACACTGACAGCTGTATTCTTAAGGGAAGTTCTAATTCTGTGTGTGATTGTTGGATGGACAGGAGGCTTTAGTGACCCTGGCATGGATTTCTCGCAAGATTGCTGGGTTCTTGTTGTCTTTGAAGGTCTTTGAAAGTTTGTGAAAAATGATGTGCCATTTTCATCTTCAAGTTCGGCCTTGAAAGTCTGTGTAAAGTTAACAATTCAACTGCAGTCTTTTGAAAGTTTGAATTTTCATTTCTCCTCTCAAACTGATTTCCTGGCTGAGAAATAATTAGCTGGGCAGCCTCATACATTGGCTATTTATTGTTATGTGTAAAATATAAATATAAATGAAACAGCAGTATTTTGACATCTGGTTGCTTGTGCATCACATGGACTGAATTAATCCCAAAAGGTCAAATAAAATATCAAATTTTGTCTTGAATTTTGAAAGCAAAAGGTCTTGATAGTGAGTGAGAAGTGTGTTAATTTTGGACTGAAACGTTTGTGTGAACCCTGGATTGACTTTGTTGCAGGGATGCAAGACAGCTCTTGTGAGCTTCTTTGGAAACTACATCATCATTGTGGCTGGTGTGGCTGTTGCCATTGGCATTTTGCAGGTGAGGGGCTGCATTTTTGTTTCTCCCATTCATTTCCACCGTTGTAGCTGTCTCTGCATTTTTATCTCTCCCATTCGTTTCCACTGTTGTAGCTGTCTCTGCCTTTTTGTCTCTCCCATTCATTTCCACTGTTGTAGCTGTCTCTTCAAGACACAAGGAAGATAATTAAGTCATTGATCCATTTGCTGCTCATACATCTTAAGATTTCAGTGAGGCATTGTCTCCTTTAGAGACAAATGAAGGGTACATGTTTCATTGTTAATTGTATTGGCCCACATTAATGTGTACAATCTGAATATGCGCAAAAATACAGACATGCATAATGAATGCACATACACATGTGTACGCATACATGCATAACAGTTCAAGTATTATCAGTTATTCCATTTTAGGGTCGTGTCTGTGTAGATGTAGATCTATATATAATGATGCAAGGTGCTTTTTTACTATTACACCTGGTCTCATTGTGCAGCTGATCTGCATCGTCGTGGTCTCCATCTTGATCCATGTCCTCAACAACCTCTACGTCCCTCAGCCTGACGACATAGTCTATGACATGGCGCGCAATCAGGAAAAGTCCCCTTACCCTTCACGTGGTGACTACAGAGACTACTACAGATAAGGCAGCACTCTTTCATGCCATGTACAGCCATCATCAGACAATAGTTGTTGCCCTTCCGGATGTAGCCAGGACTCAAAAGTGACTGCCCTTTCACATGTTAATTAGGATTATCCTGCCAATGGGGATGCAGATGTACTGGAAGTAAGGTGGGAAGTTGCTTTATTTTCTGGATCAGATGCCCTACTCGGAGCTGAACCTGTGCATTAATTATACTCAAGGATTAAAATGAAAACGGACCAAGACAGTGACAGGAAGCAAGAATGAAAAAGAATATGCCCCAAAACATGCAGGAAGATTCAGTCCCTTTGAATGAAGTTAAATAAACTCTTTACCCTTGCTTATTGCCACACTGTCATTTCTGTCCTGTCTTCATATTTTGCAGAGTCCAGCCAGAACTGTTGGACTGAAGCAAAAGACATTTGTGTTAAAATTCCCATATTGGGATTTCTTTCAGCCACAGTGATCTTCATGGCATGACAAACCCTTTTACTAAAATCCTGGTATTTGGAGTTAGGCTGCTCACATGGTGAGCAACACTGCATTTGTATATGTGACAGTATTTACAAAGGTGGGGAGACAGTAGCATGCACTACTGTCTCAGCCAGCAGTGGCCAGCTTCAGCATGTTGCTTGCCTTGTTTCAGGCTTGGGCCTGAAAATCAGGCTTTCAAGAAATCCCAGACAGAAAATGGACTGGGGGGGGGGGGGGGGGGGGGGGTTATATTGAGAGCAGAAAAGTGAGGGGGGAAATTTGGACAAAGGGAGCATATTGTGTCCATTGGGTATCCAATCCAAATTTTGGCATGTTTGTCTGATTCAAGTTTTGATGCTTTTCTGCATTACAGTACAATTGCTCCCTATGCACCTGACAGGGTCTAATGCTATGTGGCTGCCAGACCACAGCTGATTTTCAGTTTTTTCACAATTGGAAAGTGGCAAGCATACCTCGGCTTTTGGGCCAAACACTGACAAGCAAACTATTTGTGTTTTGATCTCATACATCAGTACACAGTAGTTTTCTTCCAGTACCCTTTGATTAATCATACATGTCAGTGTGGTGTAAAGCATTGTGCTGCCAACTGGTCAGTCACCTTAAGGTGACTGGCATTAACAGCTGTGGTTGTGTTTAGGTGAAAGAGCTTACATAGAAGAAGAAAAAAAAGGAGCTGTTTACCTCTTGTGTTGTGTATGCTGTCCTGATCCTGTATCTTGGGGAACGCAGGACTGGTGTTGCAATGCTTACATCTTTGACAGCAGCATTTTACCCCCCTCCAAAATAGAAAACAGGAAAAGCTGCTGCAAAGCTTGGAAGCATCAGTCCAGGACCTGTAAAGAAGTGAGCACTGGTCTTTGGGGCCTGCCTGCATGGTAAGCTGCTGGAAGCATCAGTCCAGGACCTGTAAAGAAGTAAGCACTGGTCTTTGGGGCCTGCCTGCATGGTAAGCTGCTGGATGCATCAGTCCAGGACCTGTAAAGAAGTGAGCACTGGTCTTTGGGGTCTGCCTGCATGATAAGCTGCTGGAACAGAGCAGCAAATATTGGCTGGTGTTAGGTGATTTTCAATTCAATTTAAAAAACTTTAATCATCCCACAAGGGGCAATTTTGTTGTGGTCATGGTGGGCTTGTAAAACAAACAAAAAAATAACATAAAGTTAAGAGAACAATACAATAAACACAACACCACCATTAGGTTTTAAAAACACACACAATTAGGTGAATTAACTAAGCTAGGACTTTTGGGTGTTTTATAGGGGGGGGGGGGGGGGGGGATATTGTGTTCCTCCACTATCATCAGTAAAAGTGAATACTAGGTTGACCCATAGGTTGTGCAATGTGTTGAATTTGTTGTTGCTGAGAACAACAGTGGCACAACGAAACATCCCTCCTGTGGTTGAACTTGTCTGAAGCTTGACCCTCATCAGTCAACTGACTAAAGCTATTGCACACAGTGTGGGCTTTTGAACATTGACAAAAGGGGATTTTTAATTTTTTTCAGAACTGATTCACAATCTTCCAGTTTCAATTTCCCATCAATGTCATGTGTATTGGACCTCCCATACTTGCATAACAAACAGGAAAGAAAGAAAGAAAAGAGTAAGTGGCAGAAGCCTTGTTTGGATCTAACAGGGTTATTGGTGCATATGTGCAATGGAACAAAACTATAGATGGCATTTTTTTGTTTTTGTTTTTTGTAACTGCTGCTTAAGAGGAAATGATAAAAACTAATTGAACTATCCCTCACCAGATACTTTGCATCAGAAAATATGACAAGGGTCACAAAACTTCCACACATGTAAAACGCAAATGTAGGGCATATGCTATAGATCTGAACTATCAGTGTTGGTTCAATTGGGTTGTTTCAGTTTGTACGTTTAGTACCATTGTTACCAGTAACCTTCTTAACTTCCACACATGTAAAACGCAAATGTAGGGCATATGCTATAGATCTGAACTATCAGTGTTGGTTCAATTGGGTTGTTTCAGTTTGTACGTTTAGTACCATTGTTACCAGTAACCTTCTTTTTGCAGGTCATTTTTATGTGTGAATGTAATGATGAATGTGAAAGTAAATACTTGCTGTGTTTTTTGTTTCGCTTCTTCACTTTTGTAAATGATGTAGAAAGATTGGCTGTTGAAGATTTGTTTACATTTTACTAAACTGTGAGCTTTAATTCATGTTTTGTAATCATGTAACAATCATTATTGTAAATATATTGTATGATATATTGGTCAACTTACAGTTTATAGTCACTTTCTTTTTTCTTCTTTAAAAAAAATGTCTTACTGATATTGTCAAAACACCATCGTAATCATGTTTTTAACACTGTCATTAATGTGGAAAAAAAATGCTCAATACACTGTATTTTACACATGTAAAAACATGTGTGTGTTCTGTCACAGTATCAGTTCTTTTTCTGTATCTAAATGGTCTCAATAAACTATCAACTTAGATCTTTTTGTGCTATAATTTCTGCAAACTGAGATGTCCAGGAGTATTATTTTCAGAAGTGTCTAACTTTTGTCTAAGAGGGAGAAGTCTGGGGTTAACTGCTGGTTATGATACAAATTTATGTACACAGTTTTAAAACTTTCAGACTTCTCAGTTATCGATCATCTTTTTTGTAATTAATCAGGCATTGTTTTTTGCTTGAGAGCCAGTTTTCTGTCATTATTCATGTGTTTGCACATGTTTATTGATATTGAAGTCTCACCCTCTTTTTCTGTTCTGGGCAGATATGTTTACAGATTGTGTGAACAAAGTCACTGTTTAGTTTAGAATGTGACATCAGGGCGACAGTAGGTTGTGTTAGCTGAGAGGACCAATTTTGAAGACAGTTTTTGTGAACATTGTGAGACAAGTATCAACCAGTTGCAATCAGCCTGCCAATGGAGTCTTTGAAATTCTTCCTTTCTTACACAAATCTGGCTTGTATAAACTATGTTGCTGTTGTTGGGTGTGCGTGCTTTTTTCTTTCTTTTTTTTTTACCTTGTGCACATCATGGTATTAGACATGAAGCATGAACACATTGATCCGACTTGTATGAACTGATTCAGAAGTTTTGTACAGAGGAAAATTAATTCTAACAAAAAAAAAATTAAGTCTAAGGACAAGTGACATACATTCAAACTGAGTTAAAAATAGATATACTTTTGGCCAAGACTTTTCTCTGATTTGAAGAAAATACACCAGCAAAGAACCATTTGATTTTTTTTTTTAATTAAAAAAATGGCAGGCTGATTCCAAACAGGCTTGAGAGTTGTGAATATTTGCAGGTTAAAATGCAGTACAGTGGAACCTTTTTTTCAGGACATGTGTGGCTGGGGTCATCAAGACCACCTCTTCCCATTATAAAGTGGATATAAATGTTGTTATGTGCTGCACTGTTATGGAAGGACTATATTCAGCTGCAGTGAGCTCCATGCATAACCGAATCCACCTTCCGGATATAGGGACAAATCCTCTGAAGATGGCATGTGGCAGGGTAATAAAACACTGTCACATACACAGTCCTTTTGCCCTGTCACTGTACAATTGCATGTATCGGGTGACCCCCAGAGTTTAGCTGGGGAACATTGCAGCAACAACAGAACAAGACCACGAGGAGGAAATGCAGTTGGATATTTGGTTCCTTGTCTTGAGCAGTTTTATCTGAAAGAAGTTTGTCTTGAAGAAGATTCTACTGTACTTGCATTTTTGGAGATGTTGGTTGTCCGTCTGTTTGTGCTTTTTTGTTGTTGCTTTTAGTCATTTACCAGTGTAATCATGAATGCAAAATTGTCGGGCTTACTGAGTAATGAATGATTGTGGCACAAGGGCGTAGTCTGGTTTAATATTATGTCTATTTTTTGAGTTGTGAGCTTAGGTTTTAAATACAATGTATATATATATATATATATATATATAATTATATGGTATTGTCACCCAGTGTTGTTTTCATCAGTTTTGAAATTGTGATTATAATTTTTTTGTTCCTGAGTATTAAGAGCAGCATTTTGTTTGTATTTGAACATTTCAGAACAAAATGTCAAGCAGAGTCAAGCTTTTGTATTTAGTGTTAAAATATTATTTGCCCTTTTTCTCATTTTTATTATTATTATGGTTTCTTTATAAAATTGTTCAGTTGACTTCAGAAAATGTGAGTCTGTTTTTGTCTACCATGTGCATACATTGTATGTTTGTAGCTGTTTGATGCTTCTGTGCATATATTTTTGCGCATTTTGTATTTTTACCCAGGGCATTAGCCTTTCCTTTAAACTGCCTTTTTGCCAAGTCCAAAACCTGAGCCATCTTTTCTTTTGATGATTGCCTCCTTTTACAGTTTGGTTCACTCCTAGATATGTAGATTTGCTTCTTGCATTCCAGTTCTTGGATGATGATTTGGTTGTTAGCTGCCTGCCCTGGAATTGTTCTGTAGTCTCGGTTGGTTCATTTGCAATTATATTTGGACATCCTTGTGCAACTCAGCATTAAAATCAAACACTTGTCTCTGTGATTTTGATTTGCCTTCCTGTTGAACAGCTTTCTTTTCATTTGCTGTGAATTAGCCCTGTCTCCGAGACATTACTACTTGTGTGTTTTTGTAAAAACAAGTTTGGTCATTTTCTTACACCAGTGATTTGTCACATCTTTAAGTTGTGTGCATGCATCATTGTTTTTAACAGCTTCCAATCCTTTCATCACTGCGTGCAAGTGTTGATGATTATGAAATTAATGTGCAATGTTGTCAGCTGTGGCAAAGAAATGGTGTCTCCTTCAAACCAGATAAAGAATTGTTGTGTAGTGTACTGTGTGTGAATGACATATCATTGTGTCACTGCAGTCAACAGGTGTGCATGCAGTTCAGCAAACATACAATGTCCTGCTTGTTGTCAAGCACTGCTTCAAGCTTTTGGTGAGGTGCCACATGTACTGTCCTGAGAAAAATTACCTTTTGATAATGTAATGTAAGCTAGGTAGTTTTTTTTTTCTTTCTCCAATTTTTGTTGTTGTTTTGTTTTGAGCAATGATTGCAGGTGGAACAGGAAACAAAGGGAAATCCCTTGACGATTCATGGTGATTGGTTATCCACATGATGATTTTGTTGCATTTTTGTGTTTTTTTGGATACTGGGGCCATTTACAGTAGCAAGCATTTCAGGAGCTAGTCACAGGAAACTGCCTTTACACCTGGCCATCCCAGGATGGATACAATGGAAGTTCAAAAACTATGGAAGTGCAAAAGAATCATGATAAACATGACATGTTTGGAGCGATGGCGATGTCCAACTTCTGCTTGAAGTCTGGCCTGGATTGCAGATGTATGGAAGTGCAAAAGAATCATGGCAGACATGTGACATGTTTGGAGCAATGGTGATGTCCAGCTTCTGCTTGAAGTGTCGTCTGGATTGCAGTTATAATACAGAATGGCGGGGGGAGGAGAGGGGAGCAAGATGGGCATTGGGTTTGCCCAAGACAGTGTAAATGGCCCCACTGTTCTTCATGAGAATCCCTCCACCCCCCTCCTCCTCCCCCAAGGGTGATTAGGATGGTTCTCCTTAAAGAATGCCAGGAACACAGTAATGCTACCCAGCCTACTACTTCTGCTGCCATCTACTGTGGAGTACCTTAGAATTTTGTGCTGCCATGGGTTCTTTTCAAGGTGTATGCATCTGCAGAAAATGAGACCTTGGTTTTTCACCTCATCCAAAGGACTGGACAGAGCCCACCACCCACCCTCCAAGGCTCAGCTCTGTCATCCTTCATCCAGCCTGTGCAGCAGTTGATACGCTACTAAAGGGGAACTGTGTTCTTTCTAGGCCTCTTTCGACCGAAATCACCTTAAAGTATGACCCTGTTAGCATCCTCTATGGTTACAGTGTTTTTCACCCATCTACTGGGTTCTGTGACAGTCTCTTTGTGTTCCATGCACAACTTAGTTTCAAATGCTAACAAACCTGTGGCTAGAAATCCGTTGATTCATACACATCACTCTAGGGGTTTTGACAGGAGTAACTTGAAGTTGAACTTGGAGCACCATTGCTAAAGATGAATTATGTGAGTAAACACTGGGATGCAAAATACTTCCATCATGATTCAAACAATTTCAGCATTGTCCATGCCTTTTTATAAAGAAAGAAAGATTTTGAAATCATACAGTTTGAGTTGTCTGCGACAAACTTTTGTCCTTTTAGCACCAACAAAAGACAGTCCGTCAACCAACAATTTTTTAGAAATATTTGGCATAGCCAGGTATAACAGAATTTGAAGGACGGATGCAGAAAACAGGCTTGGAATGTGCCCACAGCCCTGAGAGAGGAGAGGGGACAAGGTCACTGCCCAGGCTGGGATTTCATCCCAAGTCCAGTATTGTCAGTTGACCAGGTAACCTTTCACCTGAGATGTGGACAGTGTCTCCCAGAGAACATCTTGAGGCAGTAGCGCTACTGCTACCATTCTGCAGGACAATGTGGACATTGTGTCTTTCAAGAAGTGTCTTGAGGCAGTAGTGCTACTGCTATCGTACAGCAATATCTGCAGGATGATATGGACTGTGCGTCTTTCAAGATTCTTTCAGGAGGTGTCTTGAGGCAGTAGTACTGCTGCTATCGTACAGCAATATCTGCAGGATGATGTGGGCAGTGTGTCCTTCAAGAAGTATCTTGAGGCAGTAGCACTGCTGCTATCATACAGCAATATCTGCAGGATGATGTAGACAGTGTGTCCTTCAAGAAGTATTTTGAGGCAGTAGCACTGCTGCTATCGTACAGCAATATCTGCAGGATGATGTGGATAGTGTGTCCTTCAAGAAGTATCTTGAGGCAGGAACACTGCTATCGTACAGCAATATCTGCAGGATGATGTGGACAGATCATCTTTCTAGAAGTATCTGGAGGCAGTTGTGCTGCTGTCATTCTTGGCTATCTGCAGGGGGGCGTGTACAGTGTGTCTATCCACTAGTGTCTTGAGGTGGTAGTACTGTTGTTTGTCTTGCTGAGCACAGGGACATGTCTTCGCTCATTCAGTGTGTGTCATTGCAGCTTTTCATGTTGCTGTGGTCTGGTTGTAAGTCGTTTTTTTGCAAGTCATTAATCTGTTTACATGAAATCAATGCAAAGTATATGTGTATCTTCTGAACTACCCTAGCAGCAAAACAGGAAAAGGTGTAAATGACTTGTGATGATGATCATTTCCATGTTTTTCGGTAGGAAAACAGGATGAATGTCAGACCAGTTTGGTTCTAAAAAATCAGTGGAGATAAAAGAAATCATAGATCTTTGATTCAGTTCTTTATAGGCAACACATTTGTTCTAAAAAATGGCATTCAGTAAGAAAAGAGACCGTTATTGAGCACAAACTGTGAATGGTCTTCTCTTTTTTAGATTGTCATTATCGCGTGTTAATTTTCTGAAATTGCAATGGAAGTTTGGTGGTCAGATCACTTGTAACTGATGATACCATTGCCCAGTCCATCCATTCACATGACAATCTCAGGGCCTGTCAGTTTCCTTTACTTCACTTTAGAATGATCATCAATTTGAGCAATAACTATTATGTCTAGAACATTAGAAAACAAACATCAACATTTGATCCATCAAAGCGTTCATACCCATAGGTACCGTATCATTCTTTGTGTAAAATTTCAATTGTCTTGTCCTGTTCCTATACATTTTCAACATTTCTGTTTCATGCAAGTTCCATCTTACTGTAGGCAGACATTTAACTCACTTCTCATGAAATATCCCTTTTTGCTTGCAAAGTAAGAATTTCTTTCACGTAGTTATGCTGTTTTATTCCGAACAAAACATCAACAACAGTTAAATGGGTCTGAATGTCAAAAGTAATTAGAATATATTGTTCAATGTAATTCCAAAATTTCTTAATACAGAAATACTGTAACAATGGATGAATGTTTCTGAATAAACACCCCACAATGATGTGCTTGGCAAAAAACAAAACAAAAAGAATTTCTTTCACAAAACAAAAACATAATAAAGAGCCAGCACTATTGTTCACCCTAATCATACTTACCCAAAATTAAAATGTGTAAGGAATACAAGTTGAAGTATGAATGAAAGTAGGGTCTCTGGAAAATTCAAGTAGGTTTCATTTTGTATTCTCCAGAGTTTTCTAATAAGTTGATTTTAATGTCCAGTCAACTGCACAGGAAAATGGGTGTAAAATCATTGTAAAGGAAATCATTATGCAGTTGCATCATTTCTGACATGTTGATAAACAGTGAGATTGATACTATAACTAAGGTACATGTTTATATCCTCACCCTTAACAAATTATTGTAAAAAAAATCACATCCTTCATACGTATAAGTCAACTCTATTCAAAGCAGCAGTTGCAGTTGCTAGAATACAACTGACCAAGTATTCAGAAAGGATTACCACGTATAATCAGCAACATATTTATTGCCATTTTATTAAGCACAATAATACTGAACAAACTTGTGTATTGGCTTTGTGCTTTTCACTCTACTTAAAAGTGTGTATACATATTTATATAAACAGAGAGAAGCTCAAGTTCTCTTCCTAGGTCTGGTTGACTTTCCCATTTACACTTACAATGGTTTGCTGGTCATTTGAGCACCACAGCTCCATTGATCTTGTTTGTCTGTGTGCATGTAAACTTAGTTTTACAATATCAAATCATTCAACAGTTTTTCTCACTTTGTATTCTCTGGTGCATCATAAGACAGAAATTAACAAGTAACTTATCCAGTGGTTTAATTGTCTCATTACACTTCATTGGTTTGTCGGTTTCAATGTGGTGACAGTTGCTTCTGTGACTTTACTTTTTTAAAAGCTAGCAGTGTTATGTGATTGACTACTTTTAATGTTGTTTTTTTAACATCAGATGCCATTTTTACCTGTTCTTAGGTCAAGTGTGGTTCTGAATAAAGTGAATATTGTCATTTTCAAACAGCAGACTTTGTGCTTTTGTTAAGTGCTGTTGCATATTGTTTTCTTCATTTTGTAAAGGTGGTCTTCAGCTGCAAAAGTATAAATCAATGTACACCACACACGCACACACACAAACACACACACCAGCGCAACACCCACTGGTTTACAGTTTCAAGATTCTATTAGGCACCCTTGGGGCTTTTAAAGCCAGTAACAAAAACAAACAAAAATGAAAATCAAAACATGCATCCAGACACAACAAACAATTGACAGGAACATATGGCAAAACTGATACAAAAATATACTCATGGGCATGATTACTGATTGTAAGCACAAACACATACAAGAAGTCTTGCACACATCACAAAAGTTACTGCTTAATATCAAAACAGAAAATAGTTTTAATAAAACAAAAAACCTTAGTAATCTTCCCCCTAAAATTTAAGTCATTAATGTGTGAAACTTGTGAGCATTCAGATGATATCGCTAGTGCTTGGGAATAAGGATCTAGCGGCTATCTAACACAGTGAGAAAAGAACCTGACAGAATGAGAATGAGAACAAGTTATTTCAATCCCCCCTCCTCAACTTCATTACAGAAGATATAAGCTTAGACACTCAGCCCACGGCCAACATGAATGTAATCTGTCTCTACACAACTTGTTCCCCCTGCTGTTTCACAGCATGGCTGCTGCCTTCCACAAGTTGTGTAGAGCAAATGAGACTCTCCCAATACAACCTGTTCCCCCCACATGGTAGCAGCAGTCAGCCAATGGCACCAGCCCTCCCTATAGTGAACTACTGAGTGCTGGGGATTTACAGCAACTCTGCTGCATCATGCAACATTTGTTGCTGTGAAAGCACAGGTATGCCAAATAATAGCTTTGTTCTTTAGTGCTGGTGAATCTAATACTTCTGTATGGAAGTGAATAAAAACTGCTAAAACAGTTTGTTTCCAAATGGCTTATTGCATTCTGTCCTGCACTGACACACTGATTCATGAAGCATTATGAGCAACAAAACTGAAGATGAGTGGTTCTGCCAAAACAGGGAAATTTGCAGCTGGACTGGTTTTGAGGAGTTTCTCAGGGCTCCTGTGCTTGGTATGTGGGTAGGTGACTTTGATGCCAGTGGAGCTTGTGGTGTTCTCTCGTTTACATCAAAGACACTTTGGTGGTGTCAAACTATCAAGCAAAACATGGGAAAGAGCATGTGCAAAAGCATCAGTGATGCTAGCAACTTGTAAAACCAATACTGAATCTGTTTACAGTTATATTTCCGTGACAAACAGCCAAACAGATGAAAATAATATGCCTAAACAGCTGTTTTTATGTTTCCAATGTCTCTAATGTAATGCTATCACAAACCGTGTCAAAAACATCACACACCAATGAAAGATTTAAAACACAACATAGAGGCAGAACAGAAAAAACAAACACGTAAGGCACATAACAATCTGTAGGCTGCATTGGAATCAGACTGTTCACAGATAAAGACTATGCGAGCAGGAAGTTGTGAATGCAGGTTGAAAGTTTTGCTGAAGACTTTGAGCAATTAACCCCCTCTGAGCACCAATAACAATAATTTGTAAATATTCCCCAATTTTAGGCAACAGATAAAGACCCCCACCCCCTCGCCACTTGGACTGGTTGCACTTCTCTTCACCTGTCTCAGTCAAACTCGTAACTGTGACCAGATTAGGTAAACAACCAAGCCAAGAACAAACATCCACAATGGCTTGAGGACTTGCAGCCACTCTCTCCTCTTGTTCTTCTCCTCTTCTTCCCACACTCTTCGGTGCTGTGTGGAATAGACGGTTTCTCTGTAGGCATTGAAGGTGGCATCTCTTGCGCCACCCCACTTATGCGGTCCGCAGAGGCGGTAGTGAAAGGGGTGAGCAGGGCCAAACAGGAGAGCTAATGCCATCTTCACGTCACCTTGAAGCAGAAAGTGCCACCAGTCTGGTTTGTTGCCCAGTTCTGCTGCTATGTTGTCTGCCAAGGCAAGGTAATGAAACTGAAAAGAAAACACAGATCACGAATAAAATATGTTCTAAGCAAGCTAGGGTTATCTGGATTTGGGGGGTGGGGGTAATGCCTGTTCCATGCCAAAGCAATTATTTGTATACAAAACTTAACTTTCTTTCATTACTTCAAGGATGTAACATCTGTGTGTGGGTGAGCATGCATACACATGTGTATGCTTGTTTGTTTCTTTGTGTGTGTGTGTATCGCTGCAGTAAAAGCAGCCACTAAAACACCAACCGCATATCTGACATGGCCATAGGTTTGCAACTGTTGGTTGATCATCTGGTCAACATCCTGTTGCATCGTTGACCGTTCAGGAAGCCTGTGTTGCCCTGCAAGCACTCGGGCAGCCAGTCGAGCCTGGATCTCCAGAATGGGAGGAATGGGCCCATTGGTCCGAAAACAGCCAACCACAGCCAGAGAGTCATGAGGCAGGGACAATGGGAAGATCATTTTGTACAGTTCCAGTTTTTCACCCTCTATCAACAAATTAAAAACAAAAACAGGAAGGTCACAGTCTCTAATATCTTTTTTCTTCTTCTTCGTTTGTTTCTTTTCTTTTCCAAGCAACAAAGAGATAAATGGACACTTACCTTTACAAGCAAGCATTGGAAGATAAAAACAGACTCTAAGTCTTGGACAGGTGGATGTAAGCATGGGGATCAGTTTAAAAAATGGACCCCTATTACCTTTCTCTGCATTCTATTGGGGTCAGGCAGGAAAGAAGTACGGGCATCTTGAATAATCTTGGTTCTGCCTGGTTCCCTGGGTGTTCTGCAGGCCCAAGTCCAGACCAAAACCTGGTTCAGGCTTGCTAGAATCCTTGCACAACCGTCCTTCCATGTGTGCATTGGGATTTGCATACGCCTTCAGGTCAACGAGTATGTCACTCTGTGTGTGTATGTGCATGTGTCTGTACATGCAGATGTGTGTGTGCATGCAAGCTCATGTGTGTGTGCATGTGAACATGTGTGTGTGTGTTTTCATGCACACATGCATGCATGCTTAAGCGAACACTTGCAAAAATGCATTACATAAAATAACATAAATCCCAGTATATATTATTCTTCATTTCATTTAACTCTGTCCATAAACAAAACACACAAACTAGACCCAAACAAAGTGTAATAACAAAGAATATGTGACACTACAGGGTGCAAGGAAGATTCCCTGTTCCTTTAATAATAATAATGTACATTTATCATGCGCCCATCAACACCCTGAGCGCTCACATGATACATATTAACCTACATAGGATATTCTATACACATGTAGAGCATAGTCCTACCAAAACAATTTACATAAAGCAACGCACTACAAACACACACACACACACACACACACACACACACACACACACACACACACACACACACACACACACACACACACTGACTGTAGCAGAAACTGGGTACTGATATTAGTTAGGATGGAAATACTGTGAGAAGAGGAAGGTTTTCAGATTGGCTTTAAAAGATGACAGGGTTGAGCAGTGTCTAAGGTATTGTGGGAGTGAATTCCAAATGTGGGGTCCAAAGCAAGAGAAGGTGCGGAAGCCATGAGTCTTGCGTTTGTATTGTTGAATTTCCAGCATGCGGGTGTCAGAAGAAGATCGTAGTGTACGAGATGGAGTGTAGACATGCAGCAGTTCAGAAAGGTAAGCAGGACCAGAACCATTTATAGCACTGAAACACATACAAGCGACTTTATACTTAATACGTTCTGAAATGGGATGCAAGCGCAGTTTTTCCAGGAGAGGTGTTGAGTGGTGGTGAGGGGTGCCAAGAGAACAAGTCTTGCAGCGAAGTTCTGAATTTTCTGGAGAGGTTGGATGACAGAATTAGGTGTACCCATGAGGAGACAGTTGCAGTAGTCAAGCCGTGAAAGGATATAGGAAGTAACAAGAGTCTTGGTTGCGTCTTCAGTGAGAAACCTGCGGATTGAACTAATGCGTTTAAGCTCGAAATAAGCAGTTTGGCAGATTTTATGACGTGCTTCTTCATGGACAGTTTTGAGTCAAGAATGAATCCAAGGTTCCTGGTAGAATCAGAGAAGGGGATGTTGTGAGAGGCAAGAGTAATCGAGTCAGGGAGGGGAACGGTAGAAGGTTTCAAGGAAGATGAAAAGGGAAAGAGAAGAGCTTCTGTTTTGTCGTCGTTCAGTTTGAGCTGATTTTCCATCATCCATGTTTCTATGTCGAGGTTGGTCACTTCACTGAGAGGAGCAGATTTCTGGAGCTGTGTGTCATCTACAAAAAGCTGATGGTTTACAGAGTGGTTAGCTATGATAACGGAGAGAGGCGTAGTGTACAGGATGAAGAGAATGGGCCACAGTACTGAGCCCTGAGGCACACCGTACATGAGCTGTGGTGGTGACAAGACGAGTTCTGACTGAAGTGGACTGATATCTGTCTGAGAGGTATGAGTGAACCATTGGAGTGCAGTAGACTGAATGCCAAAACAGAGTTCAGGCGGGAGAGGAGAATTTGGCGGTCAATAGTGTCAAAAGCGGCAGAAAGATCCAACAAAAGAAGAACAGAAATGTTGTCATTGTCCAGAGCGGAAAGAATATTATTTACAATACATAACAAAACGGTCTCAGTGCTGTGTCCTGCTCGATAGGCTGGCTGAAAGGGATTGCTGAGGTTGTTTTCTTGGAGATGGGAGAGAAGTTTGTGGAGAACAACTTTTTCAAGAATTTTGGACAGAAATGGAAGGTTAGAAATGGGACGGTAGTTTTTCAAAAGATTTTTGTCAAGTGATGGCTTTTTCAACTGAGGTTTGATGATGGCTGTCTTCAGATCATGTGATACAATGCCAGTGGTAAGAGATGTGTTGATGATGTTCGTGATGGTCGGCAAGAGGATGTCAAGGTTTTCATAAAGAAGCGTGGTGGGAATGGGATCAAGTTCACAAGACTTGGCAGATGCACTGTTGATTATTTTTAAGACAAATTCATCAGTGACAGACTCAAAAGTTAGCAAGGGATTTCCAGCGAAAAAGGTATCAGGGCAAGCAGTTGGGTTTGGAGGAGGAAAATTGTTTCTGATGGTGCGGATTTTCTCAGTAAAGTAATTAGAAAAGACATTCAGAAGGTCGTCAGAGTCAAATGTTGAAGGAAGAGGTGAAGATCTGCTTTTACCGAGGATGGTGTTGAAGTTTTGAAAGAAAGGAGGAATGCAAAATAAGCACCACCATCACCACCACCAAACACAAAGGATCAAACTGCTAATTATTTCCAAAGAGCAATCACCACTGCCACTGTCAACTGCACATAACAACAAAGCAACAATTACAATAAAAATATTAAATAAATTCAACTCCAGACCACAGGCTGTGGGCACATTTGAAAACAGGTGTTCTTACTTGGGTCAGAGGTGATGAAGGCAGGATCAATAATGCTGAAGTCATGTTTGTATCCTGTGGCAAAGACGATGTCATCAACTTCTTCCAGAACACTCCCATCTTCCAGATGGACCTGTGTTCCACCTGCCATCCTCTCAATGTGAGCCACCACTTTCACCTGCCCTGTCATTACCTGGCATCAGAGGTGAAATAACATCTAGGTGGCATCTTCACTCAAAGCGAACATGTTCCCCAGTTAATAATAATAATAATGAATACTTAGAGCGCATAACTTGCACAGGCCCTAAGCGCTTACACGTTGTTTACAAATACATATTGTCAAAATTCAACGCATACAGCATGAATGCACACACACACACACACACACACCAGTCGCAGTTCAGTAAGATTGTACCTTTGCACTTGCAAAAGCCCATATGTGCTCCACCCCATCTCTCAGAAATGTCCCCAGTGATGTTTTTGAAACAGTTTTAATACATCTGATTTTTGACAATGGCCCTTTTCCTTTCAAGGAAGATTGTCAAGTGCTTCCTCTTTCTACATCTCTCTCTTCTAAGGTAGTGCCTCAAGCTACTCAAGGTTGTTGTTTAAATGTGTGGTGGGTGTCTGATTAGGTTTGGGTAGTGTGTATGTGTCCAGTCGATGGCTGAGTGTATCTGATTGAGTAGAATTAATACTGGCGTGTGTGTGTGTGTGTGTGTGGGCGGGCAGGCGGGCGGGCGGGTGGTGGGTGGCGAGCGTGGTGTGTGTGGTGTGTCGTGTGAGGAGCGTGTGCGTGGTGTGCTGATGTGACATGAGTACGCACCCGTTTATAATTTATGTGATTTTATATTTGTATTATAGATTTTTGTGCAGCATAACTTGTCTATGTTGTTGTAAACGCAAATGTTTTGGCGTTCCTTTACATCCAGTTTGTTTTGTTTCCCATATAATGCAATATTCTCTTTAGTTAAAATTATTTTTCCTAAAAGCTGACTCATTAAAACACCTAGCAGCAACATGTACTAAACAACATAAACTGGAAGCAGTGCAAATAAAAGAACAAAAAAGACCACAGAAATAAAGGCTTTTCTGAATCCCAGACAGCAGTTTTATCTTTAACTTCAGTGAATCCTTACCTTTGAAGGCAGCTGCTCATTGATGATGAAATGTATTTGTGCCAGAGGTTTGGATGGTTTGGGCTTGAGCCCCGACACAACAGGATCAAGCCACCTGGAAGCCCTAGCAACAAGAACTCGACTGGTCAACCACTTGGGCAGGTAGTACAAGGTTGCGCGGCATATGCTGAAGTCCAGTGGTGTGCGACCATTGTGGATGCGAGAAATTGTGTAGGCCCCATGTTGCACACTGAGGTAAACCTAAAGAAAGAATCACAAAGTGAAAATGTTTCTCTGCTGCTGGAGAATAACTGGTCATTAGATCACTTCTGAGAGAATAAACTGGACTCATCCCTGTGCTCTCTCTCTCTCCTCCTTCTTCCTCCTCCCTCCCCCTCTCTCCTTCCCCTCCTTCATTTCCCTCCAATACACCTTTAAAGTGTCTGTGCATGTGTGTACATTTGAATATGCTAAGTTACACTCAGACACAGGACATAATAAAATGTGTAAACACTGTGGTGACTAAGCCTGTGCTTGTTCTCTTGGGTGTGGGTGTGTATGTGTGTGAGTGTGAGTGGGCGTGTGCGTGTGCGTGTGTGTGTATGTGTGTGTGCATGCATGTGCATGCATGCATGTGTATCAATTATTTTCATGGTAAGTGGATATTGCTTTTTGTTTTGCTACAGTTGTAATGTCACAAGCCATGCTGCATGTATGCAGTGCATTTTTTTCTCAGCAAATGAAGACTGTTACCTGATTTGCGACTGTGGAAGTGTTAAGAGCCTGTGTGCAAACACTGACTGTGTGTAATATAACAAATTCACCATTTAGTAAGAGGCTACTAGCTGTTACCTGTTTCGCTACAGGAGCAATGTCACAAGCCACATCAGCTGCTGAAGTGGCACTCCCTGGGTAAAAGACAGAAGGTTTTTAAATCAAATCATGATCTTCTGATTCATGTTGATTCACATCATACACATTTCACTTCAATTTACACCAAACTGAGCTGCCAAATTCATTAATTTACATAAGAATTGTGTGTGTGTGTGTGTGTGTGTGTGTGTGTGTGTGTGTGTGTGTGTGTGTGTGTGTGTGTGTGTGTGTGTGTCTGTGTGTCTGTGTGTGTCTGTGTGTGTCTGTATGTCTGTCTGTGTCTGTGTGCATGCATGCATGTGTGTGTGTGTGTGTGTGTGTGTGTGTGTGTGTGTGTGTGTGTGTGTGTGTGTGTGTGTGTGTGTGTGTGTGGTGTGTCATGCACACATCTATGCTTGTGTGTGTGTGTGTGTGTGTGTGTGTGCGTGCGTGCGTGCGTGCGTGCATGCATGCACACATCTATGCATGTGTGTGTGTATGTGTTGATAGTATTTTTCTTCTTTCCAATTGCAGCTTGAGTTCTACATGGAAATAGCATTAGCAGCAGACCAGTGGATGGACCAAATAAAAAGTTTTTGCAGGCAAAAAGAATTTTTGATTACAACCTCCTAAATAAATGTTTGGTCTGCTAAAACAGCAAACTATGTCCAACAACAAAATTCTACACAGTCCTGTCTACACAAACACACCAACAAACTAGCCAACCTACCTGACGATGACAGTCCTGTCAGCATGGTCACTCCCCAACCTACCCAACAGTCCTAGCTCTTTCTGCACACTCACTGGCGTCACAGCATTGTCTTTGACAGTCAAACTTACCAGTCTTCATGCTTTCATATGGCACCAGCCATGTAACAACCAAACAGCGTTGTAACCACTTTTGTGGATATTCAAAATTGCTGTGTTGTTGTTGATCACTTTTATATAGCGCTATTCTCTGCTCTTGAGCAGACTCACTGCGCTCGCATGTGATTCTGTATAAGTGACTAGCTTTTTATAGTGCATTTCTGAATATCCACCAAAGTGGTGTACTTACAGCACTAGCATGGCTGGTGCCACATGAAACTGCTGCCATCTCGGCATGTTCCGTGTACACCATACAACTACGTACCATGTCACTTCATGCAAAGCCACACACGTAAGGTGCATGCGTATTTAGCTGTAACATGCCACCTGCACTTTTGGCAGACTGACCGGGATCTTTTACATGCTACTGCGGTAACACGTGTAAAGCTTCAATCACTCATTCAGGGTCGCATATAACTAGAGTACAGATGCAGAGACAATAGTGCCATAGTTGCTGTTGAGAAGCCCTTAGGGCTCATCTTGAGATAAGGCACTCAACAGATGTTCATGAAAGTAAAACAAATGCTAGTCCTGTCTCTGCACAGTCAAACTCACCAACCTGGCTTACACTGCTCTTTCTGCACTAACTCACCAACCACACTGACGGTCCTGCTCATGCACATAAATTCACTAAACCAGTCAAAACTCACCAACAACAATGACAGTCCTGTCTCATACACATAAATTCACTAACCCAGTCAACTCACCAACCACAATGACAGTCCTGTCTCTACACATAAATTCACTAACCCAGTCAACTCATCAACCACAATGACAGTCCTGTCTCTACACATAAACACACTAATCCAGTGAAACTCACCAACTACAATGACACATAAACACACTAATCCAGTGAAACTCACCAACCACAATGACAACCCTGCCTCTGCGCATAAACACACTAATCCAGTCAAACCCACCAACCACAATGACACATAAACACACTAATCCAGTCAAACCCACCAACCACAATGACACATAAACACACTAATCCAGTCAAACTCACCAACCACAATGACACATAAACACACTGAACCAGTCAAACTCACCAACCACAATGACACATAAACACACTGAACCAGTCAAACTCACCAACCACAATGACAGCCCTGCCTCTGCACATAAACACACTAACCCAGTCAAACTCACCAACCACAATGACAGCCCCCCATAAACACACTAATCCAGTCAAACCCACCAACCACAATGACACATAAACACACTAATCCAGACAAACTCACAAACCCAAAATGCACATAAACACATGAACCAGTCAAACTCACCAACCACAATGACAGCCTGCCTCTGCCATAAACACACTAACCAGTCAAACTCACCAACCACAATGACACATAAACACACTAACCAGTCAAACTCACCAACCACAATGACACATAAACACACTGAACCAGTCAAACTCACCAACCACAATGACAGTCCTGCCTCTGCACATAAACACACTAACCCAGTCAAACTCACCAACCACAATGACACATAAACACACTAACCCAGTCACACTCACCAACCACAATGACAGTCCTGCCTCTGAACGGCTGTGGGTTCCTGTAGCTGCCGACATGACGAACTGTGCCTTTGAACTCCTGCACCATCCCAGGAATGTGAGGGATGTGGGGCACACTGAAGAAGCCCAGACACAATATGACGCCATCAAAATGAGAAGACATCTTTTCCTCACTTTCGGCGCTGCCCTGGACTGTGCATGTCGTGACGACCCAGCGCCCTGTGGTGCTGTAGTCCTCAGCCTTATCCACTTTCAGAACCTGCACAGTCCTGGGTCACTGAGAAATGCTTCTGGTGTCCTTCTGTAATATTTTGCTTGGCTATTGCTGTATGCTTTGCTATGGGAGTACTACCAGAGAACGTGGTCCACCTTATTCAGTCCTGCTGGTGCTGCAAACGGGTGTATGAAGTACCAGTGACAACACAGCCTTTGGTCCATCATGGGAATCATGTGGCAAGACAGTGTTACAAACAGAGAAGTCCTGGACAGAGCTGCTACAGCAAGTGTTAAAACAACGCTGCAGAAGAGTCAGCTGCACTGGACTGGTCATGGTATCCATATGAAGACCTTCACCTTCCAAAACAGATTATTTATGGACAACTATGCACAGGGAAGAAGTACCAGGGCTGACCTTGAAAGTTCTACAAAGACAACCTAAAGACCCATCTCTGCTGGGCAGAAGGCAGCCTCCAGCTTCGGGGACAACCAAATGCAGCCCCTTCAGGTAGCTAGTGATCAGTGCCAGAATGCTGCTTCTACCACTACCACCCCATGAAATACCAGTGCCTGCAGTGCTCTAGACTGTGCACTTCAAGCCTTGGACAATGCAGCCACATGTGAGCCAAGTGATGAAATGTTCAGTCATCATCATCATCAGCAAAGGACTGCCAAGAGTGGTCATGGCAACCAAAAAGTAGCATTGTCTGCAATACCATGCTGACAACAATCATTTCTACTGCCAAGACTTGTAGGCACACTGTGAAAGAGAAGCTGGATTTGTGAACAATGTAGTCCAAGTAAAAATGATACAGGTATGAACCATAATGGTCAGTCACTCATTTTGGTGAAAGTTCATTGTTCAAAGTTCTATTGCAAAGTCCATGAAAAGTAACAGAATCTCACCTTTGTGTTAAATTTGATGTGCTGGTGTAATTTAAAATGCTCAGCATAGCTGTGGAGATACTGTTCATAGAGTTGATGAGGAAGGTAGGGGGGGTAATCAGGTGGGCAGGGGAAGTCACTGAAGCACATCATGGACTTGCTGGTGTTTGTAATCAGACTGTCATACATCTGTGGTCCACTGCTTGGCTTGGGGGTGTCAGACTTGTACCACAACCCACCTAGTAATGGAAAGCGATGAAATAAAAATATCAATAAATGATGAGAGATTGATTTATTCTTGATCACTATTTAATGCTCAGTCAACTGCACAGGTCATATCTGTGAGTGACACTGATGTCACCAAGTTACAAATAAAAAGTCTGATTGACTGCTCACAAAAAGGGGATGCAGTTAGAGAATGAATGAATCAAATCTTCATTTTACAAGGGCAGTGGAGTAGACACAGGATCTTTATCCACATAGCCCTTGCCCATGAAAAGCTAATTCTGTTGATACTGCACATGTATATAGATTTCAAACATACTCAAAAATGTGTATGATCAATCATAGGCCTGTAACACTAACAGTGAAAGGAAAAAAGCAGAAAACAACACAAAAGCACACTCATGCATGTAAAAGGAAAAAGAAAGAGTAAAATAAGCAAAGAATTAATTGATATCTGACTGAACATATTTATACACAAAATGTGCAAAAGCAATAAAAATTATCCCAGAGAGAGACAGAGCAAAATATAAACAGCATCAAACAAACAAATAAACATACTAACTTGCCATGATATAACTAACTTGAAATAAACAAGAAGACAAATCAATCAGGAAATGAACAATAAAATACAGCACTCAAAATGTGTTTGATGCAAATGTGAAGTTACATCTATCTACATTGTGAACTTCAGAAATGTATTATAAGGAAGGAACAATACATCATCTTCAGTGTACCAATATCAGAGTTCATCTCAAAGCAGGTAGGTTCCAGTCCTTCCTCCAAACAAGACTTGATGGCAACCAGTCCTGAAACGCCACACCCCACGACTGCCACCCGTTTCACACACTGCTGCTCCATACTTTTAGTGAATACTGCACACACACACAGTCATACACACACAGACATTGTACAAATATATAATTTTACATTTATTTTACACACACACACAATTAATCTTGCACTAATAGTTTCTTTATACACACATGTAATGATCATGTATACGCATGCATGCTCACCTGAGTCATGCAGTAAGAGAACAATGTATAACACACACACACACACACACACACACACACACACAACCACACACACACACACGGCACGCACGTGTATGTACACAGAACTAACCATGCAACAACAAAATACAATATGAATTACTAAAGTGTTAGTAATCCTAATATTATTATTAGTAATAGTAATATTAAAATTGCTCAGTCACTAAAATTGTTCAGTAGTTTGAGGTCTCTCCCTCCCTCCCTCTCTCTCTCTATTGAGGCAGTGCAGTCTTCAGGAGATATTGAGGCAGTGCAGGGTGAAATGTTATACGGTAGAAGCAGTGATCTGATTCTAATTTCATAGTCTATCAAAATTTGGTATGTATACTATGTATATTTTAAATACACACGGTCTCTCGAGTCTGCTCGCACCCGAAGTAAACATAGGCATGTGATCCTGTACACTTCCGGGGCAAAGGTGATAGATTACTTGGAGCGGAGCCTGTTGCTGACCCTTGACCTTTACATAATTATAAATGGCACCCCCCACCCCTAACCCAAACCCGTTAATTGGGCGTTAATTGTGTGAGCAGTTGGCCAAGCGGGCGTAAGGCGTTGGGCTGGTAAGCGGGCGACACGGTTGGTTCGATTCCCAGCTTTGGCTCTCCTTTCTCTTTAGCCTGAAGTTGTGGTTTATGGACACGGTCTCAAGCCAAGTTGTGGCTTCAAGTTTACGAGTAAGATAAGTTAAATGGGTCTCGTCGCTGCCCGTCTTTGTGAGTAGTTCCCAAACTCCAAGCACTGGTTCCTAGTCCTTGAAGGAAGAGTGCCGGGAAGCGAGGCTTGAAATACTGATGTAGGCCTATACTTCCCCCCACCACTCCACTCCCACCCCCAACTCAGTCCTCAGTCCCGGGATCTCGGTCCCCGCCAGTAGTCTCGGGCCCAGCGGCCAGCCTCTCCCGCTGAAACTCGTCGGGCGTAGTCAGTCATCCATCGTGTAAATCAGTACTAGTATTAGCGGCCTAGTAGTAGTACTCTAGACTTATTCATAGGTTAGAAGTCCTGTGAGGAGGGTTTTCAGTGTAGCCGATTAATTTGTAAAGTTGGTCAGTACCGTCCGTCCGCTGCAAATTTGCCAGTTCCTGACTCTGCCCGTCTTCTTCAGTGTTGGTTTACGTCCACAGAGATAGCGATAAACAGTCTTTGCCGTGGTCCGTGTTCAGTTGTGGCATTGGCGGTCCTGCACAGCGGCGGCTATGCCGGGGCAGTAGGCTGTTGAGTTTTGCATTATGTGTTAGTTTTTTAATATTTATTTTCCTGTAGTTTTTTTAGTTATTTTAATTTATTTTTAATTTATTTTTTATTGCTGATAACCGCATTTCCTTCTTGATGTACATTATGTATGTTATACTATACTTGGGTAAAATCCAAGGACAGACGGTCGGAAATTCTTGGACCGTTTTAAAAGTTACTGATTCAGTTTGGGTCACAAATATCATCACAATCATTAAATGAGATCCATATCTGCCGATTACAGCCAGCGGAAAATCCGCAACAAAAGGTGAGCTTTTTCATATATTTTTGTCTTTGATTGTCAGTTCGAGTCGGCGCATCATGTTGCCCTTTGACGTTTGACCTAGTTTTCCAGTAACAACGTGAACGCTTCCTTAGTGCCGATTTTGGCAAGACAATCGTACTCACGACTCATCGTTCTCACTGAGATTGCAATTTTTTCCGTACATTTTCCGTGGTTTTTAATTGCCGTAGCTTGCACTTACCTAGCAGCACTTCGTCGGCTTCGTTCGCCATTCGGCCAATCCATGACGCCGACTCAGTCGAAACAATCACGCAAAGACAAAAATATATGAAAAAAATCACCTTTTGTTGCTGATTTCGGCTGTAATCGGTAGATATGGACTTCATTTTAATGATTGTGATGATATTTGTGACCCAAAATAACTTTTAAAACGGTCCAAGAATTTCCGACCGTCTCCTTGGATTTTACCCTATAGGGCTTGTCAGCGCGTTGAGCCGCTGGGTAGGCGCTTTACAAATTTCCATTATTATTATCATTATTATTACGTCCACGGCAGAAACCGTAGGCTTATTGGGGACGGAAGCCCAGGCCGGGACGGCCACCTCGACTTTCACACAGCTCCTGAGCTCCGAGGGCAGTAGGAGCCGGCAACTGTGCATGCAGATACACTCTCCCTCATAAACTTGAAGTTGCCAAGGTCGGAAACCATGGCTAGTTATTCACGCCACTCACCGCTCATGTGAACATTAGGCGTTATACCACAGAAGCTGTCAAGCGCAGCCAAGGCCGTTGCCATAACAGCCGGCCGGTTTGGCTGGTCCGCTTCGGTTTTCCATTCTCTTCAAAACTTATAGTTTATGAACACTGTCTTGAATGTCTCATTTTCCCATGTCCCTCACAAGTCAGTTAATGAATGTGACAAGTCAAGTTGTGACACCGAGGCTGCACTTTTTGTTACTTGTGCTAACACATTTTTATTTTGTATTCACTTTGTGTATTGTACTGACTGAGTTGGGAACAGTAGCAATGTTATTGTTTACTGTTTATTATATGTAGTGTTCTGTCAAAAATATGTTTCTTCTTCTTTAGTTGAAGCTAGTACTGCAGCCACTGATAGGTCGCGTTCGTGTGTGTACATTTTAGCTGGCCTGTCAGTCTTTGTAAGCTATAACTTGCTGCGGCCAAAAGTCGAGCGTGCCGCATTGTACCGTTAGGCCTGCTTCAGTGAGACTGCATGGGTAAGAGGGTGTCTGGCGCTGGCTGTAGCGGACAGCGTGACCCGGCCGTCCGTTAAAAATGAGAGGCTGTATGTTGGGTAGCCGCCTGCATTACTTGGACAGACGTTGATACGGTTGATGTTCTGCCAGTAGGTTGAACGACACTTCACAGTGTTTGCGTTCAACTTGATTCAGTTGATTTCGTTAGTTAAATTATATTGCCAGGTTGTTTTTGTACATTTACAGGTTGTAACAGAGATTGTTTGTGATTGTATGAGATAGTCAATGAGAGGCTGTATGTTGGGTAGCTGCCTGCATTACTTGGATAGACGTTGATAAGGTTGATGTTCTGCCAGTAAGTTGAATGACACTTCACAGTGTTTGCGTTCAACTTGATTCAGTTGATTTCGTTAGTTAAATTATATTTGTTGTTTTTGTACATTTACAGATTGTAACAGAGATTGTTTATGATTGTATGAGATAGTCAAATGAGGATGTTGTCATAATGTTAAAGGTTTAGTAGTGTTGAGTCCTAACCGATATGCCACACAGTTAGGCAGCTAGTGTCATGTGACAAAGCATTTTTGCGGGATTTTCCAGAGAGTTTCGGGAAAAGACAGACAATTGCGACTTCGCAAGCAAGAAGGATGTAGTTGGAAAGTTCCCAAAGTCTGGGCCTATGTGGCCGCAGACTGAATTTCGTTTGGTAGGTATTATGGAATCATATGTGAAAAGTGACTGATTTATTCAGTTGTGCTTTGTGGTGTGACTTTGGGCCACTGGCCAGGAACTGTTAAATAATGTTGAGAATAGTAAAGATAGGAAGAAACGCCATCTTCGCATTGCTGACTTATGATTGCTGTCTCGTCAGAATATATGAAGCCGTGTTCGTCGTCGACAGTTCAGTTTCACACCGCAACTAGATACTCGCATACTTGATGATTGCCATGCAGCATTTGACTCGCGGTATTGCCATACTTTTGCACCGTCTCCAGCAGCGTTGTTCACATTTCTCTGACATTGAACCGAGTTGTGAAGCCGGCCATATACGATGGCTCCACATAACTTTTGTCAGCATCAGCTTGAAGGGTCTGAAAAAGAGACACGAGAGTGTGTGGGGGGTGGGGTGGGGTAATCAGTTCACAGTCTGACAGACGGTATCACTCAGCTTCCTGACCAGTGAGGCTTAGCTAGGCTAGATCGAACTGGAGGCTCAGAATCCAAACACTGATTGATCAATGACAGTGATTAAAGAGTGCACATCAGTTACATTTACCGACATACTAGCAGTAGAACTCGGCTAAGAATCATCGGGACCGGCGACGGTAAAATCATGTTCTTACATAACAGGCTTAGTTTGATACGAACATTCGGTTTGTAACTGATGTCCGAGTTTTCCGGTTATGTGACTAAGGAGAACACACACGGTTGTCTCGAGTCGTAAACTGTATTTCACTGATGCAATTGCACCTTTATTGTGTGTGTGTGTGTGCGTTAGTGTGTATGCGCCTACTCGCCCCCCCCCCCCCCCCGTGTTCTGGTCACCGAACTTCCCTCCACAACATCACCACCGACCCCCCCCCCCCCCCCCTCCCACACACATACGCATGGTACACCCACTGTCAGTTTATCGTTCGTCCCTTCTTCTTTCTGGCTTAACCTCAGTGTCACTGACTTGCATGGTGTCGGCCATCGTTCGTTCATCCCTCTTACCTCCATATAAACTGGTTCTGAATGAAGTCCATTTGACTCCGGAGTGAATCTCGCGTGCCCCGCACTCCCAGGTCAAGCCAGAATTACTCACCTCACAGTGGCAGTGGTGGCTCAGTGTTTGACATGATGGCGTTAACAGCACACACACACACACACACACACACACACACACACACACACACACACACACACACACACACACACACACATAACCATCTCCATCAAATGAACAAGGAAGTAAAGAAAGACGCACTGAATGATTTTTAATAAATTAATTATTACATCTGTAGTAAAATCATACCGGTAGTAAAAACTTAAGGAGCAGATGCGCATTTGACTCACATTCGAAGAACAAACGGCAGTACACAACGACGAAAAACAAAAGTCATGGGAGACGATCGCATAGAGTGCTTGCTTTCACTTTACTACCACCACCACCACACCACCACGACTACTACTACTGCTGCTGCTGCTACTGCTACTACTACTACTACTACTACTACTACACACACACACACACATAGGGAAACATGTCATGGGGGTATACGAGTGACAGCTATGTTTGTCAGCTAAGATTGGACAGAAAATCGCACATAATAGAGAACTTCATTGGGAATAATATAAACACGCAGGTGAAAAATATACAACTCACAAAAGCGTTTTGCTTTAATGGCTATTGCTTTGCATCATCCGTTCATTTTGCTTATTTAAGTTAGTCACAGTGACTGATCAATACGTATCAGACCACAGTGATATCATCAGGTTACAAACGTCAGCAGTGACGTCAGAAATCTGCGATGTCTAATAACTTCTGACCTAACTGTAAAATAGTAAATAACATTTGGGTTCTTTTACATATTTATTACACATGGCTTGTTTTTGCCTGTATGTAACATTTACGTAAAGTTTGGTCTGACGTCCGGTTGACTGGGAGTAAAACACCAACTTACTTACTTGGTCTGACGTGAATGCACAATTTATACCTTTTCATGCGCAGCGGGGAATTTAAAATTCAAGTGTATCCGGGTGTATTGTATGTGTTTCGGGCTATGACCCTTTAACTTTTCTTTCCTGTCCTTTTCTTTTTTTGATTGGGTGGGAGTTTTATGGCCCCAATTATCTAAAGTGTTAAAACTTGTGCGCTGGGCCCGCCGCGTCATAGTTCAGGAGCTGTGTGAGAGTCGAGGTGGACGTCCTGGGCTGTCCGTCCTAACGAGCCTTCTGGTTTCCGTGGGCGTAAAGATTTATTGCACCGTGCTTCGGCATTGGTCACAACTTGTCCCTAATATGTCAACTGACATCTGAGGACATAAAGCATCACTTCATCATCACCGCCGCGTCCTCTTTCCCCCAGTGTCCCTGCAGTAGCAGGTCGTCAGTTAGTTCGAGCTGCTGCCTATGAATCTGACTCGGGGGAGAGCCTACACTGTTTCCTGGTTGGTGTGATTAAAAGTTATGTTATAGCAACCTCTGACTTGTGACTCTTCATTCGTGCTTCCAACCTGCTTCCCTTACTCCCCACCCCGCTCCCCTACACAAGTAGTTCAAGAACCGGTACCAAAACATACAAGTTTATGAAACTAATCATGCAAAGTTGTAGATTTCACTTAGTCTTGGAAAAAGAGCTAAGTTTATCAGATGTTTGCCAAATCCGGAAACTCATAAACTGTTACCTGTTTGGCCCCTTGTTGTGCGTGTGACGTCAGTCATGAGCTATTACCCTGTTGGTTATTGCCTTTGAATACACGAAAACCTGACAAAAAGCTGTTTGTATGCTACGTTTAATACAAACGTAATATGTATACAAAGTTTCGAATATACAGCATGCAGTTTTATCTGTCGATGCCCCGGTCATCTTGAAATAAAATGTAGGTCATAAAAACTAGCATGCATGTATAGAATACAGTAGCAGACATGATACTTGTACAGAACTATGAAGACCAAGCTCTGTCAGTGTCTGAGAACAACTTGAAAAGCCTACGTGAAGAGTTTTGCCAAGTAAGAGAACGTGTCAGTTTTCCCCCTTAAATACATATATACAAGCCAGTCACAAATAACATTATAAGCTTGATCTAGTCCATTCATTTCATCATCATAAAAAGTTTGAACATAACTAGTTTAAGTTAGAATTTACTGATATATATTTTGAGTAAAGTTCCTAAAGCGTTTGACATCAGTGACAATATGACATTAAATACCGAGGTCGCTGACACTGAAATGGTATGAAAGGGTGTGGGAGGGGGGGGGGGGGGCAATTAATTATGCATAGTTTGAAAAACATCACAATTTAATTACAGTATTCTTGATATCACAGTGTTAAGGTCAGAGCCACGGCCGGCGGGCCGGACGACGTAACACTGACCATTACATAAACTCACTCTTTTAAATAATTGTGACTCAATAATGCACATAGATTATAACTATTATCATTTTCCAGTAACACTTAACTGATAAATATATTTCATAATTAATAATTAATCATTTTCTTTTCCTAAGTTAACAAACCATAAATGTAATAAATAATGTTCTCAAAAAGGGAGAACGGTTTTAACAATTAACAAATCTTTCTGATTGTAGGTACGGTCAACAACCATTAACAGTTCTTCTGATCTAGGTATAGTCAAAGGTAGTAGATGAGAGAATAAAACGCAAAATGTTTTTGGTACAGTATGCACAGCTCCTTTCATCAACAGGCCATAAATCAACAGTTTGGTCCATTTAAAACACAACAACCGTTCAACACGTAACTAATAGCAATAGTTCATTTCTTCAAATGCTGGTATTGGATGTGTGCGTGTGTGTGTGCGTGCGTGCATGTGTGCGTGCGTGCGTGCGTGCGTGCGTGGTGTGTGTGTGTGAGAGAGAGAGAGAGAGTCAAAAAATAAATTACATCAACAAGTACGAATTCTAAACAGTCAAAAGGGAAATCATCACAGATGTCAACAAACATTCCATTCAGCTAGCCCGTTTTGCGAGAACGAAAACACACACAAACAAACATTTACACTGTATTTTACATACATGCACGCACTCCTCCCCCTTCCCCCAAACACACACACGCGCGGGCGTGCGCGCGCACGCACACGGAGCCTGTAGCGACGCAAAAGCGAGGAAATGCAAACTAACTAAAGGATAATATAGCACCCAGTCACCTGAGGTTATGTATATAATTAACACCATTTTTCTTTTTACATAACAGCTGCTTGAAGATACAAGACAACCCAAAACAGCACGGCCATAGCACTGATACTATAATGAACCTAGATAAAAAGAAAGAAACCTTGAACGAGAGGTCTAAATGCATAACAGCAAGTAATATTTATACCGATGCCACGACAGCAACCATTTTCAAATGGCCACATTCTGAACACCGCATGGGATCCTTTCAATCCGGAATGGCAACTAACTATGGACGCATTACATTGTACGTTTTGTACTCGGATATGATACAACAACAGAAATATCATTGTCAGAAACTGCGAAAATCGAGCAGTTACGTTCCGGGTGACTGAAACAACGTGCACTTGTTCTCGGCCTTGACGTAACGTCACAGCAGTTGTTTGAAGGCCATGTGAATGATTTTCTTTGAGAACTCGGAAAACGCTGTCACCAAGTAAAACAGATCTCTGTCGTCACCCTCATCGTCTGAAACAGTGATCAAGGACAAAGGTAATTATTATTTTTGATGATGGAAACTGTCGTGATCATTGTTGATGATTATGGTGACAATACCTATGACTGATCTGGGCCCATAGTTATACATGATGAGCAAATAAAGTTAAAGACCTCTAATCCTGATTTGCTAAAGAGTCCATAAGTCCGGCTCTCATTCCACATCCACGAGTCGTCAGCTGCCACAGAAACAGGAGTTGGCTTGTGTTTATTTTTTAGATCGGGAAAGGTAATTTTTTTACATATAATGCAACGCACGTGACGTCAATAACTCGAAACTGATTGGACACCGTGCGACAACAGTTCACTGAGTTCAAGGTTCGAGGCAATTCTGGCAGCTGTCAGTGACACAACTGATGACCCCTGGCCACTCGAGATTTCTTGTCTTCTCTTCGCCGTCTGTGTTAATTATAATACGTCTTTATGCGTCAATCCACATTTTTGGGGGGGAATAATGTATAGTCTTTAATGGTACGTTGGACGGCATCGGTCCGTACAAGACTAGTGTTCGTTTTCTCTGCATTACTGCCTTTGTCAGTAACGGCAGCTTTCTTGGTGCTTTACGTCCACGAAGGCGAGATGGCCTATTAGGGACGGGGACAGAGTGGGAAGGGGACGACAGAGTGAAGGCTCGACCGCGGAAACCGCCCGAAAAAGACCGGAGACCGTGGACCGCCGCCAGAACAATGGATGTGTTAAGGCGGTGTCCCCTCGCCATTGCCCAGCGACTTGTGCACTGCACAATTGCTGTTTCAACTGCTGTGCTTGGACAGAGTCACAAAGACAATGTTCGTTGCACCGCTGTTGATGAACAACTTGGACAGCTCAAAGCAAAAGCAGTCCAGCTTTCTTAGCCCAGCTCCACCTCCCTACTCATGATCTCTTCTGGGCTAAGTTGAGGGTCCAGCTCCACCTCCCTCCTCTAAGATCTCTTGATCTTTTGATCTCGCCTGGAACCCTCTCGGTAACGGCAGCATCAGAGTCACCCTTTTATACGGCGTTTGGGCTAAAATGACTCTTTCACTTAAACGCGATTAGTCTAGCCAGACAGCCCTATATGCGCTTCACACATGCCGATTTTTTCAGTGTCGTCACCGTTTAGAAAATAAAGGCGATTAGGGGAGCTATTTGCTCATCATGCATATGGGCCCTGCCTAGACAATTCTGCAACACAGGTAGCTGAAAGTTGTAGCTGTAACAACGACGGAAAATGAGGATATATGCAAAGTTGTTACCAATGGGCTATTGTGATAAAAACTCAGATAAGATAATGGTAATGCTTATGTCAATTAACGTGTCGCCGGGAGAGAGAAAGCTCCGCCCAGTCAATGCCGTACTTCCGACAGATCTATAAACAGATGCACACGTGTAGCCGTATGGTCCGACAGAAGTGAGACGGCGCCTGCGTGTTTGAAGAATACCGGCTGACATTTTGGAGTTTTGTTAACCCTATCAGCTATCGTGTTTACTGCAGCCACTTCAATGGTTGATTTTATGACGAAGACTGATGCCTTTGCAAAGCCAAGTCATTGAGTCAGAAAACTGATTACTTTGGAACAAAGTGCAGCCATCATTTACTGTTCGTTGCATCATTTATTGATTTAAGAACCGTGACGGGTTTTTTTCGCAAAATGTTTGATTAAGCTACTTAATTTGTTCGTCGATAACAGAAAGCAAATAATCTGGAGTTGCCGGAGTATTGAAAGTGGGGTCGAAATTTGTGTCTCGTCTGCGCGTCCTGACTGGATACTCGCTTCTGTTACTCAGCGGTCGGTAACACGTTAACTGTCTTTTGTTTTTGTTAATTCTCTGAATCAGCGCAAGAGCCGGTGATCTAGAAACCATACGTAATCAGACTTTTATGACGACGATGATTATGACTATGGGACTGATAACAAGGCCGTGGTGATGAAAGTATAATGCAGTCACTGCGCTGCTTGGGAGTACACTGGCCAGCCGAGAGAACTGACCTGCGTCGTAGTCGTGGAGGTCGAAGACGAGCTCCTTGAACATGTCCATGAGGTTGTTGACAAAGTTGAGCCTATCGCGCGTGTTCTCCATGGCCTGCAGAACGGTCTGCACGTACTTCATCACGAACGTCAGTTCGTAGTTGTGCTTCACACTCACCTGCCGCACAGTGCAACATACAGCTACACATGGGGAACCGACACACATCGGAGCTATTTAATAAAAAGTTACATAAATTAAAAAAAAAGCTTCCTTTAAGCTGTGCCGACTTTCAGTGCAAACTGCTATCAGTTGTAGAAAATCAATGAGACATCTTGATGGACCATTCAGCTTACACAGTTGATCGTCTTCATTTTGGCAGTTCACGAAAGCAAACTGGCAATAAGAAGAGCATTTACGTTCAGACAACTCACATTCAAGTAAAAAACCGAGGGGAAATCATGTTAAAATACACACCAGAGCTACAATTTTTCACGCACGTGTTCCACTCTAAATACTGTACAGGACTGCAGAAACAGACTGACCTTCCATATTCACTCTTCAGGACTGCAAAAACATACCCACTGTTCTAGGGAAACGGAAACTGCTTTGGAAGTGCTGGCTGCCTTTCGGGTGACAGCACAATACACTGAGAACAGTTGTTAGGAATTCGTTGACAGTGTAAGGGCCAAATTATGGTAAATACTCCACCACTGTAGAAACCCTTTGACACACATCTGTATCTAAATGTATATTCTCTTTATTTATGTACTTCTTCTTCCAATTTTATTGTGCTTAAAGTCAGTGAAACCTAAATGAAATGTCTCGAAAATCGACCACTTGCTTGTTTTTTCTTCTTCTACACTTCGGGTGTGTGTGGTGTGTGTGTGTGTGTGTGTGTGTGTGTGTGTGTGCGCGTGCGTGCGTGCGTGCGTGCGTGCGTGCGTGCGTGCGTGCGTGCGTGCGTATGTGCGCGCGCACGCGTTTAAAAGCAAGTTGTCATAGCTGCCGCTTTATGCCTGTGCCTCAGTTTCCTTTATATTCACCCCTTATAGAGATGTCTGTCAGTTCAACACAAAACTGGGAAATGCATAGATATATACCCCTTGGGGGTGCTCATTCCTGGTAGTGATTATCACGACAGTGGCAAGGTTTGCTGGCCTTGCACACATACGCCCAGCGACCCGGCTTTCAGGAGGTAGTAAAGCTGGGAGACGCACCACACAGAAGGAGGTGATGATGGAGCTGAGCTCTGTCACACGGCCGTTGATGGCCTTGCTGATGAGCATCTTGGAGGTCAGCTGTTCTCCACACGATATCAACAGGGACGCCTTGTTTTCTCCTATCCACTCCTCGGGACAACCTGACCACAGAGCCAACAAAGCAAGCGCATTACTTTTTGTGGGAACACTAGGAAGCCCGGCTCGAGTAAAATGGCATCTGGCAGTGAATAAAACCAGCTGAAAGGAAAAGACCGCAGTATTGATGTAATACTTCCTACTAGATCGCTATTACTACCACTGCGACCACTTACAATGCTGACGAGGATAGTTACATGATGGATGCTAACGACTGTAACAAAAACAACAACTTCGACGACGATGATGATGATGGTCATGATCAGCCAGTCAGCTCACCAGTCTAAAAAAAAGAAGAAAAAAAAGAAGAAGAAAAAGTAGTTAACTAATCACTGTACCGGCCAACCAACTGACGATCTTCCTCTGGGTGTACTTACTGGTCATTTCGTCCAGGATGCTAATGAGTTCATCCTCTGTCCACTCCTGGCTCTGTCTGTGTAGAGTGCTCAAGGCGCAGGCTATGCCCCCGAAAAAGGTTGTGTCCACAGCAATGCCGCACATCAGATACCACTGCACTGCTCCTTTAATAAAAGGAATGTCCTCGTGTTAAAGATGCAAGCAGTGCCTCTGCGAACTGCCCTGAACAGGTGTCCACACATCAGTCACAACCGCATCGACCCCTTTAAAAAATCACAAAATACAGTTCGCCGCCTTCAGTGCGTCATACTAAATAATACGTAACAATTCTACAACGTCCCTTTTTCCACACTGACTGGGGCGCGTTACAACACCAGCAACGCAAAACACTTAAACACGTGTGGCGTCCTGAATAACTGCTTCTTATTTGCTGGTATGCTATCATTATGCGTCGTGCTTGAATTACTACTTTTCGTGGATATTCTGATGAAGGAAAGTTCTGAAAAAATATTTTTTTATGAATAGCTTAACTTCTTTTCGAGACCATACTTGGAATAAAATGGCACTGACACTACAAATGCTTTCGCAGGTGAAAGATTGATCGGTTTTTGTAGCTATCGATAACCCAATGCATTGTTCCACCATAGTTACTTTATTCTCTCAAACTAAATAATCCTGAAATGCGTTAGTATCTGCCTGTCATTCGTGTTTGTTTCTTTTGTTTACCCGGATACAGCCGTCATGCTTGATTGGGCGTTAATTTTTTTCTTTTCTTCCTTCCTTGTTTGTTTTATTAATGCTGAATTTAAAAAATAACATAAAGGAATGTGTGTGTGGGTGTGTATTGCTGCCCTATTTCTGATTCCTTTTTCTGTTAACATTTAACGTGAGAAAGAAAAAAATTCCAATGCAATGATACACATTTTTCATTCGCCTTTTCTGCGTCACAGTCAACTATTCTTATAAAGCGGCGGCGAAAGAAGGCGTGTGGCTGCGATGAGGCCGACCTTCATGCGTGGTTCCATAGAGGAGGTAGAGGAGCCGGGCCTGCTGCACCATGGGCCAGGGCTTGAGCACGCGGGTCAGCCAGAACGCCTTGTCCGCCATGCTGCTGCCCGGGTCCAGGAACACGCGACGCAGGAAGCACCGCACCTCGTACTCTAAGCTCGGGTGAGCCCCTGTGACGGCGGCAGTTAGAAAGCACGGTGAGATGAGCTAGTGTTTGAACCATGCCCTTACAAGAAGAGTGTGATGCTAAAAAGAAGAGAGAAAGATTCCATTTATTCTGTTAATCACTCAACAGGGCATTTTGGGGGGGTAAAAATAAATAAATTTAGATCTGCTTTTTTAATCCATTTTCCTCCCACTTCATTCGAAGTTACAGTATTAATCTCACATTATCACTGTGTCATCTGTCGGCATATCAGTACAGGCCACACTTCCAAAAAGAAGATAAAAAAGAGGCGACATTGTCTTCCGGTCAAGAAATCAGTCACAAGACATACTCTTATCAGCTGGCAGAAAGGATCTGACATGTTTTCGCTAAAAAAATAATTTTACAATTCCCAGCCATTACAGCCTTACCTGGTTTGGAACTGACAACGATCTTGATGTGTTTCAGCATACACGTGTGTGTGCACAGGCAATCAAAGGTACGCTGACACTCGCTGTCGTCCCAGCCTGCGATCATGGTGTGGAGAAACTTGCCGAAACACAGCTCGCCAATACACCGGGTGCGGTCCTTGCAGATCTCTGTGTTGCGGCACATCATCTAGAGGGTACGGGTCGTTTTGAGAGTTTGTTACCGAAGAAAACTAAGTGGGTTTTTCATAAACATGCTGCATGAACACTTCATCGAAAGACGTCTGCAGCAGCAGCAACAAGAATAACAAAACACTGTACTAAATTAGTGACGCTTACATAATCCGAATATTTTATATATGATTACAAATGCGTGTCCGAACGTGTAGCCTATAGCAAGCTGTTCAATAATTGAATTACAATAACAACAGTCCAGGTCAGTTCAAACTCTGAATATTTTAAATGTAGAAATATGTGCTGCACCAGAAATGACGACGGATCGATCGTGTAATGTGTGTAATAAACAGACTAAAAACAGAGGGATCAAAATAATGTAGAACGTCACTTGCATTATCATGTTTACTTCTATCACTGAAGTACTTACTCTTGTAAGAAAATCATTCACAATCTTCAGTCTGTCCTTCGTGGCGTATAGACATGTTGACCTCTTTATCAATAAACCTGCACATTACAAAAAACAGTAAAATTGACTGAATTTGACTTTCTGCCACCACACCCCTCATCTCATCCAACCTCACCAGTACTGTTCATAGTTAACGTGCAACTTTTCGACCCCAAGACTAGCACATATAAGCACTCGGTGCCACCTCCCCGCTAGTGGTAGTATCAAGAATCAAGAATGTTTGTGTGTCCTCTGTAAATACAGGGAATTTGAATTACGGTCACGAGCAAAATAAACAAACGTACATTATAAATAGAGTAGGCATAGTGCATTAACTATTAATCACATACGCACTATATATAATTAGTAGCAGTAACTGCAGCAAAAATCGTTGTCGTAGTAGTAGCAGCAACTGCGCAGCAGTAGCAATAGTAGTTGGCTAGTATTTGGCAGCTCTTGTAGTATCAGCACTGTACAGTAAGATTTATGAAGAAAAGCGGGATTCAGCTGAAGATGTCCACACATTTCACTAGTACAACGCAGGCAGCCAGAAAAAGACACAAACAATCCGGCTGTGGTTTTACCTAGTTTCTTGTATCTTGCAAGCCATTCAGCCTGCCTCTCCACATCCATGACACCGTGTGCTCTGGAGTGAACGCCCAGCCCCCGTGAACTGAACGTGGTCACACGGTAGCACTCGATCAAGTTCCGCATCGACTTGGACGTAATGGTTAGCAGACTCAAGTCCTCAACTGCCGGGGGCACACGGTATCAAAGGAATTACTGAGTTTATGACAAAAATTTGAACAAAAAAGTTCATAAATTTAATAAACACACCAAATAATATACATTTATATTTACAAATAACATTAATGATGATAATCACGTGCCTGTTATGCGTGATATATTCCTTATATATGTATATATTATGATTTGGGCAAAGGGGGTACGTGTCAGCTGGGAGAAAACAAAGGAAGGATGCTCTTGAGAGAATACACAAGTACATATAATACAGACACCAGCCCCCCCCCCCCCCCCCCCCCCCCCGCATATGCACACTGCAGGTTTAACCGTCATTTAAAGCTTACTGGGCAAGTATCCCAAGAGGTAGAACTTGAGTTCTATGGGCAGAATATCGAAGTAGCCGAGGGGACTCTGAGAGATGGCCTGCACCTTCTTCTCCTCCTCTTCCTTCACGATCAGTCGGCTCGACCGTCTCGGCTTCTTGCACGTAGGGAAGTAAGACTTTAAGTCCATTCCTGAGGCAGAAGTGTACTTCGCAGCTCTTTATCAATAGATTAAGGGACACACACCATAAACCAACCAACCAACCAACATTGCAGATGGGCAATTAAACCATCTCCCAAACCAAACAAATGGAAGTCTAACTTTAAGGATGATATTGCTGCATCTACTGTTTTAAAAGAAAGGTGCTGTTTCAGTGGAAGTCAGTATATTTTTTGATTCACAAGACAGGCAGTACATCGAACAAACCATGCATTAACCAACGAAACAACTCTGCCAGGTGTTGTCTCTTCGTGGAAAGAAAAACGCCGACACACTGTTTCCTTCACACTGCCCTTGCTAGTCGAAAATAATGACTCTGTTTTTGGAAGGCATAATGGTAATAAGAAAGTTTTACCTCGTTTAATTGTTTAAACAGATCAAGATTCTTTAGAAGAAAAATAAGATAACTAAAGGCATATTCTGAGAGGTTATTTTGGAGCATACAATAACCCACAATTGAATTGTGTACATCCTTAAAGTTCAGAGTGGATTAAATCCAGCAAGGCCACAATCTCAAAAAACAACAAGCAAACCAACAACAACCCCCCCCCCCCCCCCCGCCCCGCCCCCCAAAACAAACAACACACACACACACAAAAACACACACACAAACAAACACAAAACAAAACTAAAACTACCCAACGACATACTATTTCGAGGCTTTACCGCTGGAATATCTTTCTTTATAAAAAAAATAAGAAAGGACATACTGGGTTCTAGATCTAGTAAGTAAGTAAACATGGTGCTTAACGTCCACAGAAACCGTGAGGCTTATTAGGGACGGAGAGAAGGGGGGAGAGGGGGTATGGAGGTTGGGGAAGAGGGAGATTATATACCTATCGCTACACTGTCACCACCAGAATGATTCCTGCATTAAGATGGGCAGCGATGAGAGCCATTTTAATGTTTCAGTAGGAAGTGATGGACAAAGTCACAAGACAGTGTCCACAAACCACAACCTTTCTGAAGAGAAAGGAGAGCCGAAGCAGTATCGAACCGAGGTCCTTCCGCTTACCAGCCTAACGCCTTACCGCTAGGCCAAACCGGCTCACTATTCTAGCTAGCTAGATCTACCGGTCAACCCTCGATATATACCCTACATTTTGATGCATACACAGAGGCCACGATATGTGGCAGGCAAGATCTGACACATGGGGGATTTTGTCTTCCGATCCTCCTTATCGTCACTGATGATAATCGTTTCGGAAATTCGATAAGGAATAAACGAAGCATTTTAAAACAAAATTCGTACTTTAAAGTTTTTATTTTGATCTCTACCTCTTGCAAACTTTTGAGATTCCTTTAGTTAAAGGAGGGAAGCTTTGACTGCTCTGGGTTCTCAGCATTATGAGGTGACACCATAGCGCTGTTACCCCAGTCAGGGTGCAGAACCTTTCTCGGACAAAGCTTTAAGTGTTTCATCTCTAAATCAGCCCTAAACGCCGTTGAGCAAGAAACTAATCCTGCTGCCAATGAAGGTTACGTACGGTCAACGTATTACTTGCGTGTCACTGACAATTGTACGGTTATCTTTCTGTTCACATTGCGGTGAGACTTTTGCAACTTTTGAAAGTACAGGTAAATGACCTTTACTAAATGATGGTAGGGAAGGGGGGAAACCACAGAGCCAGGAGAAAACCCCTAACAACCAGCCCGAAACTCGGTAACACGTATTAGAGGTGAAAACTGGCCGCTCCCTTCCAGGATCGAATCTACGCCCTCCAACACTGAAGTCAGCTTTGTCAAAACAGTCCGGCACTGGCCAGTTGATCTGGTCAATTGTATGATCTACTGATTCCATACCTTTGCATAATCTTGCATTGTTTAAATTGCCATCATTTTTTATTTATTTGATCAAATGTTTTATGAACTTTTACAGATTTTGTAAAATTCCGTGCAGGATCGTGTTTTATCGGTAGGCGGTTTACAATTAGCGGGATCGGATGTAAAAAATAATGTCAAGCATTGTAGCTGGCCTCACGTGAGGACGTACCTCGCGTACCGAATATGAAAGAAGTCGCGGTGTGCAACACTGTGAGCTAAGCTACTTAAACATGGTGCTTAACGTCCACAGAAACCATAAGGCATATTAGGGACGGGAGAAAGCTACTTGACGGTGTTTCAGTATACACCCAGTCCCGCTAATTGTCAATCACGAATCTCGGTTGATTCGATATAAAATCAAAGGGCATTTCAAAACGTCTTATTTTAATATCTAATTTTACCTATCTGACTTCAGTGAGGTGACCCTGTGCGGTTGACAGTACTTTAAGATCCAAGAACTAATTAACCTGGTTGCAGGGGGATGTTAGCATAGTGTGAAACCTACTGATAAGCAACTTTCCTTCCTGCCAGGAAAAAAACGGTTTCGCTATTTAATGTGTTTTGTCGCAGTTTTGAAGCACGTGTTCCCAGCTGTTCATTAAAATGAACAAACGAATTATTAGTTGCGACAATTTACTTAATTATGTCGCAACGCGTTCAAATTCAAATTACGCAAGGCTAAAATGTATAATGTCGCAATGTTGGATACAATAATGACGCAGGAAAGAGGGAGAGAGAGTGGGGCGGGGGCGGGGGGCGAACGGGTGTGTGTGTGGCGGGGGGGGAGGTAAAAGAAAAGAAAAAAGATCCCAGCAAGTGTAACGTGTACAAATGTACTTGACCTTGACCTCCAATGAGGTTTGGGTTAGTGGGTTGGGGGAACATCGGACAGAAGGAACAGGAACATAAGGCTTGGGGAGAGTACTTCTGGGGAAAGTCGGGCTGATTGAAAACAAAAGTCCGGCACTCATGTTAGACCCGGTCGCTCCCTTTCCGACTCAGCAGATCTAAACTGCTAGACCCGGCGTAGATCTAGAGGTCACCGGATCGGCAAACTATTCTCATTACTAAGGTCGAGTTTACTACTATGCGGGTTAGCGGCCTGGTCTGGACTAAAAAGAAACGCCGAAATAACTGAAGCTTCCCTACCGCAGACGCCAAGACTATCTGCGGATAAGAACAGGCCTACACACGTTTTGCAACTGGCAGTTTTTTAAGTGTGCGTTCTAGACTGTGACTATCGGTTCGTCTGCATAGGAGGCTGCATAGGAAGTAGGAGAACTGAACAAACATTGACAACACACACCACAGATCTAAACGTATGATTGGCGCGGCGTATTCCCGGCCGCCGGGAATCAACCAGCATGACCGGCGATACAACTTATAAGCCTCCGCCTCACGGTTCCGTGTCGCAACCTGTCGAGGAACTAAATCAGTAAATTATTACCGGCTTGTGACACGATAACGCAGACCGACAGATCTAGATCTAGACCGACTTATAGAACCACACCAGGACGCCGCGGTACTGGGTAGGCATACTGCTGTATAAAATATTATCAACTGACTCGCCCAGTCAAGTTCAGTCGGTTCAAGATGGTATATATGCACTGGGAAAAGCCCGTATGTGCTCTACCCCGTCTCTCACGGAAGTCATAGACTGATTCGTCTACGTTTGCTTGATGTTGCCTTTGATAAAGAGTTCGAGTGACACTGTCAGTGCAGCGGCTCTCGGGTGACACTTAGCGGGGTAAACGCGCACGGCTGTAGACCAGCATCATGAACAGGCCAAACACATAGAAGGGCTATTTATTAGGTCAAAAACACAATCTGCAAATTTTTGGGGTAATCCCCTTTTTCAAACTACAAAACGACACATAACAGTTAAACACCCTTTGTGTATAGATCTGCGGTTTTAGAACGCTACTGAACAGCCATTCATGTCATTCAGATTTTCATTATCAGCCAGAACTGTTTTCTTTTTCTTTAGTCTCATTCTTATTTTTTTTTAAATACATTAATTTTTTATATATATTACTGCTATTATTATTTCATCTGAGCTCCGACTAGCCTACCATTCCCTTTTTGATGGTTGGAACTTGATACAGCGGCCTAACTCCGGCGCAGCCGGTAACCGCCGCCGGAAAAACCAACGGCAAAAACCAACAAAACAAAACAAAACAAAAAACAACAACATAAAGTCAGGGGCTGGAGGAGGGGAGGGGGCCGGTGGGGAAGAAATAGGTACATTAAATTCACTACACACATCATATTCAACACGAGTCTTTCATGCGTGGTACGAATTCAGTCACCGGAAAAAGACGACGCGCCGGGACTGACTGAAACTCGGGCAAACTTCTAGTAACTGAACTTTGAAATGTCTGCGCTGCACAGTCCTAAGAGTCATTACTGAATGGATTTTTACTAATGCATTAACTATGGTTTAACGCAAACAAAGTTGAACAGATTTGTAATCAATTTACTCACTGAGAAATGTCGTCTGCCCAATTTGTACACATAAAACATCGTCTGCTTCTGTTTCAAAAGAGACATTTTCGTGTGGCATATTTGGCATTGTTTTCAGCTGTTTTTCCATCGTTTTCGTGGACAGAAAATTGCAGACCAAGTAAGAGTGCCAAGATTTGAAAAATATGCTCTGGCTCTTTGAAAATTAATGGCAAAATATGTTCGGAACATTGTTTTCGTATATTTTGCGGGAATCGCGTGCATTGTGTTTTATCACCTCACAAGCTAAAGAGCACCCCCTAAACCTATCCATAAAATTGCGTAAAGCGTATTATTTAGAAAGGCGAGCATATGCAATCCTGTTGAATAATGAAATGGATTTTTTAAAATAAACATTCAATAATAATTTCTGTCTCCTTATAGGTTTAATTTGTAGATGATTATGAAAACATTTTAGAATCGTAACCTGAGGAATTTATCGTTTTTTGCTCTGTAACAAAATGGCGGCGTCCACAAGCTTCAGTAAACGTGTGAAGGCCAACATCCGACAAATACCGGGAACTAAGCCTTCATTGTACAACAATCAACTTTTAGTGTCTACTGGAATTCCATCCTTGGATGCAGTTCTAGGTAAGTGTGTTTAGGTAAACGTGCACTCGTGCCAGATCGCTTGCAACTGAGAGGCGACGGCGCCGACGGAAACCAACAGGTTACAGTGATGCACACGTACCACCACTGTCACTGTGGTGTCCGCGGTGACTGTCTGTAGCTCTTTTCAAGAGGAACGGTGGTTACATGGCCCGATTTTTTGTAACACACACACACACACACTCACACACACACACCGGTGGCAGTCCAATCAGCCACGGTGGAGGCCTTCAGAAACCTGATCTAAACCCCCCCTCCCCCCCCACCCCCTCCCCTTCCCTCATCCCCCCACCCACCTTCAGACTTCCATACTGTTCCCCTCCCTCCACCCCCAGGACACCAGATGCCAGGAATTGCATGCAGAACCCCCTAGATTATCATCAGAATTGTCAACAAGATGATGGTGGATGATCAACAGAAGAAGAAGAAACACACACACACACACACGAACCATTTTCTTCTCTGTGATTGTAAGAGTTTTGGGGGTGGGGATTCGTCCAGAAACAGCCTGATCACTGACTGCATCATGGGTTCCGGATGATATTGATAAATCCATGTTTCATTACCTGTCAGTGTCAGCACCTCCTATGTTCTGTTGATTTTTAACAGCCTGTGTTGAACTTTCACAGGATAAATCATAAACTTGTACAAGTGTACCCCGTTGTTGTTCATCTGTCAGTGATTGGGAGATGCACCTTGCACATCATTTTCTGACACAAAAGGTCCAAAACCTTTAGAAGGGAAGACAATAGCCCTGTTAACTCATTATACTTTAGATTTTAGAACTAAGTTGTAGTATGGAAATTGCAATTTTCAGAAAACACTAACATTTTAACACTACAGAGTACAGTATTAATCCAGACTGAAAACATGTAAATTACAAAAGCACAAGCTCAAAATTGTTTATGAGTGAGTACAGCTCTGCTACACGTTGAATAAAATAAAAGTCTAGTCATGCTATTGCTAATGCCAAAATAGGTTACAATTTACCAAAGATCAGTACGCATAAACATCCCTTTGTGGCTGGTTATATTCTAAAGATGCGAAAATCACAAAAACATAATGTGTTTAATTCCTTCAGCATGATATGTCTTCCATCCACTGTACTTGAACCATCCTGGGATTATATCTACTGAGATATATAATATGTTGTCCCTTCTGATGGGACTTTGTCTAGATGGGAATGGCCCAGAGGGACTTTGTCTCTATCCAGGGAATTTCACCTGTTCTTTCTTCTCTTTCTCCAGGGGGAGGCGTGGCAGTTGGAACAGTTGTGCTTGTTGGTAGGAGCCCATTCCTTATTCAGTTATTAGCTGTTAATACTATTAATACACATTATGATGTTCTATGTTTCATAGGTGACAGTGGGTAACACTTTGACATCATACAATGATACATGTAATGATCATGATGTATTTTATCTTTGAACTTATTAGCTAATTAGTACTAATTTATTATATTGTTAACTGTTGAGGATGGGTTATTTGATGGAGACATCATGTTCTAATTTTTATAGGAGGGAAAAGTCATCAAAAGAGGAAACAAAGAAATGAGGAAAAAAATTCATTGATAATTATATAATTATGTGAATCTATTTTTTAATGAACTTTCAGTTCATCTTACCCTGGGAAAGTAATTTTTGGTATGTGCTCTTCCTGTTCAATTTTTCTTACTTATTTAGAGGAGGATTTACATGCAAGGTATGCCCAGCTGATGCTGAAGTATTTCTCTGCTGAGGGAATTGTGAGTGGGCATGCACTCTTCATCGCTAGTGCTGACCAAGATCCACATCAAATAATTCAGGTATGTGGAGGTCTAAAATATTTGTATTATTTAATTTACTATGAGGAGCAAGTAGCTGTACTTGTAAATACTAATATTTTTCTGTTTCAAACAAAGTTTTGGCGTGATTGGCCTACAAAAGCACTTTCACTGTTGTGTTGTCAGTTTTGCCCAAGCGATGAGGTATGTTTGACTGTTGAAGAAAATGAGAGAGAGAGCATGTGTCAAACAACTCAAATGTGTACTGGACACAGAGTTCCTTTGCTTGAACTTCACATTGCCATGCTTTGTTTCCCTATCCCAATTCATGCCATTTGTTGCACTTTTTGATCACTAGTTAGTACTGACACTAGGTGGAATTCCATCAGTTGAGAAGCGGCAAATGTCATTCCTGAGAAGAGTGGCTTGTACTATATTTGAAACTGAATACTTTCTACTGCTCTAGGGCTTTAATTAAAAATAAATAAATATCAGATTTGTGAATTTTCATTAAAGCTGGTATTTTGGAGTCTGATGACAGTGATGTCTGCATACATGTGCATTGTCCACTGTTTACTATTAACTATTAGGGGTAGGGGATAGCTCAGTGGTTAGAGCGCCGGACTCGTGACTGAAAGGTCGCGGGTTCAAATCCCTGCAGGAGCGGCGGGAGAATTTTCTTCTCCAGGGTCGACTTTCTGTGCTGACTCTTATTTCGGTATCCGTTCCACCCCCGTGTTACCGCAGTAGCACGTAAAAGATCCCGATTATTCTGCCAAAGGTGCAGGTGGCAGGTTACAGCTAAACACGCATACACCTTATGTATGTGGCTTTGCATGAAGTGACATGGTGCATGGTTGTATGGTGTACACAGAACTTGCGCCGAGATGGCTGCAGTTTCATGTGGCACCAGCCATGCCAGCGCTGTAAGTACACTTTGGTGGATATTCCAAAAAACGCGCTATAAAAAGCTTGTCACTTGTGTAGAACCACATGCGAGCGCAGTGAGTCTGCTCAAGAGAGCGGAGAATAGCGCTATATAAGTGATCATCCATCAATCAGTCAATCAATCATACATAGTGTAGCACTTTACAGATCTGTATAGATCAGTCGTGCTAGTAGTGTGCTTTGCTTTAGTTTAATGTGAAGTTAAAACATACAGATGTATAAAGTTTGGTATTGAGAGTGCCTGGTTGTGGCCCCATCATCTGAAACTGATGACATAAAGTTGTAGAATAAAAAAAGAATTAATAATGCTGAACATTTTTCAATTTCATTTGCACAGTCCAACATGACAGTTTGCTTTTTTATCTTACATTTAAGGTTTGTCATGGACCGAGATGATTGAGTGACGCTGCTAATAAATTCTAATGAACTGCGGGACAGAAAAGAACTTTGCCTAGATTTGTGGGATTTCAGGTATAATGCTGCCCAGTGTTAGTGTTACCAGTGTACAGCTAAACCTCAGTACAAAATATTTGCATTTCCATATTAATAATTATGTATACCAGCTTACAACTGCAGCATAACAACACATTGAGTTGTTTCTTTAAGCAGTATCAAAAGCTATCAAAAGAAATGTGCTGTTTAGGCCAAATGATGTGCAATAATGGCAGAATGTTGCAGTCCCAAAGGGAGAGAATCTGACCTTTGGTGACATTATCTATTTTTGCTAGTATGATGTATTCAGTTCACCATTTCTCTTGCAGGGTTTGCCAGCTCCAGTAGAAGATGCCTCAGCATCCAGTCACATTGACCAGACCAAAGTTTCACAGGGTTCTGGTGATGCTGACGATAAAATGTCCATAGCCTGGCGCTATCAAAATCAGCCCAAAATGCAGGTAGCATGCTGACTGCTTGTAGGTAACCAGATATACTCACATAAAATTCTGTAGATGATTTTATGTAACAATTGTAAAGTTGCTCCATTGGCTATCTGGTCCTCTGTGATAAAAAACTTAGCAGAGGTGTTCTTTGAGGTTCTGTCAAAGTGGGATCTGTTGTTCTTTTCCTTTAGGTAGTCTGTGTTAGTCTTCAGTAATCTGACCTGTTTTTAAAGTCACGGCAAAATGTCAGAAAGACTAAAGTAAAAGTCATATTTTCTTGGCAGAGTTAATTGTGACCTGATTGTGTTAAAATTCAATTCAAGGTTGCATGATTATTGAATATATTGTCTTTGCCATCAGGCATTTTAATGATTGATATATTACTATAATATATCTGATTATTATAGTGTATGTATATATTATAAAACTTGCAAGTGATCTGAAGGTAGAGGAGTCAGCCTTAAAAAAGAGAAAGAGGATTTTGTTTGTACGTGTACAGATGTAAGTGAGAGAGAGGATCTTCATTGCTCATTTTCAAAAATAAAATGTTCCTGAACATATCATGATTGTCATAGTTATTGATGTATTGCACTCTCTTGTACTAACAGTTTGTCTTGTAAAAGCTTTTCATCTTGAAGCAGTAAGCATTTTCTGTAGCATATTATTTACAATTTATATAAGTCTTCAATGTTTGTAATTGTAACTCTGTTCATTGCATACAGTTAATAATGGCTTAGATATTTTTGTGAAGAAACTCTTACATATTTTACTTAGCTTGTATCATATTAGACCTACTGTGTATGAAGTGAGGTGGACCTCACAGGTCTTAGTTTAGCTAGTTTTGTTTACAGGTGGCCCTGTCCATAATTTAGCCTGCCCTGCATCAGTATATAATTATGACATACAACAACAACATCAACCATAACAGACTTTGTATTTTCAATTTCACTTTTCAGCCTTCCCCAGCAGGCAAGTTTGGCCATTACTACAACCTAACTAAACGCATGGATGAACAGCAAATCAGTGCTGCAGATGTTGACTATATCAGCTTCAGTGACTTTGTGGCTTATGAAAATGAACAGTAAGTGAAAAACTCGGGACAGCACCTTTTAGTTGTATATCTTCCCAGGGCAGATTCATATCTCTTGTCTCCAGTCTTGTCTCCTGACTTGTCTTCATACAGCTGCAGATAATATGTAATTTCTGTTACTAAAACCTGCATCAGTATTTTCAAACCATCAGCAACTAAGAAATCCCAACCCCAAAACATGAACAATTTTCTTTTCCCCTACAATAATATCTGAAAAAAAGAACAGTCAGTTCCCACCACACCTTCATTTAGATTTAGATTTGGCAGATCTATCTAGACAACCACCAAGCCTTCACCTAGATTTTTGTTTTGGAGATCCAGACCATGGAGCCTTAATTTCAGCAAATGATGTACATATCCAGACCACAGAGCCTCATATCCAGACTACAGAGCCTTCACTTAGATTTATGTTTTACAGTGTCACAGCATAAAGCCTTCACTGTTTTAATTATAGACTCAGACCAACAAACCCTCACTTAGACTGCAGTGCCAGTAGACCCCCAAGCCTTCACTTAGATTTGTTTTAAATACAGCTACAGCAGACAACTCTGCTCCCTCACCTAGATTTATGATTTATAGATCTGTACAGCACACCACCATTAGATTTATGTTTTACAGCACCAGCAGACCGCCAAGCCCTCAGTGTCGCTACAGGTGTGTCCTGCAGAAAATCAGAAAACGGATAGAAGAAGGGAAGTTCAACACAGCCATCAAAAGTGACAGACGGAATATTTTAAGGATAGGTGAGTTTAAATATAATGTCATTCTTACACTAAGCAGATAGCTCAGGGAGGTAATAGAGTTATATTTCAGTATCTTTCCACTATTGTTTGAAGACACAGGAAGTGCCAAAATATGAGCCAGTTTCTTCAGTGCACCACAGCTATTTTAGGTGCAATTCTAGTGAGTCACTTTATAATTAATAGAAGACATGATACATTTTTTCTTTTGTTGTTTTTAGCCCCTTTGAATGTCCAAAATTGTAAAAAGTGTGAATGAAGGATAACACCAGTGAGCAGTTTTATCAGGATTTACTCTAGGTACAGTCCAGTTGAATATCTGAGATTGTAAAAGGTGTGGGTGGAGTATAACACCAGTGAGCAGTTTCGTTAGGATTTACTCTAGGTACAGTCCAGTTAAATGTCTGAGATTGTAAAAGGTGTGGGTGGAGTATAACACCAGTGAGCAGTTTTGTCAGGATTTACTCTAGGTACAGTCCAGTTGAATGTCTGAGATTGTAAAAGGTGTGGGTGAAGTATAACACCTGTGAGCAGGTTTGTCAGGATTTACTCTTAAGTACAGTGCAGTTGTAAGTCTGAGATTTTAAAAAGTGTGGGTGAAGGATAACACCAGTGAGCAATTTTATCAGGATTTACTCATTCTAAGTACAGTACAGTTGAATGTTTAAGATTATAAAAAGTGTGGGTGAAGTATAACATCTGGGAGCATGTTTATCAAGATTTACTCTAAATACAGTTAGACTGACCTTTGTGACCCTTGAAGCATTCAGCAGTTACTGATACATATGCTAATGGAAGTTTTTTTAAATCAACACTAACTTAAATCAGCTGAAGTGTAAATTCTGTTACACATTTTTGTGCAAATCACTTCATATTCAAGCCAACTGGTGATTGTGACACTTTACCTTAGTCCCAGAACAGACCATTACTGATTATGTACATATATTTGAACAGGTGAGTAAATGATACTGAGGTTGTAAGCTCAAAAGAAGTAGGAAAATGTACTCATTTAACAGTGTCAAAAAATAAATAAAACGATGGATAAAAGACTTTGTTTTCATGTCTGACCATTGTGTGCTGTTTCATGGTAGTATGTTTGCCTTGTTCTTTTGTAGATCTATGTGTATTCAAGTCAAACTTTTACCTGCTCCAACAAATTGTGCAGCAATCCATGGTTTGGGGTCATCACTGTGGGGACAGATTTCTGGTACACATGGTCACAGCGAGGACCAAGAAACACCACTGTTACAGTTCCTGCTGGCCTTGAGGGCTACACTCCGCACAGCCTTTTCCATTTGTCTCCTGACTGTACCTGTACACCTCTTCCAGGTATAGAAGGTTCCATGCTGAGCTTTAACTAGTTCATGTTTTGTGATCCGAAGTTATGGTTGTTCTTGCTGGACTGGGGAAAATCTTTTTCGCAGTGCAACACTGTCAGTCTCTGCCATCCAGAGTCTCATCTTTGACCAAGACTGTGCAAGTGGCTTCAGTATATATTGCACTATGCTGCAGTGAAAATTGGGACTGATAAAAAAAAAAAAAAGTAATCTGGAGAACTGTAATTTTTGTTTTCAGTAAATCGATTCCAGTCATAGTCTTATTAATTTTGCTGCTGTTGCAGCCTTCAACATGGCAGAACTGTGAATCATATATTGTGTAGTTCAAACTGTGGTTTTTTGACCTATGGCTTGCAACACACGCACGCACACATGCACACACACACACATGCATGCACGCGCACTCACATGCACACATCATATGCAGACACACGCACATACACACACTACTGCATAGAGGCACGTGTGCATGCATATGCTGGGTTGCTTGGTATACTGATTTGGGTGGGAAAAAGGATGGCACAGTAAGTTTTGTCATAAGTTGTTTGTTCCCCCCTCCCCTTGTTTTATTTGTCTCAGGACCCTGGGCTAATGAAGCGGGCAGAGCGACTATGTGACACTGTGCTGAGGCTTGAGAGCTTTGCTGCTTCAGAAAAAAAGAAAAACCCTGCTTTCAGAGATTACACAGGTGAGAAGTTTAGCTTAGCTGCCAGCATGCTCAAAGGGGCAGTGGTTCTGTTTTTTGATTGGCATGAGACAAGTCTAAGTTCATGAAATGATCAGTGCTTGACCGTCAGGTTGGTGAAACAGGCAGCTTGCTTTTGTGCCATGACACAAACCTTGCTGTTGGGATTTGATGGGATATAAAAAATTGGAATGTGATCAATGTCAGACTGCGTATGAAGGTGATGTTCAACCTGTTTGTACCAATTTTGATGGGCACAGTAATATTTCATACAGGAAACTATTCATTTGTTACGCACATGAATAGGATTGTGGACATGTGGTATTTTCATATTGGTATGTATTCAAAAAATGAAAGAATTGTTGTCACATGGCAAACTGATAACCACCCCTCCCTCTGTCTCAAAAAAAAGCATTTCTTTGATACCATTTAAAGGCAGTTTCCCTGTTGATAGTAACCTTCTGTAGTTTTATCAACAGCACTGCTATCAGCTTTAGAAGAGGGATGGAAAGTCAGGAAGACAAAAATCCCTCTGCCCACTTTCTTTTTTTAGTTTCCCTACAACCTTTAAACTTCCTACAATATTTTGCATCCTGGGCATAATACTTTGCCAGATGACAGCACCAGCATGCGATGAACAGCTGAGTGTTTGGCTTTATCACCTCACTGCTGGAACTACCAGGAGGTAATGTGGGAAGAATGGATGTTGCCTGATGGCATGGCTGCATTGCTGACAATGTTTCAGACAACCGTAAAATAGTGCGAATAGTTTGAGCAAGACATTAGATCAAAATTATGTGGTTATAACTTTTATTTGGCTTTACCTATTCACAAGTTTCCATGACCTTGGCCTCATTTCAAGGTCACAGCAGTGCTGGAAAGTTGAAACTGAAAACCGTTTTGTTAGCAAAGTTTGATCTCTTCCATCTCATTGAGTTCAATGCTTCCACATTTATCATTGATATCACATATCATGACCTCTCATGATAATGTTTGTTGGATTTTACTCATTGCATACTTGTTTTGATGACAAACAAGGACTATAAATTTTAAGGTCACAGCAGTCCTGGAAAAATGAAACTGAAACTTGTCTTTTTTTCAGCAGGTTCTTGTTTAATCAAGTTCAGGCTCTGGATGAATATTGCACACAAATGAACAGTCAAATCCTGCATTGAAAAGCAATGTTTGTTTCATGTTTGCAGGTTTGTTCCATCTGGTGAAGATGCCATGTTTGAATGAGCTGGTTCCTCGCATGCCTGAAACACTTGATCTTGCTTTCCGGGTGCGACGCAAAAAGTTCACGATAGAGGTAAGGACCTTAGAAAAGACTAGTGTGTATATGTGTCCGTATTGATGTGACATTGATACATATGGTGATAAAACAGACGTAAATAATAATGCATGTGGGAAAATACTGGTTAAAATCCAGTCATGATTTTGTTTCAAAGAGACCTTTCCAGAAAATTTTTATGGTTGTTTTTTGGCACAGATTCTCTGACAGCAAAACATTTTTGTTTTGTTCCCCTCATTGTGCTGTAAGTGGTACACTCACTAACCTTGTGTGCATGTGTGTGTGTGTGTGATAGCAAAAAGCATGACCTTTTTGGTGTAAATGTTTTATTATAATTGACCAGGCATGTCAAATTCAACATTGCTAGCAGTACAACTGGATTATTGGCCTTTGTGAAATGAAATGGTGTAGATTTGACCTTTTGCGCTTTCATGTTTTTGTAAGCAGCAACATATATTGGCATAAATAAAGTAACAAGAGTGGGTTTGATTTCAGAAACTTCACCTGCCACCAGAGTTATCCGACACAGCGAACCGAGAGCAGGATGACCCAGTGCCTTCTCTCCGACCATCCCTGGGGTGCTTCACAGGGACAGGGTCATCCAAACTGGACTTCTGAGTCATTGCCTCTCTCATTGTCCGATGTTTCTAGCTTCATGTTCTGCATTCAGACTGGATGATCATCAAAACTGGACATCTGACTAAATCGCTTCTCTTGATCTTTGAAGGAGGCAGTGTTATCCAGTCTAGACTTCTGAGTGTACATGCATTTGCTGTTTGTTTGGGCAAAAAGAGTGGCATATTTGAAGACTAGTCAAACAGTTCCCAAGCAATTTCCTCACCTTCAGATGGCAGACAACGTTTTTATCCTAAAGCTGGGCTTGTGTACTTCACTACTTGACATGAAGTGTTTGTAGGCTGTTGCTGTGTATAAATGGAGACTGATTTTTATATTTTTATGATGATATTAAAAACATTGAAGATGAAGGTCTTCTGGTGACTGCTAATGTTGTGTGCCAAAAGTGTGTGCAAAAACAACAACACAGTATATGTAATTGTTCAGAATTTTATAGACATCAACATGGGAGCATGTGGGCATACTGGAACCCCAGGACTAGCACAAGGGAGAACAGAGAAGCATAAGGTACCTTTGTTTCTTATGGGCACTGTGTTTTTATTCTGACTGCATGTGCATGGTGTTTATGTAACATGCAGTGAATGCTGTTGTGGTTGAGAAAGAACTAAACAGCCATTGTGGTGGGGCTTGGGGTGGACACTAGTAAAAGAATGATTGGCTTGGAACTGGCAAACAAAGATACAGAACGTAGACATGTGTTTCTAGAAACAGAGTAATACTAACAGGCCAGGCAGTCTGAATGTTTTATACAATGTAAAACAATACAATACAGCTTTATTGCCACGTGTCAAGGTTATTGCACTGGGAATGTTTCATGGTACTAAATACATTTACTTGCACATTCATGCCAGTCACAAGTTATAACACAACAACAATCAACAGCAAAATTTGGGGTAAAATGTCACTGATAAAAATACATAAATGCACATGTCAAGCATAATAGGATGAGAGAAAAAAGTACTTTTAACTTCTTCTTTTTCCTGACAACTACTCTGATGTGTAGCATTCAGATCCACTCCCAGAGCCTGGCAAATAGGGTCATTTACTTATTTAGCCTATTCTTGTCTTGTACATGGTGGATCAGACATGTTTTGTGATGACTAGTTCCTTTGATTTTTACTAACTCATAGTATAGTCAGCTGCTGAGAGAGAGAGTTGGGTGTGTTCATGATGGTTTTGTGGAAAGAGAAATGGGTATGAACCTGCATCTAGGTTTGCTTGCACGTCTATTTTGGATGGTCTTGCTCTACTTTCAAGTACAAACTCCATTCTGTCTTGTTCTTTTTATTTCAACCAGAAATGCAAAATACAAGGAGAGGAACAAACACTCATAATTCACATTCAAATGTTAAAATGGCATAAGTGTTCTCCCCCCTTCACCCCCAAACACTTCATCATATGACCCCAAAACCAGTTCAAGGTCCCCAACAGGCATGATCATACGAAGCCTGATTATTATCATGCAGAGTTGGAAGGCTCACGCTTGTACAACATCCAAGAAATGGTCAAATTGGAATAGGAAACAAGGTAACTCTCTTTTCCTCAAACAGTCTCATTCAAAACAGGAACAAAATAACTTTTCTTCTTCATTAGCTGACTGCTTTACACTGATAGTAGTGGCAAGTGCTCCATCTGATGACTTTCAATGTGCATCTTGCATGGTGCTTCACCCTGACATAACCGTACTGGTTGACTGGGCGTAAAACACCAACTTACTTGCATGGTGCTATTTTGTGCACAACACAAGTGAGATAAAAAGATATAAAAATAAAACCGTGAAAAACAACAACTAACATTCCAAAACACAAACTAGCATTTCAGTCTGTCTATGTGAACAAGTCCAGTTGATCTCTAGTTTCAAGTGGCATTTGACCCAAGTCTAATGATAGTCTATCTGCAGGAGTGCAACTACTGAAAAGTCCAAATCCTTACACAAAGGGTCCATGGGTCATCCTGACCCTGGCAGGGTACTGTCTGTCTGTGTGTCTGCATTTGCTCCTCAGTCCTGTGTGTGTGTGTGTGTGTGTGTGTGTGTGTGTGTGTGTGTGTGTGTGTGTGTGTGTGTGTTTCCTTCTCTGTGTTAGTGACTGCATTGGAGTCTGCAAAATGATAAGATTACTTAAAAGTTAAGGCCCTTGCACAGTGTCAGTACTGTAGTATGTTACAATGAAACCTTGCTTAAACATTAATGTCAAATGCAACTCCATAGAACAGAAATTCACACCTAAAATTTGTTTAACACTAGTTAAACAAAGTCTGAGTTAAAGAATAACAATAGCTCACTTCATAAAATTAATTTATAATTTTACTTAGAAATGATTGTTTTCAACCTTCATAGAGACATTAAATTGAAAGAAGTAAAACAAAAACTGTTAGCATATATAAGGAATACCTGTGTGTGTGTGTGTGTGTGTGTGTGTGCGTGCGTGTGTTCTGAGACACAGAATGAATTTGAAATGTGAACTATTTTGACAAAATCATTTTCATTACAGATTCCACATTGTGTATGCATACTACATTTACAAATTATTGAATTATTTAAACTCATTTTGTGATGTAATTTTTAATTGCTTAATTGTTACAAACATTGATGTTACAGTTGGGCTGTTTTGGTGGACTGCAGTGAAATATTTTTTAACAGTGTGGTGATTCTGGTTAATTTCACAATAAGTCACAGCTGGTTTGTATCATGGGCTGTGGTGATGGTACAGGAGCTGTGCAGTGATTCCAGTCAGCTTCTTGATTTAGAGAAGGCTTGTATCGGTGGACTGATCTGTTAGAAAAAAAAACATCCTGAATGTAGACGGTGATAATTCCACAGAAAATATACGTATATCTACAATTACAACTTTGTTGCCAATCACAAGAATTGTAAACAAACTATGTGTAATTTAGATGCCAGTTAGGTAGGCCAGTCAGGCCGGCTTAAGTGGCAATCCTTCCTCAAAAGAAAGAATATTCTTTGAGAGGATTTCCTTTTTCTTTTACATACAGTACTGTGCAGTATGGTATTTTTCCCCCAAGAAAAAGTCTGTTTGTATACTTGCTCAATCAACTTAGCCTACCTATCAACTCCTAACATCATCAGGTAATTGAGAGCGGAGAATAGTGCTATAAAAAAGCAATCATCATCATCATCATCAAGAATGTTGCCAGGACAGCAAAATTTGTAAACAGGACCATGCTATTCCACTCTGGCCCCCCCCCCCCCCCCCCCCCCCCCCAGCCACCTAAGAATTAAAAGGTTGGCTTTAGTGATGAAATAAAATGCACTATCGACTATATTCCAACTTTTCTTCTTCTTTCAGCACACTATATTCATGACTTGTTCTTTTGCAGACATACCTTTTTTTTCTGTTTGGCTTCTTTTAGCAGTAAACTCTGAAAAAAGGGACAAATTGAAAACTTGCAATAACTCATGTGTATTGTAATTTCTTATTATCACCATTGTCAACATCATCATCCATTGTCAGTCATGAGAAATAAACGAAACAAAAAAGGAAACAATTCTGTCACTCTCTCAGCACTAAACTGTGACTTAAAGCTGAGTGAAACAAATCAGATTATGATGTCCATATCATAAATCTGTTGCATTTAACAAAGATTGCAAAGTATGAGTGAACATATGAATAAGACAGCTCAACTGTCAGGCTTGCAAACTGAGACGATTAGCAATACGTGGTGCAGATATAAATTACAACTAATAATGACTAAAGGTAATTGACGAGTTTATCTTTTCTGGAAAGTAAAATCACAGTGCTCAAGTCCGTCAACTGATAGCTTGAGGGCTGAAGATGTACAGACACACAGACAGGATGCACAGGTGGGCAGACACTAGACGGACATGCATACAGGCAGGCAATCTGGCAGGTAGACAGACAGCAGCACAAAGAAGATGACTAAATGGATAAACAAAGACTATAGCATAGCTGGACAGTCTTTGCAACTAAGAAGTCAGAGTGTGTGAGTGTGAAAGCTACATGTCTAAAGCCCGTTCTTAATTGGGCGAATGTTTCTTCGCGAACCTAGTTGGAAGTATTCAGCGAAGCTAGTTGGTTCTTAATTGGGCGAACTTTTCTTCGCGAACCTAGTTGGAAGTATTCGTCGAAGCTATATTCGGGGTCCAAAAAACTTCGCTCAACATGTTCTGGGAACATTCGCCCTTTGGACGAACATTGCCTCTGATTGGCTGAGAGCAGAGCTCTCCTGTGGATGAAGAAAAATAAAAATAAAAATGGATGACGGTGTCGCTAGGTTCTCCACTCGCTTCGGAGGGAATTTGTTTATTTGTTGACTTGTGGGAGGCGCAGCCTCGTCTCGGAGACTCAGAATGAGATAAGAGTCAGTTGAATTACCCTGTGAGGGATGATTAAAGTATATTGACCTTTAGCCTACATTTTCGATCAAGCTGTCTGCTGCGCGTCTGCCGTGGGCAAGTGTTTGGGCCGAAGCTTGCATCTCATTACAAGCCAGTTGAGAACGAAGTAAAGTTTGGACTGTCCGAACCATGTTCGGCGAACTAAAAGTTCAATTAAGAAACGAATCACAGTTCGTCGAACTGTCCGAAGTATGTTCGGCGAACAAACATTCGCCCAGTTAAAAACGGGCTTAAGGGAGAGAACTGGTGAAAACGGTAACAATAGCCCCCTTCCCCCTCCATACCTTGCTTTTTGCTCTGCTCAAACTTGGTCTTGTTGCGCTCTTCGCGGCTCTTTAGGCCCTTGAGGCGGTCCGTGACTCTGGCGTGCTCACGCTGCTCACTGAGCTGGCGGAGGTTCTCCAGGCTGGGGTTTGGCTTGTCCAGCCCACACACCCCAAGGATGCCCACGTTGCTGCCCAGGGACGTTTCCGAGCCCACCGCTGTCACATGATTACAAGATAGCCGTGGTCACCACCAACACCGGTGTTTGAAGATAAAGGAGGAGGTGAGGGGGAGGAAGACTGAGTAGCAGGGGGAAGAAGAACGTGGGCTAGGAGAGATGATGACAGAACAGAAGAAAAAGGAGGCGAAGAAAAGATAAACGGGCATAATAACAAAGCAGCTTTATATAACTCACTTGTCATCTCGAGTCACTCAAAGAACATGTATAGACAATGCTGTCTTGCTGCAGCGTGGTGCCGATACGCTAAAGACTACCTCTCCTTCAGTTCGCCTCTTACCTGATACTTATTGACACTGCCACATCAGGGAAAACAACAACAACAACAAAAACCACGATGTTGCCTTACTGGAAGGCTGGTCATCCTTTTGGGTCGAATCCCTGCCCCGATCCAGCTTTTTGCGGACTGGAGGTGAGACGCGAGAGGAAGCACTGGAGGCGCTGGGGATGGGGGCGATATCGGAAGAATACTTTATCTCGTTGGTGTCCATCACGGGGCATGTGATTTCCGGGACGCTGCTTGGGTACTGGCTCGGGTCAAAGCTATAACCTGGTCGGCCTGGATCACTCACAACGTTGCGCCTGCAACAGGGGTAAGTAACACCTGAAACAAGAGCCTGGCAGTGTTGTTATGGGGCAGGTCGTTAGGTCAGGTCTACAGCAAGGGTCACCAGCTGTGTGGTCAGAGGGGAGACTACCAAGTCAAGTCTAAAGGGTCCGGCGGGGAGAGCAGAGTGGAAGACAAGTCTGCAGCATGGTGTGTTTAGAAAGGAGGTCACCTCTGCAACGGACAAGGCGCGGTTAGTAAGGCCACTTCTGCAACAAAGCGCGGTTAGAAAGGTCACCTCTGCAACAAGGCGCGGTTAGAAAGGTCACCTCTGCAACAAGGCGCGGTTAGAATGAAGTCATCTCTGTAACATGCCATGGTTAGAAAGGACGTTGCCTCTGCCACAAGGCTTGGTCAGCAAGGGCGGTCACATCTGTAATAAGACACAGAAAGGACGTCATCTCTTCAACAAGGCACATTAGAAAGGGGGTCGCCTATGCAACAAGGCGCAGTTAGAAAGGAGGTCATGACTGCAACAAGGGTCACGCAGCGTGATTAGGGGGAAAAACATCAGGTCACGTCTGCTCACACGGCATGGTTAGAAGAGATGTTTTAAGGTCACGTCTGAAACACGGGTCACGCCAACACTGTGTTGACAGAGAGGTCGTCGGGTGACGCCTGTAACAAGGGTCACACAAGGTGCTCAGTGGAGGTCATCCGGTTACGTCTGCAACATGGGTTAACGTGGTCTGGTCCGCGAAAAAAATCGGCAGGTACCTTACTGCAATAACGGCAGTGCGATTTGCTTTGAGAAGTCAGCTGGTAGAAACCGCAACGCGGCTAATGTGTTGTGGTTAGAAAAGTTGACAGGTAAGTTCTGCAGCAAGATGTAATGTAGTTTTATTAGTGAAAACGTCGACAGGTTATCGTAACATATGTAACGGCGAAAAGGTCACTGGAATACTGATACAATGCTACCCGCCGTTTGTGCCAGTGAAAGCGGAACATATCAAGAACACTACCTGTTGTTCTTGCCCTTTAAGGGTTATTTAGTTCTTGGTTTTTCACGTCTCGCCAACCGCATAAAGTCACCTCAGGACAACCCTCGAAGGGGAAATTCACTGGAACATCCCAGTAATACGTACTACATGCTGTCCTTGCTCTCCAACGAGTCGCTGGCGGAGGAGTCCGGTGTGTGACTCGTCTTCGGCATGAAATCAGTCGAACATTTCCACACTACTATTTGCGTCATTGCCCTCGTGGGAATGCTCACTGAAGTATCTCTACAGCACCACATTTTTTTTCTTGCCTTCGAATGAGACGGTTTGTGGATTAGTTCTACAATACTACTTTTCATCTTTGTTCTCGGAGAGATTGGTCACTGATGTATCTACACACTACACCACAAAGCCTTTGCCTCAAGGTGGAGGCCACTGGTGCACGGTATATAATACTGTCTTCAGTCTTTGCCTCGAAGGTGGAGGTCATTGAAGTTTCGCTGTAATACTATCTTCAGCCTTAGCCTCGAAGGGGGAGGTTATTGGAGCATCTCTTTAACACTGTCTTCAGTCTTAGCCTCGAAGGGGGAGGTTAATGGAGCATCTCTATAACACTGTCTTCAGTCTTTGCCTCGAAGGTGGAGGTCATTGGAGTTTCGCTGTAATACTATCTTCAGCCTTAGCCTCAAAGGGGGAGGTTATTGGAGCATCTCTATAACACTGTCTTCAGTCTTAGCCTCGAAGGGGGAGGTTAATGGAGCATCTCTATAACACTGTCTTCAGCCTTAGCCTCGAAGGGGGAGGTTATTGGAGCATCTCTTTAACACTGTCTTCAGCCTTAGCCTCGAAGGGGGAGGTTAATGGAGCATCTCTATAACACTGTCTTCAGCCTTAGCCTCGAACGGGGAGGTTATTGGAGCATCTCTATAACACTGTCTTCAGCCTTAGCCTCGAAGGGGGAGGTTAATGGAGCATCTCTATAACACTGTCTTCAGCCTTAGCCTCGAAGGGGGAGGTTATTGGAGCATCTCTATAACACCGTCTTCAGCCTTAGCCTCGAAGGGGGTTAATGGAGCATTTCTATTACACCGTCTTCAGCCTTAGCCTCGAAGGGGGAGGTTAATGGAGCATCTCTATAACACCGTCTTCAGCCTTAGCCTCGAAGGGGAGGTTATTGGAGCATCTCTATATAACTGTCTTCAGCCCTTACCCCGAAGGGCGAGGTCATATGGAGCATCTTAACAACACTACCTTCCATCCTTGCCCTCGGAAGGAGACTGGGGGTATGGCGTGTAGCCCGCCTTCGACAGGTCTACAGTGTCGCCCTTACATCCAGATGCCGCAGCTGCAACATCACAACCCCCCAGAATAATTGTCCATTAACATACGAATAAGACGTGGCTTTCTCGTGTGTGTCTGTGTGTGCGTGTGAATGAGTGTGACATTACAGGTAAATTAATAAATCGACAAATTACATCACTCTATGTGGTCAATCAATTGATTTTTATGAATTACTGATGTATCTTTATTGCCATATGTCAAACACAAATGTAAATGTAATGAGGCTTGATGTTGAGAACATTCATAATCATATCCAAACACTCATTCAGAATAACAGGCTTTCCATGTACATGTAAAACAGCAAATGTAATTATCATTCCAAAGACGCATAGTGCGCATGCTATAATAAGCCTGATAATAACAAGCTTGTCTTGCTGCAAATGATCGTCTCTTCGCGTTTATTTCATAAAACCAGTCACCCATTTACTGAGCAGGGCTCGTACCGTGTTGTCAGAAACAATACTAAGACTAATTAGAATTCGAAAACACACTCTAGAATTAAAGAGAGAGTGGCTACCATATTTGTTTTCATATTCTTTACAACATTCTATGGATGGGGAACCTACGGACAGATACCCAGATCGACCCAATACCAGCATGCCCTCATCAACTACTAATACTGTAAATATGTCACCCCCCTCCCCCGATGTGATGTAAAATGTTGCTTATCTATGCTTGGGACAAACTGCTTCGTAACAGCAGAAATGAGAACACTCATCCTGCTTTACAACTGAGTGCAGAACTGAAACGGTGTTCGGCGCGTCGATGATGAAATTGCCGAATTTGTGTGGCACCTCGGTTTTCAACTCACTTGTTGTAAACGAACGCGAAAACATCGAACTTTTACCGAACAGCATAAAGCAGTTTCATACTACGAACATATCCGCTTCGCTAAAAAGTTCTGCTCTCTGTTGTTGTCTAAGATTGGTGCCATTTGGAATATAATGTCAACAGTTGACAAGGCATCTACCATCGGTCACAATAGTTTCCTTCGAAGGGGAGAATAGCGACTGTTGCGGGACGTTTTGTCACCACGGCACGTTTTGTCACGGGATGACAAATCGTGCAGCCATTGTACCTTTTTAACTTGGATATCAGTGCATAAGATATATATCTATAAAGAAACAGACAGAGGCAGCGTGAGAGAAGAGATTAATAGTACTGAATAGTATAAAAGGAATAAAGAACAACAAGACAATATACAGTGATTAAAATGTTCAGCAACAGTAGTGTGGAAGTCGTTGAACTTCAGAAGCCGTAAATCATACTTTTCTTCACAGAATGCTCACAGTTCTTTTGAAATTGTGATGAATCCATCGAGTAAAGTGATGCTGTGTTACCATCAAAGTGCCGCACCCCCTTTTGAGTTAAATAAAAAACATTTGAAAGAAAGATAACAATGTTTCCCAAAAAAAAGAAAGAAAGAAAAAAGTAAAAAGAAGAACTTTTGTGTGCTTCCGCTTGTAATTAGCCAACTTCAATTAGGAACCGACTTTCGACATAACTTCTAGCGCCAGTGTGCGGTGCAAGCAGCAAGCCGGCACAGTGCAGTAACCTATCATTAAAGAAAAATATCGGCAGGGTTTTATCGTCAGCAGAAAAATCAAAGCTGGTTGGGGTCAGGACTGATGAGTAAACGGGGTCAGGAGTGATGAGCAAACTATATTCGACCGCAATGTCTACATAGCCTGAGAGCAGCTGGGAAAATAACCAACAATACCGAAAATGCTTTAGCGCATATTATGCTTCAAACATCGCTAGGCGCTGTACAGTGAAATATTCAGACAAGAAACAGTCATCACACCCACGTTTACCCTCAACTTTATCAAACCATACCAATCATTCCATCCGACATTTGACTGGGCGTAAAACACCAAGCTACTTACTTACCATCCAACATATCTACAGGACATACACAACACATGATCACTCAGTCTCTATATAATCGTATCTGACAGCTCAAAGAGCTACAGGCAGCAGTAGTCTCGTAGTCTACTCAAAGAAATACAGAACTTCAGTATAACACTGATTGACGCGGGGATAATATAACATAGCACAACACACACACACACACACATACACACACACGCGCGCGCGCATGCACACACATCGGGAAGAAAGGAAAGACAGTTTATAGTGGAACTGGCGAAGGCGTGACAAATAGTGCAGCGAGAGAACCATTCGGCATGTTTTGTTAAAACGTGCCGGGGTGACAAAACGTGTAGGCAGTGCATCAAATCTAACACCAAGGTGACAAAACGTGCCGGGGTGACAAAACATGCCACAACTGAGGCGCGCATCATATAGCATGAGTTTCCACCCGGAGGACAGGTAGACGTTAACAGGGCATCTTGTACTATAAGAAAAACAGCTTCCTTTGTGCTGAGTAACGATTCACAAAACATGTATTATGTAATTATGGTTCCGTGCTGCCATTCATCCGAGCAGCTTGAGCCTGTCAGAACACCACAAATATCCCCCCGCGAAAAGACCGAAGAAAGCATACGAACTAAAGTAAAGCAAAAGCGAAAAACTAATGGATTCAGAACAAAACCTTCAAAACAGCAATGGCACGCATTCATTGCCGACGAAAGATACCAGCTGCTATCGAAAGAGGCAAATTATATTCATCTGAATGCTGGAATCAGATTCACATCATCGTGCATGGCACCAGTGGACTACGGGAGGCGGGGCTTAGAGCTCAGCGCAGAAACCTCTGACAGACAAAAAATCATAGTCACCCCCTTCCCCACCTCACGGAATGACCAAAGTACGTTCTGATTTTGAATCACACAAAGTGGTTTACAGACGGCGGACTGACCTGGGCTGCCTGAGGCTGTGGCGGTATTGACGGATGTGTCCGATGGCATCGGTGTCGCACACTTCAAAGGAGCGCATCTGGTGAGCGCCACCTGCCGACAACAACACTGTCCAACAAGCATGATAAGGTCAACAGGGTTAGGCTAAGTCACCTATCTCTTTTGTTAAGCGGTACCTGTCATTAACAGCACAGAACGACCATCAAGGAAAGAGCAACAGATAAAGTCAAGGTACCTGTTTTGTTGAACACGAGCAAAACACAAAAGCACAGAACACCCAAGACAAACACCTCAACAGAATCAAGATATCTCTTTTGTTGACCATGACCTGTCAAAAACAGCACAGAACAGCCAGCACGGAAAAGGAAACATAAATTCAAGGTTCTTTTTTGTAAATAACAGCAAAGAACAACCAAGACCAAAAAGTCAACAGATAAACACAAAATGCGTCTTATGCTGACCTCTGCCTTTCAACAAAAGTACAAGCTGTGTGTGTGTGTGTGTGTGTGTGTGTGTGTGTGTGTGTGTGTGTGTGTGTGTGTGTGTGTGTGTGTGTGTGTGTGTGTGTGTGTGTGTGTGTGTGTGCGCGTGCGTGCGTGCGTGTGTGTCTGTGTGTGTTTGTGTGGGCAAGCGTGCGTGAGTGACTACATGCGTGTGTGCATATGTTATATTGTTATTAACTTGTTTTTAGCTATAACTGTAATTTGTTTAAACACTTTTTTCTTTATATGTATGTCTTACGTCGACTTATACGTTTAATTTGAATTTTATTCATTTGCATGTTACATGGATGGTACGCTTCATAGGAAACTTCCTTTTAAGGACAATAAAGTACTGTCTTATATTTTTACTAACCTGAACATTGACGCTGGGCTGTTTTGAGTCTTCTTTAACCAGATTGTCCCCAGGAGTCCTCGAGGGTACTTTACTGTCGTACGTTCTGCAAAAACCACACTCGCTCATTTTGTCATTAATATTTTGATCAACCGATGTGCACAGAAGCGTCTAAAATTATGTTCATCAACAGCACACTACTACTGCAATTCTGCCTTTTCCAACCAGCTAGGTCACTGCGGCAGAAAAGGAGTGACCTGAAGAGCGTCAGCTAGTAGTTGGAATTTAATGTCCTGTCGACTGCACAGGCTCACCTCAAGATGAACCTGCACAGAATTACTAGCCGACGTCAGGGAAATCACGTCTAACTGACCTCTGGGTAACCGAAACAGGTCCCGGAGCAAACGCAAAAAATGACTATGGACCACAATGTTCTATTAAACAGTTTGAATTTATATAGCCACTCGACAGCCCACAATGTGAGATTTTCTAGCAGATCCTTAGAGGATTTCCCTCCAAATCTATTAGGTATATATCGTTAAAAGTATGTTGCTCGAGAACGTCTGATGAAAGACACTCCGCGAGGAACAAACCATGGGCGACTTCCATGTACGTAAATGAATCAAGCAAGGGTGCATTTTCACCACTCCTCCCTAGCTTCCAATGGCCGGGATCATCAAGGAGGCTGACGAGGATGGGGGAGGAGGACGCTGACTTCTGAGTTTGAAGACCCATCTTTGCTAGTGGCGATGGTCAACTGCCCAAATACCGTTGTGACATAAAAAAAAAAAAAGAAAAAAAAGGCGTACGCACGCACACACACACATGACACTGACACACACACAACAACAGAGGAATAAAGCAAAGGGTGTAGGTGTGTGTGTGTGTGTGGGGGGGGGGGGTGAATCTTCGTTCTCTGCGGATGAATCCTAGTAGAACCAAGCAAAAACATGCCTAGATGCCTTCGTCCAAGCAATTAGAATTCGGAATACTCTGAACAACACTTCATATGCATGTATGTCTGCGGAATCTAGTCCCCCCCCCCCCCAATTTCCTTCAGCGTGTGTATGTGTATGTATGTGCGTCCTCTCTTTCAAGTGTGCAACTGAACACTTCAAAAGATGCGTTCCCGAAAGGCAAAATGTACCCTTGTGACAAAACCCGCAAATGTGAAAGCTAAGAAAGGTGTGTTTATGGCCTCCTTACCTTCCCAGAGAAGCGTCTTTCGCCTGGGTTGAGTCCGTGGTCACCAGACCCTGGGTATTGGTGGTAGACACAGACGCATCTTGCTTCTCGGTTTTAGAGACAAGCCGTCGGATCGCTGCCACCGCCTGCTCCTTGGCAGGCAACTTTTGTGGTGCCAGGGGCGACTTTGTCTCGACTAGTTCATGTGATGCTGGTTGTTGGGGAGCTGGTTGTTTTGATGCTGACTGTTGTGATGCTGGTTGTTTTGATGCTGACTGTTGTGCTTGTGAGGTGGGTTGTTTTAATGCTGATTGTTGCACTGCTGACTGCTGCCATGCTGAATGCTGTGATGCTGGTTGTTGCCATGGTGGCTGCGGCGATGCTAGTCGAGGTGATACTGGTCGAGGTGACACGGGTGGCCTCTCCAGGTAGCCGGCTGTTCCTCGCTCTGGTGGCACCGCTATATGCTTCGGTTTCTCATTCTCAAGCCTGTAAGTAGGCGGTTGCTTTACCGGAACAGAAGGCTGGGGCCTGGAAGAAGTTGATATCCGGTAAGTTGCAGGCTTTTTCTCAGGCTCGGCTATTGACACCGGAGAGACACGCAACTGGGTTTTTTGGAAGGACTCATGGTGGGCCTCGGTCTCAGACGTCGTTCTGTGGTTCTGGGTTCCATCCCTCTCGATGTTGTAGGGTTTTATCATGAGCACGGGCTTGAATCCGTCTTCTACATTGGCTGGTAACTTAGTACTCATTGGGATCCGAGGGGTCGCACTGGGGGACTCGGATCTCTCCCCAGCTGGGAGATCTGTAATCTCTGAAAACACATGAAGGTATATAGTCGTACGCTTTTCAGACACACGGTTCTTTCAAATTGCAGTATTTACACTCGATTCGTTACTATGTTATTATCCAGTAATATGACGACATCAGTATAATTTGTCTTTCGGTCATAGGTTTTAAAATAACTTGACAAAGGTTAATTCGGTCGATGTTAACGCTAATAAACAAGTAGCTCATACAGAAGTGGAGATAATGTTTTGCGTGTGCTACTGTTTACCAGCATTTGTGTGTACGTGCACATTATTATGCCATAAGCCTTGCCGTTTGGGCTGCTGCATTCCAACCACATACATTGAATAATATACAATATTATCATTATTATTAGAATTATTATTATTATTCAATGTCTGTGACTCAAACGCCAGAGAAAGCTGGTCACTGCTTAATCAAGGAAGCGAACACTGGGTGGCACAAGTTAGTGTTCCGAAGGTGTGATGCAACCACATCTAATTTTGTCCACCAAATCGACATCATTAAATTCAGACTCTGCGGGACTAGTGACAGAATATGAAATCGCTTCATGCACGTCACAGCAATAATGGTGGTGCAGAACTGTACATTCCTAAATTTGACCACCAAATGCACGTTATCAAACCCATGGGTCTGCATGGGCCTCGTCAGATAACATCAGATTGCTTCAAGCGCGTCTCAGCAAAGACACAACTGCAACATGAATTCCCAAACTTGACCAAACCGTTCTACACATTCAAATTAATATCAGAGACCTGCAGGCTTTATCGTATAATAATTATCACATCCCACCACCTATACCAAAATAACAGTAGGTGTGCAAAACTACAAAACAACAATTTTGAACATCCAATCTACATAACAAAATTATGGGGTTCTGATAGCATCATATTGCCTCCAACACGCCACCGCAAACGGACATGTTTGACCTGCATGGAATTACTTTGTATTTTGGGGGGGGTATTTTTTTATAGATATACATGGAATGGCCTTTCCCTTCCTCTCCAAAGGAAACGGTCTCTTGACTCTATCAAATCCAATATCAAAACATTTGTTTTCCAAAACAATAGACCTGGCATGTTTTCCCCTCTCTCCCTGCTATTTTCCTCCGCCGTAAGTTCATTTCCGTTTAAGTAAGGTTTGTAAACTGTCTACAGTGTAGACTACTCGTGTGTGCAGGCATCCTTCTTCATCTTCTGCACAGCGTTGAACTTCAGTACTCTGAAGACTCTCTGACACTTTTAGTGCATGCTGGGTTACTTTGGTGTTTCCATAATCCACCAAACTCGGACATGGAATAGAGGATTATTAACGGGGCGAGGGCAGCCCAGTGGTAGAGCGCCGGTTTCGTGACCGAAAGGTCGCGGGTTCGCTTCCCAGCTGACGCGGCGGGAGAATTTTCTTCTCTGTGCTGACTCATATTTCGGTATCCATATTCCACCCCGTGCTACCACAGTAGCACGTAAAAGATCCCGGTCATTCTGCCAAAAGTGCAGGTGGCAGGTTACAGATGAACGCACATACACCCTACGTATAAGTATTGTGTGGCTTTGAATAGCACTGTAAACTGGTGCATGGTTGTATGGTGTACACAGAGCGTGTACAGAGATGGCAGCAGTTTCACGTGGAACCAGTCACAACCAAAACCACGCTGTCAGTGTAAACCACTTCGGTGAATATTCAAAACGCCCTGTATAAATCTACAATCACTCGTTCAAAGTCGAATGCGACTAGAGCGCAGTGAGTCTGCGCGGAAGCAGAGAATAACGCTATATAAAAACAAGAGAATAACGCTATATAAAAACAATCAATCAGTAAAACGCAACAACAACAGCAACAAAAAAAGAAAGAAAAAAAGAAAAAAGAAGAAGTAATAATCTAAACAAACAAACAAAGGCGTGTGTTTATCTCGGGCATATGTTTATGTCGGGCGTGCTTTAAAGCGCACGATTTATCTCGGTTTATAGTCTCATCCAAAGGTCTTGTGTGAGTGTGCTCATGTATGTGTGCGCACTTAGGGTGGTCTTTGTGGACAATATTTTGCGCTATATCTTTTATGCTTTAATTGCTTCTGTTTGTTGTGCTTTGATTGTTATTAATTATAATTATGTTACCTTTCTGAGAAGGTGGAGGAGCTATGACGCGGGGCGGTCGCAATGTCTTTGGTGCGTCCAGCTGCAGCGTGGCTGTCACCGGCTTTACCCGTAGTGCCTTGCCACCCGTGACCCGTAGTTTCTCTGCAACAAAGTTCTTACCACTGTCATTCCCAACACCTCTGTAACAAACTTCTTACAGCTGTTATACCCAGCATCTCTGTGACAAAGTTCTTACAATTAACATACCTAGCACCTCTGTGACAAAAGTTCTTACAGCTGTTATATCCATCGCCACTCAAAGTTCTTACGACTGACATGCCAAGCGCCTCTGTGACAATGTTCTTATAGCCGTTGTACAAATTTCTTACGACTGATATACCCAGCACCTCTGTGACAAATTTCTTACGACTGATATACCCAGCACCTCTGTGACAAATTTCTTACGAATGATATACCCAGCACCTCTGTGACCAATTTCTTACGACTGATATACCCAGCACCTCTGTGACAAATTTCTTACGACTGATATACCCAGCACCTCTGTGACAAATTTCTTACGATTGATATACCCAGCACCTCTGTGACAATTTTTTTACGACTTATATACCCAGCACCTCTGTGACTAATTTCTTATGATTGCCATACACAGCACCTTTGTGACAAATTTCTTATGACTGATATACCCAGCAACACTGTGACAAATTTCTTATGATTGCCATACACAGCACCTTTGTGACAAAGTTGTTAAGACTGACAAACCCAGCACCTTTGTGACAAATTCTTACAACTGTCATAACCAGCACCTCCGCGACAAGGTTCTTACAGCTGTTATATCCAGCACCTCTGTGACAAATTCTTACAACAGTCATACCCAGCACCTCTATGGCAAATTCTTACAATTGTCATAACCAGCACCTGTGACAAGGTTCTTACGACTGTCATACCCAGCACCTCTGTGACAAAGTAGGTCGCCGTGGTCATGCAAAAGAAATGCTGGGTGTAGGAAAATCGTAACTTCACACTTTTGTAAGGCTTGAAATACTGAACAATCTTTCTTCAATAAATAGCAGCACAACGCGATTGCACTTTATACAGAGTGCCCCGTTCCGCCAAACGTAGTTATGGTTACGCAAGCTTTCGGTTTGATTGCCTTGCTGACTGACGCAGTTTTTAGTCTTTGAGTCTGATTCCGGGGTTCAAATAAATGAAGTTTGATCCGTTTGACTGCATGAGAAAGGAAGCGAAGAAGTATGGGGAAAAGTTGGGTGGGAAGGAAGAACGAAGGCAAGGTAGAGAGTAAGATAAAAGAGAAAACAATTAGGCAGAAGAAACGGAAAGGGAAAAAAGCGCGGGAAACGGTAGCGGAAGGAAAGAAAGAAGTAGGCAGGCGAGGAAGGAAGGAAAAAAGGAAGGAAAACCCAAAGGCATATAGGAAATTCATCCCAAAGCGATTGGATGACTGGTGGAACATGAAGGATAAGGCGCTGACCTGACATCTCCTCCCACAGTCAGAAAAAAAGAAGAAAGACTGAGGAAATTCATCCCAAAGCGATTGGATGACTGGTGGAACATGAAGGATAAGGCGCTGACCTGACATCTCCTCCCACAGGCGAATCTCGCACAGCTTCGCCCTGCGTTCCCTCAGCAGCTCTACTGTGCCGAGATCCGGTTCCCCGCCTCCACAGTGTTCCTTGGGAGTCCAGTCCACCACCTGCAGCAGGTAAACGCTGTGATATAGTTAGGTTCACCACATGCAGCAGATAACCACTGTGAGATAGTCCGGTGAAACATGTTCTGCAGGAGATACCTTCTGTGACATGGTCCAGCCCACCACCTACAGCAGGTAAACACCGTGAGAGAGTCCAGGGCACCACATTCAGCAGGTAAGCAGCGTGAGAGAGTCCAGTGCAACTCCTGCAGCTGGCAAACATTGTGAAAGGGTCCGGTTCACCACCTGCGGCAGATAACCACCGTGAGAGAGTCCAATGTATCAGCTGCAGCAGGTAACCACTGTTAGAGAGTTTTGTCCACCACCTGCTGCAGAAGAACACTGTGAGATAGACCAGCGCACCTCCTGCAGAAGATAACTATTGTGAGATAGTCCAGTGCAACACCTGCAGCAGGTAACTACTGTGAGAGGCTCCGGTCCACCGTTTGCCGTACATAACCAATGTGAGATAGTTCAGTGCATCACATACAGCAGGCAACCACTGTGTGATAGTTCAGTGCAAAACATACAGCAGGTCAACACTGTGAGAGAGTCCAGCGTACCACCTGCAGCAGGAAAACACTGTGTGATAGTTCAGTGCATAATATACAGCAGGCAACCACTGTGATATAGTCCAGTGCATCACACTACAGCAGGAAAACAGCGTGTGATAGTGCATCACATGCAGCAGGTAAGCACCGTGAGAGAGTCCAGTGTCCCACCTGCAGCAAGAAAACACCGTGCGAGGGTCCGGTCCACCACGTATGGCAGGAACCGGGCAGGTTTAACACCGTGATAGGAGAGAGTGCAGTGCACCCCCTGCAGCAGGTAAACATTGTGAGATAGCTAACACCTTAGCATCCACTGACAAAGGTGTATTGCGTTAGACATACCGCGGCGTCCTTGTTCCAGGGGGCGTCCAGTTTTATCCAACCGTGCGTGTTGTACAAAAACCTTGTTTTGTGCTTCTCGGCCAGCCGTACCTGTCGACAGAGCAAAGAAAAAGAGCTTAGTGTGTAACAGATACAGCTCAGCCATGAAGCTAAATTTTCAGATAGACGACAAGGTTTCTTTGTGCAGTTTAGGAAACCAAAATATATCGGAAATCATAAAAGTGTGTGCATATACTTACTTCGTTGTTTTCTGTTTGGTTGTTTTGATTAGACCTGCACTAGGATTAGACTGCCACGTGTGTGTGTGTGTGTGTGTGTGTGTGTGTGTGTGTGTGTGTGTGTGTGTGTGTGTGTGTGTGTGTGTGTGTGTGTATGTGTGTGTGTGTGTGTGTGCGCGTGCGTGTGTGTGTGTGCGCGCGCGCGTGTGTATGTGTGTGAGTGTGTGTGTGCGTGTGTGTGTAACTTAACTGTGTGTAACTTAACTGTGTCTGTGCGCGCGCGCGTGTGTGTGCGTGTGTGTGTGTGTGTGTGTGTGTGTGTGTGTGTGTGTGTGTGTGTGTGTGTGTGTGTGTGTGTGTGTGTGTGTATGTGCGGTGTTTGCAGTACACACACATACTCAGAAAACGGATGATTTCATATCTCTCGTTCAAACACACACACACACACACACACACACACACACACACACACACACACACACACACACACACACACACACACACACACACTCTCTCTCTCTCTCTCACCTCCCTAGTTTCTTCACTAATGATGACCCAGTTCCACTCCTGCAGGGAGCTGGCATCGTAGTAAACGGTGACGGACCATTGTCCGGAGCGCGGGGGGAACTCGGTGGCCAGCACCCCCCGGGCAGGGTCCCAGGCCCCAAGGGACGGCGAGGACCCCACCACTGCCACCACGTCACCTCTCTTCGTGCGACGTCTCGTCATCAGGTGGGCGCTCGCTACGTTCTGCTTGAAGATCTGAACACGGTGGACATCAGTCATCAACAGTTTGTTGCAGTTACATCAGTCATCAACAGTTCGTTGCAGTGACATCAGACATCAACAGTTTGTTGCAGTGACATCAGTCATCAACATTTTGTTGCAGTGACATCAGTCATCAACAGTTTGTAGCAGTGACATCAGTCATCAACAGTTTGTTGCAGTGACATCAGTCATCAACAGTTTGTTGCAGTGACATCAGTCATCAACAGTTTGTAGCAGTGACAGCAGTCATCAAACGTTTGTTGCAATGACAGCAGTCATCAACAGTTTGTTACAGTGCCGCGGCAGCAAGGCATCACATCTGCTTTTGCGCTCTTTTGTAGTCACACAGCCGCAGCGCAAAAGCAAGGTTGTCTGCAGCAATGTTTATGCGACAGCCATTCTAAATTCCGCTTGGTTTTGGAATTATTAGCCATTCAACTGAAAATGCCGAAGTTTAGAGGCCATTACATTCATGAGCCAAATTAGGTCAAAAATTAATCTTTTGATGAATCTCTGCCGTACTTTTAATTACCATTAAAAACAACAATAACCAAAAACTGAAATGGTGAGCCTTCAAGTATCTGTCTCTACGCCTACAGAACTATTTGAGCGTTTTAAGTCTCTGTTTCTGCCTCTGTCCCAAGTGTGTAGATCGACTGATTTCAGCTTTGGAACGATTCATGCATCAAGAGGTTAGGCCCTGTCTTCAGCGTTGGAATGATGCATGTATCGTGAGCCTCAGTCCCTGCATCTGTCTTCAGTGTCGAACGAATCCAGCTTCAAGTGTCTTAGTCCGAAGCGATAGCGTCATCAAGAGGCTCATTCCATAGCCCAGCCTTACATTTTATAACTAGTCAGGCACCAGCAGCCCCAGTCCCTACCTCTCTGACCTCAGTGTCGGAACTATTCAGGCTTCGAACGTCTCAGTACTTACACCTGTCTTCAATACCGAAACGATGATTCGGTCCCCATCTCTACCCTCAATGCCAACACGTTTCGGACTCCAAGTGTCGCCTCTCCCCACTGTCTGAAATGTCGAGACGATTTTTGAAGGCATCGTGTGCTTCAGTCCCGACTTCTGTCTTCAGTATTTAGACGATTTAGGCGTCAATAGTCTTAGTCCCCACCTCAGTCTTCAGTATTGGGACTATTCAGATCCAGCTCGGTTGTCTCACTGGTCCTTGAAACTCCACCATGACGATTGAAACCTAATACGTCTCAGTCTCTGCATATGCCTCCAGGGTGTGGACAAGCGCGTCAGTAGTTCCTATGTATCTGTCTACAATATCGGAACGATTTAGGCATCAAAGTCGAGCCTCATTCTCTAACTACCTCTTTGCCTGTCTCTGCTTGCAGTGTCGGAAAGACTTGTGCAAGCGTCTCGTACCTATCTCTGCTTGCACTGCAAAAATGATTCTTTAATTTGTCATAGGTCAGGTACTTGGTCGGTTTACTGCAAAAATAAAATTAAAAACTGATCGGTGGTAGGGTGGTTTGCAATTTATAATGACTAGTGTTTCAAAATAAATCTCGTGTTTGTACAATTCACTTCTGTTTGTTATTAAACAGCGTACAGCAAGCCGGGCATAATCTACGTCTATTTGATTTATACACTGGCGTTGTGCAACGCTAGCGTTTAATTATTTAATTATTCGTGACAACACAGCGTAACGTGCCTCACGGTGTTGATGGTTTCTCGGGAGCTTCAAAGGCAGATGACAACAGACAGGCACGGCACAGATTCCGCGTTGTGTGCTCTCTTCCGATCAATACCGAAGTGTTAGGACGCCGGCAAACTAGTCAACCTTATCCTGCGGTTACTAACTCCCACGCCGCCCTCTACGCGTGTACGTGCTTTATCGTCATTTCTTTCCACTTCCACGGCACAAAACAGCATTGATTAGATCAGTGAGCTTGAACAAGAGGTGGATAGAGGAAGCGATCGTCAGATAGAGCAAGGGAGGCAACGCCGCTATGGAAAGAAAAAAGCGACTGCAAAATTTATGTATTTATCTACCAATGACCTTTTACCTTGATTTTGTTAATATTTTAATGTTGTTGTAACATGTCTTTGGCGTTTTATGATTGGCGTGAATGTGTGAGTGGGTGTACTTGGCAACATGACACATTCCTTGTTGAATAACCTTGACACTTGGCAATAAAGTTGTGTTAAATTGTACAATAAGAGGACTGATTTTTTTATATTTCACGTCCAGTAAACCGCGGGAGAGTATTACTACTATTAGATGAGGAGAAGAAGAAAAATAGAAGGGGCGGGGGGGACTGAAGAAAGAGAAGAACTACTACTACTACTAAGGCTAATGCTACTACTATTATTATTTTTACTATTACACTACTAAAAAGAGGACGAGATGAACGGGCTGGGGTGGGGGGGGGGGGGGGGGGGGGGGGGGGGGGGTTAAACAACAAGGAGGATTGAAGAAGGAGAATGCTAGTACTATTGCCTACTACTACTGGTATTACTGCTTTATACTTCTTACGACTTCAACATCAAGAAGAATGGTCTCACACACACACACGCACGCACGCACGCAAGGAAGGAAAGGGAGAGGGAGGATTACTACTTCCACCACCACCACCACCCCTTTGACAACAAGAGGCACATTAACAGATAATAGAAGAGGAAGAAACTATATAAATTTTATTATCGTTATTCATAATAAAAGGAGATATTCTTGGAAGAGAAAATTAAGAAGTAAAACACATCATTTACAGGGGGAACACCACAGCATTTACAAGTAGAACATAATATTATATAATTATACCAAACATATATCAAACGCATAGTTCAGGAGCCGTGTGAGAGTCGAGGTGGCCGTCCTGGGCTGTCCGTCCTAACGAGCCTTCTGGTTTCCGTGGACGTAAAAAATTATTGCACCGTGCTTCGGCATTGGTCACAACTTGTCCCTAATATGTCAACTGACATCTGAGGACATTAAGCATCACTTCATCATCATTATATCAAACGTGTCTTTCTAACAAGCAAAACAAAGCAGCAACAGTGGGGAAAATGTGTTGCTTAAATAGCTGGAGTTTGTATTTGTCCTCCTTTCGCAGTGTTATTCAATACGCAAGTGGATAAAGCACCCATCTGGGATCTCCTTTTTATAATTACTAAATTGTTCGTACACAAAATGCGAAACATAAATTACCTTGCTTTCGTTCCCAATTTGTTCTTGAACACAAATTCATTAATTCACAGAACCCCCCCCCCCTTTACATACATAAAGTGTGTGTGTGTGTGTGTGTGTGTGTGTGTGTGTGTGTGTGTGTGTGTGTGTGTGTGTGTGTGTGTGTGTGTGTGTGTGTGTGTGTGTGTGTGTGTGTGTGTGTGCGTGCATTATCGTTAATCATACCTAATTTTGTAGTCATATTGGTCTGCGACTAATAAAGCACACAAGCCGTGATAGCGTGCATTAATATCCGCCAATTATGGGTCTGCCCTGAGCAACATTAGTTAATTATAATCAAGGCCGGGCAACCGTTATTACTTATAGCTGGTGAGCGGGTCTATGGCAGAGATTTTTAGCACAAGTTTCCTAGGTTGTCCTCTGTATGTGTGTGTGTGCGTGTGTGCGTGCGTGCGTGCGTGCGTGCGTGATGCGTGTGTGTGTGTGTGTGTGTGTGTGTGTGTGTGTGTGTGTGTGTGTGTGTGTGTGTGTGTGTGTGTGTGTGTGTGTGTGTGATCTCTCGTCTGCCCTATTCGCCGAACTGACAATTCTAAACCGCCTTTAACACTACATCGCCGAACGAAAGTCCCTCTAGTAGAATGAAAGCACAAACGGTTGACTGGTCGATTGGTCGTTATACTATAGCCAGTATAGGCTATGCAGTGTTGACTGTCGTTCGGCGAAATGTGTATTCCATTAATCTACCTTTCGATCGTCGTGATACGATGCAGTGTGTCTGTCTTTCGACGAAATGGTTATTCCATTAATCTGCCTTTCATTCGTCGTGATGTGTGTTCGCATCAGACTTAGGCTTACTGCTGTTCCCTTTAAGTCTACGCTTTGATCCAACCACCGAGATGATTGCTCCAGCTGACTGGTGTCTTTAAATCTCCCATGGGTTCACTCAACGATCACAAAAACATCCTCTTTTTCTTTCTTTTCTTTTTAATTTGTCTACGTGGGGGAGAGAGAGAGAGAGAGAGAGAGAGAGAGAGAGAGAGAGAGAGAGAGAGAGAGAGAGAGAGAGAGAGAGAGAGAGAGAGAGAGAGAGTTTGGGGAAGCAGAGAAAGATTTATGAAATGATCTTAAGACTATGTTTTCATGGCCTGAAATTTGGGGGATTCTTATAATCTGTTGTCGTGAGCAAAAATTCTAAAACTGACCTCCACTGCGGTTTCGCCCCAAGCTGTGTGCAGCTCTCCGCTGAAAGTCGTGATTTGATGTTCCCGTTTCTGAGACGACTCCCACTGCTTTAGTCGCCCATCCTTCGTCAGTGTACACCACGACCACTGGAACGTCACGTTGACGGGCAATCGCACTCGGGCTTGCCACACCTTCCACTCGTTCTCTACCTGTCCCGTTTCGATGGCTCTGGACGGCATCCATTCCCCGAGTTCCACCAGCGAACCGAGCAGCCACACCTGGACAATCAAGATTGTCACACCGTCACTCTGATCAAATTCATTTTCCTTTAGCCTGTTAGTCGATCAAGTGCCCGTCAGGTGGCCAGTGGATATGTAAGGCGACCAGTCAGCAATGTGTTTTGCCCAGAGCGTCCACGACTGCGATTGGCTGAATATTGGTTTAGCCGTCTTCAATAAACATCAGTAATAATAATAATAATGAATACTTAGAGTGCCTAACCCGCACAGGCCCTAAGCGCTTACACGTTCTTTACAGATACATAATGTCAAAATTCAACGCATACAACATGAATGCACACACACACGCACGCACACACACAGACTCGCACACGCACACGCGCACACGCACACACCAGTCGCATATCAGGGCAATGAGACTGAAGACAAGGTTTTTAAAAAGAGAAAGGTTTTTAAAAAGAGAAAGGTTTTCAAGGAAGATTTAAAAGAGCTGACAGAGGCAGAATGGCGGACAGAAACAGGGAGTTGGTTCCAGGTAACTGGAGCCTGGTAAGAAAGAGCGCTGACCACTGGACTCTGCTCGGAAGGTTGGTATTCTGAACACTCGGGTGTCTGTAGGAGAGCGGAGCTGCTGGGAAGGAGTGTAAAGGTGAAGAAGTTCTAACCAAGATGTATTTTCTTCGCTGCTTGCCGGCAGAAGAAAGTTTTGTTTTTGTTTTTGGACCACTTCTAAGGATAGTTCTTTTAGAAAGTCAAGTAAGAATAGTTCCTTTAGAAAAATAATGGTGATCGTCGGATTGTGTGGAAAGGATTACAAACAGGACATCGACAAAGTGAAAGGACTGAATCCATAGAATGTAGAGAACTGGCTACAACGATTCTTCACTATTTAGTGTTTTGCACAGATCGAAAGTGGGGAATAAATCCGGACTGGGAAATGAAGATGAGAGGGGAAATTTTGGAACTTATTTAATGCTCGCCGAGATAAATTTGTGAAACGGATTAAAATAATGATGCATATGTTCTTCATATGACACAGTTGGAAAAAAAAATCTGAGATAAAAATTCTGAGAAAATAAATAGGCTCACTATAAATACCAAATGTGAGACAATATCTTTGCTGGGGCTATTTGAGTTTAATTGTTGCCTCAAACATAAAAACGCCACCAGTAGCCTACCCACACTGACATGCAATACACCATGTTCGCAGAAGCTGTTTGAACAATGGGAACTTTGACAGTGCCAAATCTCATACTGTCTACAACTCTAAGAACCGTGGCCATGCGTTTTTCCAACTTTTTCATCGCAAATTCCTCAGTGGTTTCTTGATTCTTTCGACGTTGTGGCACTCGGATCGAGTGCAGTTTTATGACCAGAGGTATACTATAAGTTCACCCTCAAGATGTCATAGCCGGTTTGGTTCAGTGGTAATTACGGCGATAGGTTGGTAAGCGCAAGACATTCAAAGGTTGTGGTTTGTGGACACTGTCTTGTGGCATTGTCCATAACAATTAATAAAACACAAAAAGGATAACGCAGAAACATTCTGATGGTGACAGTGTTGTGCTTAGGTATAGCTACCCCCCCCCCCCCCCTCCCCCTCCCCTCCTGTGACCTCCGTCCCCGTCAGTAGGCTACCTCCTCTGGGGTAAAATCCGAGGAGACGGTCGGAAATTCCTGGACCGTTTGAAAAGTTCTTTTGGGTCACAAATATCATCACAATCGTTAAATGTGGTCCAAATCTACCGACTACAGCCAAAATCCGCAACAAAATGTGTTTTTTGTTTTCATATATTTTTCATATTTGATTGTTTCGAGTCGGAGTCACAGATTGCAAATGGCGAACGAAGCCGACGAAGTGCTGCTAGGTAAGGGGCCTCGTTAACAAGCAACGGCAATTAAAACCCCACGGAAAATGTACGGAAAAAATTGCAATCTGAGAAAGTTGATTCGTGAGTACTAATGCCTTGCCAAGATCGGCACCTAGTAAGCGTTCACGTTGTTACTGTGAAACTAGGTCAAATGTCAAAGAGCAACATGCGCCGACTCGAAACAATCAAAGACAAAGATATTTGAAAAAACAACAACTCACCTTTTGTTGTGGATTTTGGCTGTAATCGGTAGATATGGACTCATTTAATGATTGTGATGATATTTGTGACCCAAAATAACTTTTAAAACGGTCCAGGAATTTCCGACCGTCTCATTGGATTTTACCTCTCTCTGGTGACGAACGAACAATAGCACCCACCAATTATGAAGGAGCAAGGCGCGATGCCAGAATGTGTGCACACTTTACAAGAATTGGAAACATTGCGTTTTGGTTTTTATTATACATCACCCACGAGAACTGTTTGTGCCACGAACCTTGAGAAGATAGCTGTCTTCATAATTATGGCTGGGCCGGATCCGAGATGCTGACAGACTGGATCGGCTGCTATCGTCTAATCTGCTTTCTGAGTCACTTCTGTGGCTTCATTTATGATTTCGTTTGTTGACGGTGCACTCGTTGAAGAACAGACTAGCCCGTCTCTGTTGTCTGTCTTTAAGGTGTGTTATTGTTTTCGCTATGCAAAAACGGTGTCCGTCGAAAGCTGTCACTAGGCCTTCTTGTTTCGTGGAGACGACGTTGAGCAGACGACAATTTCGCCTACCGGTAAAAAAACAATGCGCATGTGTGCAACAGAGAAAGGGAGCGTTGTCGGCCTGAGTCGGCCTAGTATCAGTCCCAGTAACGTGTACTTGGCTGTGCAATCTTTGGTAAATCTACTTTTTCATTAGGCCTACCCATAACATGGCGTAGACACACAGTTTGGAAAAAAAACTGATACGTATATTGTCTACATTTTTGTTCTGCCGCAGGCTACGATGAAGCTGATGAACCAAATGGGTATGGTAGGCCGAAAAGCATGAAAGGCTATTCACCATGTCCGCGGCACGGCGGAAACCGCATGCACTGTGCTTCAAGTTGATCAGGCAAATGTAATTGGGGTTATTAGTTACCTTAGGACATTTGATTCTGTCTGAGGATTCGATGGTTTTATGATAGGCAGAAATAAATATGCGTGACTGATCATATAATTATGTTACATGTCCAAGGCTCAGAATTGGTGCCGAAAAAACATGCCTACCAACTTCACGTTAGGAATGCACCAATTTTGCATTTAGAGACAGACACACATACAGTGATAGAGATCGGACACGATGTTTTGATTGATGATCGCTTATATAGCGCTATTCTCCGCTCTCTTGAGCACTCACTGCGCTTGCATGTGGTTCTGCATGAGTGACTAGCTTTTTATAGCGCGTTTTTGTTTGTTTGTTTTTATCTACCGAAGTGGTGTACTTTCAGCGCTGGCGTGGCTGGTGCCACATGAAAATGTAGCCGTCTCGGCGTAAGTTCTGTGTACACCATACAACCATGCACCATGTCACTTCATACAAAGCCGCATGTGATCATAATTACATATTACATCAAAAATGGAAAACTTCAAATCAGCATCTTGCAAATGACGAGATCTTACACAATGTGTGCAGCTAGGCCTGGTAGACAGTGCGTGTCGAAGACCGGCCCTCATTTCGAAGATCGGAACTCTAGCTGCAGCTACCTAGTTCTTACTCTCTTCCGTCGTACCCCCGAGAGATTTCATTAACACGATCATCATCCGTGCTCTATCTTACTGTGGATTTATTTGTTCGCGGCCATCTCATTTAGATTTCTTCCACTGGGAAATCGATTCGTTCCTTGGGGTTCTGTTATTAAATCTACAGTCTAGTGAATCTTGCGGCCTGGAAGATCTTGATAGGTAATTAATAAAATAGAAGAAACGCTAACCTACCCTGTTTTGCGGGGTTGCAAATGGTGCATGTACTCGGAAAGTAATGATGACTTCATGAGTTGCTGGTGGTAACATCTTTTGAAGACCTGTAGGCTAAATTGTTTCAGTATCATGTAGCACGCTTGCTTTCTCTCAGTCAGTCTTCCTGGGGAAATTTCACATTTTTACGCGGCCTTAGCATGCAACATGCGTTAGCGCATGCGCATCTAATCTTATGCAAAATGACGTCAGTGTGAGACGCTACGTCAAGCACCAGTCTACGTGTAACATGTTGGCGCGCGCGCGCGCGCGCGCGCGCACACACACACACACACACACACACACACACACACACACACACACACACACACACACACACACACACACACCGTGCATAATGCGCGCAATGACGCACACGCCCTATATCCTTCACCCCAAATGGATCACATCGTAAGAATCAAAATACAGTTGAATATGCTAAAAAATGGAGGATGTACCTCTGGTGGAGTTTATGTACACGCATGCCAGGTGAGAGTTACCGCGGAACCCCCCCCCCCCCCCCCCCCCCCCCGCCCCTCCCCATCAGCTCTGTTCTTTGCATGACTAATTTTACAACGGATAAATCAAAAACAGTCATATCGATTTGCGGCTGATTAGACCATATTTTACCTTTCTCAAACTCGAATAATTCGAAGTCGAGCATTTTAAATGCTCATTGTTGAATGCTACTAGATTCCTTACTTAGCTGCTGGCAACCTTAAAGGGACTGGCCCACGCAGATTTGGCTAAAAAACGACTTTTTGCATGAATTTTTATTGTTTTATGTACGATTTTTCTGTAGCATTAATTTCTGCTTTGGCCCTTTTGAAATACGGCAATTTAGGAACAGTGTTCTAAAAATAGATTGGGGATCTCCCCACGGGTGCAGCTATTTACGGAATGCGTATTACGTCATTACATTCTGTTGTTTTTCCCACGTTTTCGTAGATTCGGCCTACAAAAAATTGACAATGGCGTTGTCTCAGGCACATAATCTGCTCAGGCCTAATAAGTTGTCGGGCGACTTAACTGATGATTTTGTGAATAATTTTATATCTTTCTTTAAATAAATCTCTTAATCGTGCAATGTGTATTTCACTATAGTAGATGAGACCGGTAGCTGCCGTTTACTAATAGTGCTCGGCGATGGACCGAGGTGAAAGGAGTTGGGTGACAATTTTATCTCAGCGGAATTGATCCGATGCTACTACAGGAAATATTGCTGTCCTTGGCTTTGTGCCGCAAGTAGTGTCTCTCAAGCTCCTCAACACCTCAGATCTTCTGAGACGCACGCCACAAGCCACTTGTGATGGTTGCTTTACCCGCCGGTGTATCTGCTCGGTCTTTTCCCTTCACTCTGGCATGCCCAGGGCAGTACACCCACAGGAGTTTTTGAAGGTGGATGTCGACCATTGACACATTCCAGTCCTATTCCACTTTTCATTTTTTGTAGCAAGCTCATCGAATCTGTGAGGATGAAGGCATGTGTAGTCTGACTGTCACCTCTTGAGGTAATCCAGCGGAGGGCATGGGTGACTGCTTCCACCTCTATTGTCAAACTGGAGGTTGAGGCTGCACTACTGTCTTCATGTATGGTGGTCGCACCTTGCTTAACAGTGAAGCCCTGTTCTGACTGGTCTTTGGTGGCTGAGCCACCAGTGTAGACTATGAACTGTTGCGGTTTTCTGTTTTCTTGAATGAGAAGCTTGATCTCTGACTCCGTTTTGCCTGTTTGCCATTCTCCACAGTGTTTTTCCAAGTTTTCTGGCAGGAATGTCTCATAGAGACGCTGGAATCGGTTTTGGGTACCTTTCTCACTACTTAGTTTGCTTGAGCTCTGTCAGCTGGCAAATACGTGCAGTATTGACTCCTCTGCTTGCCCCATCCAAGACTTGCCCCGTCCCAGTCTGCATTCCTTTGTGTCTTTCACGGCTTCGTGGAGTGGGCTGTGTGATTTTCGACGGCGCTGGAGTATACTTTGACCTACTCCATTTTCTGTCTGGTTTGCTTTGGTGGGAGGTCTAGTACGAACCTCATGGTCTCGATGGTCCTTGGTGGTTCCCAGTATGACTCGCATTGCCTGATTCTGCACTCTGTCCAGCTTTAGCAGATTTGTCTGTGCCACTATTGTGAGGGCTAGTCCATAATCAATGACACTGTGCATCACACGCCTTTTGATCCGTCGTCGACGAGTAAGTCAGTATAACGGATAAACCTCGAACAGAAAATATTTCCCCGGCACATTCGACTTATGCGTATTCTGCATAAATCGACCTGACATAAAAACCAACGACTTATGGTGTAGGGACACTGGTCATGTCGTTTCTGTCTGTACCGAGGCGAATCCAGACGAGCTTTGTTAATGGCAAATGCCGACGGAGATCGAAAAGGCCAGTTTCTGCAGTGCTTCACATGGCTAAAGCAAGGTCTAAGGCCGATTAGCCATGGCAATGGACACTTGGTCTGAGGCACTGTACGCAGACTTCATCCGACAGACCTAATTATTCTTGCATTGGTTTGTCGATCTTCTGGCTACAAAAGCGAGGGGCGTGTAAGAGAAACTGTGTGTAGGAGCCGGAACTCCCCACATAAAGCAGAACGGGGCGTGTAAGAGAAACTCCACACATAAAAGACCACGGGGCGTGTAAGAGAAACTCCCCACATAAAATAGAATGGGGCGTTAAAAGAAACTCCCCACATTTAATGAGCACGGGGCGAGAAATTCCCCACACAAAAGCCGAGCATGGGGCGTGTAAGAGAAACTCCGCACATAAAATAGCACGGGCACATAAAATAACTACAAGAGAAAGTCCCCAAGCAAAAGAGCACGGCATGCAAGAGAAACTCAGCACATAACCGAACACGCGTCGTGTAAGAGAAACTCCCCATATGAAAGAGCACGGGGCGTGTAAGAGAAACTCCGCTCATAAAATAGCACCGGCGTATAAGAGAAAGTCCCCAAGCACACGGAATGTAAGAGAAACTCCGCACATAAACGAGCACGCGTCCTGTAAGAGAAACTCCCCACATAAAAAAGCACCGGGCGTGTAAGAGAAACTCCCCGCCACATGACATAGCTCGGGTTGTGTAGAGAAACATCCCATACTAATGTAGGGGAGTGGGGGAAGGAGTGGGGGAAGCAGGTTGGAAGCATGGATGAAGAGTCACAAGTCAGAGGTTGCTATAACAACATAACAACTTTTTATTCGTACACCAACCAAGCAGGAAACAGTGTAGGCTCTCCCCTGAGATGAACACATGAACACCGGCCGCAACAGCAAACAAAAAACCTGCCTCTGCAGGGACACTGGGGGAAAAGGGAAGCTGCAGGTAGGTAGGTAGTGTTGCTTAATGTCCTCAGATGACAGCTGACATATTAGGGACAAGCTGAGACCAATGCCGAAGCATGGTTCAGTATAGCTTTACGCCCACGGAAACCAGAAGGCTCGTTAGGACGGACAGCCCAGGACGGCCACCTCGACTCTCACACAGCTCCTGAACTATGAGTGGGACGCTGCCGGCCCAGCGCACACGGGCTTTAACACCTTAGATAATTGGGGCCATAAAACTCCCACCCAATCAAAAAGGATAAAGGACAGGAAAGAAAGGTCAAAGGGTCATGGCCCGAAACACATACAATACACTCGGTTACACTAATAAATGAAATAGCATGGGATGTGCAACTAAAATTTTACACCTAAAACGGCACGTGGCGTGTAGTAGAACTCACCGTATAGCAAGCAGCACGAGGCAAGTAATACAAACTCCCTACAAAAAGCCGGGCAAGGCACGGGGCGTGTAGGCCTATACATGGGACCCCCCCCACCCACCCCCCCCAATACAGAATAGGTCGTGCAAGGAAATGATGATGAAGTGTTGCTTAATGTCCTCAGATGTCAGTTGACATATTAGGGACAAGTTGTGACCAATGCCGAAGCACGGTTCAATAATTCTTTACGTCCACGGAAACCAGAAGGCTCGTTAGGACGGACAGCTCAGGACGGCCACCTCGACTCTCACACAGCTCCTGAACTATGTGCAAGGAAAAAGAACAACTCCCCTTATAAGGTGGTACTGGTTGTGCAAGAGTCTTCAAAACGCGAGAATCCACCCACCCAGCTATGTATTACAAACTTGATAACTGGCAATTACTGAATGAGCAAAAAATGGGTCCAAAGTGCGCTAAAGAATGACGAATGTAAACTACTGTTCAGAACTCACGATGACTTACACAAATAAATGCCTATAGAATATAGACAAGATTATTTCGCGGCTGGTACTGACATAATAGATACTCAGATAGGCATACAAGCAGGCGGACACAGAGACAGAGAAGTACATAGAGAGTCGAATGTGCTCTTTGTATTGCTAATTTTACAATGATCTAGTCAGTGATTCCAAGTCGTATTTCGGCTAAGTCGGCGAGCATGTTTTTCCAGTCGGCGTTCTCACACTCGGATAAGTCGAAGCGGAACATTTAAAGTCTTTTTCATGGTTGAATACTCCCATTTTGTAACTTAGCTGCTGTCACTTTCAGGCTTTGCAACAGGCTAGGCAGGTCAGGCGGTTGTATGTTGCCGTGTTTCGGCCAACACTGACAAAACTGTCCACGACTGAAGAGACTCTCAGTGCCGCAAAAATCGTGAGATAAATCACTCAATAACCCAATCAGTCACTCAGTCTCATGTTAACCAGTGTGGCCGAAGGACGAGTGTCACAAAAGTCAGTACAGGCCCTACAAAATCGATTATAGTTATAACGTTTGACTGACTTTGGTATACAAGTATTGGAACTTGGCTGCTCCCCATGTTTTGTAAGGCCCTTATTAGAGCATTTTTCAGTCGTTGCGCTGTAAATGATAATGACATTACTGACGCTGATTATTATGTATTATTACCCGGCTGCTCCGTCTTTTCTCTGTTACTGTCTTCAACTGACTTTACACACCCCGGTCTCGGTGTACTCTCCGCTCTGCTTCTGATACTCTAGCCTCAGTCCATAATCCTCGAACCAGACTTTCCACTCAGGTTGGTTCCCGCGCCAGTTTTCCGCCGGCCGTTCGGCCCCTCGACATGGAATGACCTTCTACTTCCTCTCCGCCAGAACGAAACCCTCTCTGGATTCATTCACTGAGATCTAATCTTAACTGAGACATTTCTTTTTCCAAACAACACGGACCTTTTATGCGGCCGTTTTTTTGCTCCGTCCTTCTATCTTCCTTCCGTAGCAAATTCCTGTTTATCGAGTTACTGATCCGTTTTAAGTTGCTTCGTAAATTATGTCATAATCTATATCAGTAATTATACTCACTCGGACACAGAGTGACACACACTACACCACCGCGGCGCGCGCGCACCCACCCACGCCGCACTGACGCACACACTGATGCACACTCACACACACACACACACACACACACACACACACACACACACACACACACACATGTATGCCAAACACTCACACACACACACACACACACACACACGGATCACCCACTCACTCACTCTCCTACGTACGCATCAGTACACGGCACGCAACGCCCAAACACGCACATTCACCGGCATACGCAACACCCTGTTCGAACTTTTGTGACTGGTCAACGGCAAGCCACAGCGTCATGTTTAAATTACTGAGACGGCTGAGTCCGAAGTGACACAATATAACACGTTTTTATTGCCACTGAAATAATAAATGCACAACTGAGTGGTTTTGTGTCATGATGCCCAAAACAGTAGGCTACACATAGATACACACTGCCTGCAGTCAGTGACCTGAAATTCGTAAGATGGTAGGAACTAGTATAGTAAGATGGTAATACTACAGGACTATATGCTCATGCTCCAGTCAGCTTCCGCCTCGGTATTGCACAGTGATTGTCGTTGTTGTAGCTATGTTTAAAAAGAAAAGAAAAAAAGACTTGTAATGTACGTAGATCTGATAACAATAAGTACAATACAATTGTATTATCGCAGCGTAAGTCAGTGCACAGCAACTCATAATGGCCGTAAATGGAAAAAAAGAGGGGGGTGGGGGGGGGGGGGGGGGAGTACAACTTTAAGAAAAGAAAAGAAAAAGCGTATAATGTTATTTTGGTTGATGTGTGACTGACCGCATCTAAATTTTATTTGGTTTTGACTGATTCAGTACCAAATATTTTATTGATTGACTTAAGGGTCCGAGCCGCTTGAGCATTAGCGTAGTGCCTGTCTCTATTATGTTTACATTTGACGTCACAGTGCACAGCTGACACGCGAATGAATACATTATTTACAGTGCAAAATTTAACTGTCAAGAATATAGTATAATATGGAAGCTCTGTGTGGCAAACTATTTTCAAACACAGAGACAGAGCTATGTCTGCTTTGAAACAACATTTTGTTTGCACTGTTCAACGGCATAAAATGTGGAACTAGTCTCGCGCGTAGTACATGCATGTGACGTGTTACGCCTCATGGAAGGAGCGAAAGGACGCAGCAGACGGACCAAAAGATGAAACGGAAAAGGTTGCTGCCATCGGTGTTTGTGAACACGGTGTTCTTTTTGCTTACAGGTAAATAGTTCTTTACTCTTTTTTACATCCCGGTACCAACATTTGTTGGTTTCTGTGAGCTGATTTCAATTTATCTCTGTCTTATTTTGAAGGAACGCTGGAAAATGGCGAACGCTGCGCTGAAGCGGCTTCTTTCACTCCGCGTCTTCATCACCAGCGACAGATCGATCAGTCATTTGATCGGAAGCGATCGAGACTGTTGCGATCTGATCAACCACGTGGATACCAAGCAGATGAAAGCAACATCATCGGCATGCAAATGGTTGATGTTCCCCAGATCAGTGCACGTGCACTGAAGACAGAAGTGGACAACGCGAGCATCGACGATGATGAAACAACCGGCAGGAAGACACGGCTGAAACGACGAGCGCCATCGGGTGACATGCAGTTGCAAAATCAAGGACACCCAGCAGCCTCGGAATATGGGGTTGTCGTTGTAAGTATGATTTGTTTACTTTTAAATTTTGACACCCTTCCCACATGGTTAAACTCAGATTTTTTTATTTTTTTTGTTAACCCTGCTTTGTTGGTGTTACTCCGCCAGGTCAAGCCTGTTTTTCGGAGATAAGTTTGGCCAGATTTATTTTTTGCTTTCACCAATGTTTTAGATCAATTGCACTTTGGCAGTAGATACAGCATGGCACATGAAAACAGTTATGCATGCATAATGTATAAATTATGTACATCATTATAATCATGTCTGGCTTTGACTGATGACATGGTTCATTGGGTAACATATATATATATACAGATATTGTTTCAGGTGCCTGTGATATTACCATGCTCTCATTAAAAAAATTGCCATGAGTGATCATTGATTGACAAAGGTCAAGACTAGTCTGTTTTTAAATTAGTATTGTAGTTTGTACCATGATCCATCTGTTTTATTTCTCTTTTTTTGTAACTTTTATTTTTCTGCGTTCAAAATTTGGGTATTAGTGGTTGTCATAATATATGTCTGATGTCCCTGGCTTTTTTCTATAACCCCCCCTCCCCACCCCCTGCGAAAACATCAGAAGAAAAGAAGAAAAAAAGAAGAAGAAAGACTGCACCAGTATAAATATTATATATATATATATATATATATATATATATAATATATATATATATATATATATGGGCCCAGCACATGACCATGTCCAAATGCCATTGTGTATCCATATCTGATGGCTGGCGCAGCATCAAGGGTCAGATGATTAGGTGCAAATTTCACTTCATTTTCAATTCAGTTAAAAAACCCTAATTATCCCACAAGGGGCAATTTTGTTGTGGTCATGGCAGGCTTGTAAAATAATGAATACATAATGTTAAAACAATTAAAATAATTAACTAAAGTACCACAGACAGCAATTAAAACAATATCACACACACACATACACACACCGTGGCACAGTCACACACACACCTTTTTTTCTTTTCTTTTTCAAATCCTGACATACACCATGTATTACCAATAGAAACAGGAACCTGTCTTATTAACAATGACTGATAAAGCCAGTGGATGCAATGTTCTGTTATCATCAGAGTGTCCTGTTATGGGCACTGGATAGCCTTGCCCTATCAGTATTTCTGTGATCTCACATATTATCGTATAATCATAGAGAGAAGAAAATTAGGCTCATGCTTCAGGAGTTGGCCAGTTCTGTAAACCTGTCTTGCCTTTGCCTCTTTACTAGCAAGTAGCCTGTAGCAGTGACAACATAGTTTGTTGGCTTCTCTTTAGAAATAAAATCCTCAGTGTATGCTAGAATCATTGTTATTGCACTAAGTATAAAAAATGGTCAGTAGTTGTAGTAGTTAGTACTACATTAGTACTAGTAGTAGTCTGTTTTTGTTTGTTTTGTTTATGTTGTTGTAGTATTATATCTCCTTTTTTTTCCCCCTTCTTTTTTCCCCTTCTCTCTTTGACTTTTTGGGAGCTATATATTATATGGCATATATACATTATATAGCAGTATGGTACATAGTGCATTTCTGTCTCAGTATCTGTGTCTCTGCCAGGCCTGTAGAAGTGTGCGAAAAGTCCTCAGCAGAGTTGTGGAATGGGAAGGGAGGGGAAGCAAATTGGACTGGGCACTGGCTTTGAACAGAAACCACTCAGAAGTAATTTGAGCTTCACATTTTTGCCCTGGGGCAGCAGTACCAAGGGATATCGAGCTGCACTAATTAAGCTGATCCTCAGAATAATCAATGGTGAAGTGAACACAGTACATCAGTATACTGTATACTCTCTTGTAAAAGAAATGTACATAGTATCATGTAGTATTTATAGTGATGCTGTGTGTACAGAACTTTGTACAATTGTAGGTAAACAGAATTATAATAGAACTTAGAAGCCTTCAAGTTTAACTAGTGCCCATATATATATATAATGCATAATGAACAAATACTGAAAAGCCCCCCTATTCACATATATATATGTATCTTCTAAATGCTGATGACACTGAAAAAATTGGTATGTGTGAAGCGCTGATAGGACTGTTCAGTCAGCCTAATTGCGTTTAGAGAGAGAGAGAGAGAGTGCTTAAACAAGTTAAAGCCTCTAAATCTAATTAAAACACATTCTGTTATACAGATCTGGACTTTTTGTGTATGGTAAACACATGAGGTTTGAGCAGTTGCATTACAAATGCAAAAATCTTAAACAGAATGACTGCTAGCGTTCTAAAAGAAGATCCAAACACAGAAAGGTTCAAATGAATGCTTATTTATTTTAACACAGACACACAGTATGCAAATTTTGGGGGAAATCCCCTTTATCAAGCCACAAAATGACACTTAAAAGTTAAACAGTCAAAAACGATAAAAAATGAAAGAAAAAGACTTCTTGTTTTGGTTGAGTTTTTACAGCTTGTTTGGTGCTTGGAAGATCATGCCAACAATCTTCCAAGCACCAAACAAGCTGTAAAAACTCAACCAAAACAAGATAAGTCTTTTTCTTTCATTTTTCATTTTTGACCATTTATCTGTTGTTTAAGTGTTGTTTTGTGGCTTGATAAAGGGGATTTCCCTGAAAATGTGCATACTGTGTGTCCGTGTTAAAGTAAATAAGCGTTTGTTTGAACCTTTTTGTGTTTGGATCTTATTACAAATGCAGTTTTCTGCATATTTGCGACCCCTGAAGTTGCAGTGGTAAGTGTGTGACTGTGAGAGACTGGATGCATGAAACAGAGGTGTTCAGGCACATTATTTTGCTCTGCTGGCTTTTTGTCATGGAAGTGAAACAAACAGACAAATAAGGGGTTTTTTGGTGGCTGAAAAGTTTGCAATGCCACTAACCATTGGATCTTTGTGTCAGCATTGCCTGAACATAGAACAGTCCTTTCTAATTGTGGTCAAAGGGTTGTATTCCAGGAACTTTGTTTAATTTTTTCCTGAGTGTAACTACAGACCTGGACTGCACCCCATGCCCCACTACTCATAGACCTAGATAATTAGATCTGTTCTGCTTACCTTTCGCAACTCGAAAATTCCACACAATTTTCTTAATTTAGTAACAGGTATGGCAGCCTCCTGCCTCCTGTTACTGGTGAAAGAGCCACTAGAAAAGATATGAATAGTGTGTATAGTGCAGATCATGATGTGTGGAGGCCAGAGCTGTGCAGATGATGCAGTAATGTACAGATCAACACTCTATGTTTTATTGTGCGTGCTGTGCAGGTAGTGACTGATGATTCACTCTGATTGTGGTGGTAAAAGCTGTGTCGATGATGCACTAGTTGTGCATAGATTTGGCCATATGTGTATGTTGTGTGTTGTGCAGGTTATGAATATAATTGTGTGGGAAAAAGCGGTCATTAGTGTCATGTGCAGATTATGCCATGTTGTAGTTTTGTACTGTGTTTTGCAGACACTGGGGGAGGCAGTGAAGAATCCCAATCGCAGCATTGATGATGTGATATGGCGCCTGAAGCAAGCCTTTGCCCAGGTCCTGCAATGGCCTCTTGACCTCATACATGTGGAGAAAATCAAAGTGAGTTCCCTTGGTCATCATTTCATGTGTCCTGGTGTGTATCAGCTAGAGGAATTTTAAGCCATAGGCTGTTTTGTGAAGCAGTTTTTGTTGACTTTCTTTGGTTAGAAGAATTAGAACTGATTTACTTGCAAGAATAAATTTATATTTAGTACATTCTGTCTCAAGGTATGCACACCATTGTGCCATGTATTGTATACATACACTGTCAAATTTGAAAATAAAACAAAAGAAACACACATGTTTTTGGTGTGTGATATTTTTTATGTGTGCATACACATGTGCTTTTGTTTAAGTGTGCATGTGTATTAGTCTATTACTGCATGTCTGTGTGTGTAAATATTGAGATTTGTCCAAGCCATTCACACTTCACTGTGGACAAACATTTTCAATTTGTATTTTGTCAGAGTAAGTATTGATTTGTCTTCAGAGGCCAATAGTGCTCAGTCATTTCATAACAGTAGGAGAATAATTAGGTTCAGTGTGTGAAATGAGGCAGAACATCAGGCCAGAATCAATAACTAGGGCTGGAGGGGTGGGGGGGGTGGGGGGGGGGGGGTCTCAGAGGGCTTATCTTGAGGAATGCATGTGGGTGTTTTCACTGGGCCTGGCTACACTGAAAACAGCCTCAGTAATTATTCATGAGTCTAATTTCTGGAGGAGATGCAAATGCCTGATGTTGTTTGCTCTGGGACAGAGAGATAGACCAGTGCCATGCTGAGTCCCCAGAGAGTACAAAAGCATGGCTATGAATATTGCTACACCAGTACTGTTAAATGTATAGTGTATGGTTAGTGTGCATGATCACACCAGTCACATTTATGGAACAGTAGCTGAGGATGAGATCCCTACCTAAGTACAGTGTTGTTATGAAAATATAGATTTGTGCCTTGTGGCAAGAAAGAAGTCTAGTGAAATACAAATTATGTAAATTTGTTCTACCTGAGAACTCTGACATATTACCTAGTAGGTTAAATGATACGTGAGAACATACCTGGTGCAAAGATGAGTGAGTAATTTAATGGGATAATCTGCTAACTCAGCTGGCTTGTTGTATGTGTAGCAGCAGACAAAAAAGTCAAAAATGGTCTTGCTGTCAGTGAAAGAGAAAAGATATTCGCTCAGTTTGTGTTTAACAAATGTTGCAGAGGCTTCAACAGCTTTCAGATTATTGCCAACAAAGCCCTCCAGAAATTAATCAATTTTTTGTCTGGAATGTCACATCTGACACAAATCAGCCCCTGGAAGTAAACTAACCACAAAGAAACAAATCAGAGTGTTTAAAACATGAATGGTTTAATTAATTTAATAAAAAGACTTCTGTTTGCTGCAAAGCACATGGTAATGGTATTTCACTCTTCTTGCATGTATACACAAATGGTTTACAGTCATTAAAGTGCCTTGGATGTGACATTGGATGACAACTATGAACAAAGACAGTATTATCCACACACAGAAAAAGTGGATTGCAAACATTCCTGGGTTGCCTGTGTTGGTCAGTGTTTCTGTATGAGCTGCAATGGATAAAATGTGTCACATATGATTACACATTTTTTTAAATCAAGTAACTCACAGAGGAGCAAAACTAATTCATCAGTTATTATAGTAATCTGGCTGAAGAAATAGACCAGAGAAATGGGGGCCATTTTCCTTTATTGATAGCAACATATATATGGAAACAAGGAAGTTGCAGCTTTGTTCTGGTCCCATTTTGCAACCAGACATTTCACTTAGCATAGTGCTCTGTCATTTTCTTCTTCTTTAAATCTATCTCTTCAAAACTTCAGAAATGCAGCGATGCAAAACTCTTAGTAGCAAATAAAAGATTAAAAAAAGCAGTCAATGATTTGACATCCTCCTCCACCCCCCACCCTCCCTGTGGGGGTGGGGGTGGAGGAGGATGTGGGTGGGGTGGGGGGGGTGGGGGGTGGGGGTGGGTGGAGGTGGATGTCAATTCATTGTTTCTGATCAGAGTTTTTTGTAAAGTAGATCAGGTCATCATTGATTCACATCAAAGGAAAGTGGATATATAATATTAGCATTTCCATTAGATTCACTGTTAAGTGTTTGGTCATTTATGGCATGAACCTGGCGCTGGAATTCTTTATCAAATGATGTTTAAACAAGATCGTTTTGTAATTTTTGTCCCATTGTGGCAGTTTTTCATAACAATTGATATTCACGCAATTTCAAAGTCACAAGGACACTGGATTTGGAAAGGTAAATTGAAGATTTTCTCAGACAGGCTTTACTTGATCAAGTTTCTTGGTGCTGTTCAAACAGCAAAATGTTTGACATTTTGTTTGGTACATGTAAACATGAGAGTTTCTCCAAATACTTTAGAATAATTATATGTTGTTGATGTGCCAGAGTCCAGGGAAATTATTGAACAGATAGCTGGAGAGGGGCAAAGTGATCATCAGAAGTGCATGTGTCTGGGAAGCTCTGAAGTGTTAAGGATCATGAGAGATAGCAAACAGCCACAATGCCAAGTACATTACACCATCGATTGCCTGGAGGAGAGAGGCTTACAAAGAGGCTGTGCTTGACTGTTCACCTTGCAAGGACAAGAAAAGGCTGCCATTAGTCGACCAACATCAGAAATAGAACTGTTTTCAGCAGTGACACTGGGAAAACATCCTAGAAATGGGATGGGATATAACATCCAGGCTTTTCACTGACTTGGACTGGCATGAATCAAACTAAATTTGACTTTTTTATGAGTGCAAGTTTCAGTTCTCTTTATCTGTGTATGTATATATTTTTGTTGATCTTGTACAGCGCGCTATGCTCACCCTTGTCGGTGAGATATGGCACTATAGAAATGACCAATGTTGAAGTGTTACTGTTGTTTCTAAGGTAATGGGAGAGTCCAAAACAAAACTTGTTTCCAAAACACAAACAAAAACAAATCTGAGTTTTTAGGCAGATGTAGTTAATTAATCTTAGCCTTGAATATTCCAAAGCAGTAACCTGGTGTGTATTAAACTATGATGTATGTACAGTTTGCAGGCAATGTGGTGGAGCTGTCATTTTACCGACTAGAGCTGGAAAGTGGCCTGGAGCCCGTGAAGGTGCCAGCCAAAGAGATTCTTAAACAGCCTCATCTCCTGGAAGACCTGCAGAAAACTCTGCCTGAACTGAAAGTTCAACAGATCACTCATGAGGTACTGTTCACACTGTCTTCAGAACTGTTGACAATAATTTGAGGGTTGATTGTGAGAACCCAGCATCTCCCTTCTTATTTCCATTAAAGATATGTAGTTCTAGTGGTCAACCCTTGATATAGGTTGGTGCTGATACTGATAGTCCTGCATCAGTCATTACACCGGAACCCCTGATGAAACTGAAAGACCATGCCGATGAGAGACTGGTCATCCCTTTTTTGAAACTGCTTTTTCTAACAGTCTAAGGCAGTTTGATTTTCCGTTCATATTTACATGCAAAAGAACCCCTGACCAAAGGCTGTTTTACTTTGCAAACCACTTCTGCTTGATTTTTAGGGTAGTCTTAGGGGGAAAACAGAAGAGAGGGATTTCTCTGTAGTATGCAGTTGTGATGAAAAAGTTCAGGCTTGAAAACGTATGTGGCATAATGAATGGAAACAATGATGGCTGTCCTCAGGATCTGATTCTTTGAGTGAAGAGTTCCCCAATGGGTAGTCCTCATCGTTATGATAACCTGTCAAACCCTGCATGCAATTTATCCATTCTGTTGACTTATCAGTTTTCATGGTCACAGGAGGGTTTGAATAAATATGTTGAGTTTTCCTGTTTTGAATGTTTACTGACAATTTACTTATCTTGTCCTGGTTGTAGCTGTGTTATCATGTGTGTAGGATGCTTGCTTAGTTGAACAACTTTACCTGGCACTGTTTCAGCGTGGGATTATTCTGGCTGTGTACAAACGTCCCATCTGGATGCACTCCTACTTTCCTTTTATTGTGGCTGGGGCATCCATCCTCACTGTCTTCATTCTGGGTACTGTGGTAAGGACATTTTTGTTTTGGTGGACCCCTTCTCATGTGCTGATGCAGCTGTACACTTCATCTGCAGGTGAAATTATTGTTATTCATGATGCTTCGACTTTTTGTAACCAGAATTTATTTATGGTACATCAAAATGCACTTAGAGAAAGTGTGAGCTGCGCAACACAAAGAACAGTTTATATGTGTACAGCACTGAGCTTGCCTCTGTGATCCTTGTGGAGACCATTTCAAAAGGAGTCATCAGGTTTGTACTTGAATCTGATGTTTTTTTCCACATTAACTCATTTACCTTCAAAACTGCAATTTCTCTATGACTTAGAACTTGTGTTGCTTGTGTCATCCTCATGATCAGGCAAATGCAGTCTTGAAAGAGAGTTGGTCCTTCATGAGTGGGTCCTTTGCATGGAAACAGCAACGGAAAGGGTTCAAGAATAGCTCTCTTAAGAGAGTGGTGGTCTCATATGGCTTTCTGGCACCTTCCTCTAAACTCTGCCAGAATTGGTTATACCACTGAAGGGGCACTCTTTATCCCCATGCAGCTGTCCCTCTGCCAGAATTGGTTACACCACTGAAGGGGCACTCTTTATCTCCGTGCAACTGTCCACTGATGCTGTCAGTGCCCTCTGAAAGGTTTGGGTACTAATATGACTGTGGAAGCAAGATAGTGTCGAAGCATGCATGTAAACATGAGGCGCATCCGCCCTGGGTAAAAAAAAAGTTCTCTTTGATTCAAATGATTTTGGTAATATTTATACTGGTGCAGTCAGTGTGAGCAGTTATAAAAGAAATGCCTGATATAATTTGAATAATATTTATGCCATTTGATCACCAACTAAAAGCAGACAGTTTTTTAAAACTTATGGTGTAGTCAATTATGGCAATAGTTGGTGGAAGGATGTCGTAAACCATTGCTTAGAGTTTGAGGTGGTCTTTCATCAGGGTTTTGAATGTATTTGCAGACCTATGTATGCTTCTGCCGTGCCAAAGACAGCGTTGACCTGGCGAATGCGACTGACAGCCTGGGTAGTCAGCACCTCTACCAGCAGCAGCAGCAGCATCATGTGCTCTACCCGGATATTGCCCCGGACACCAGCTCCCCGCTGACCATCCAGCCCTGCGCTGCCCCAATCTTTGTGCCGGTGGGCTTTGCTACCACTCCTGTGCCTGCCCAGCCACTCAGGATAAAGCGTAAAGGGTTGCTGGAAAGGTAAACATTGAATCTGAGCTGTAGTATGTTGTTGGGGGGGGGGGGGGGCTTAGTGGCAGTGGCCTAAGTAAGTCCAGTGAAGGGGCTAGGGCCTGTAAGAGCCATAGGGCTGGAAGCATTTGTGGGCTAGAGGGAAGCTGGAAGTAGGCACATATTTAGATTGGGTTTTACTTCGTTTTCTTGGAAAAAAAGGAAAGAAGAAAGATCATATTTTATGTTTTCATGTTCTGTTTCTTCATCAGTCTCTCTGTCTTGGACCCTCTTCCTGCCTGGCATTATCATTATCTCTTTTACCTCGATTAAAAGAAACTTTTATAGAAAATACTCACAAACTTACCAGTTTACAAAGCTGTGGCACATAAGGGGATAATATGGATTGGGGTGGATTATGTACATATTTATCAATGAACAAACCAAATATAAAGGAACCTATGACAGTCTTATACTGAATGTGTACCAGCTTGAGTGTTTACATTTCATGTGCTTCTTCAAGTCCTTGACCATGTTATTAACTCTTGAGTGTGTAGCTGGAGTGTGTGTTTCTGTTACAAGTAGGCGAGGATCCAATGCATCATTAACACTGGACCTTCAAGCCTCTCCGGAAATGGGACGTTGGGACGGAACACCTCCAAAAGAAAGGTGCGTTTCTCTAGAATACTCTTTTGCAAGTGAGCACCCCCTATTGCTGTAACACTCAACATCTGTGATGGATCTCTGCAGTGCTCAGATGCAGAGTATACTATATGTGCACTGGAGGTCTGTGATGTTTGGTGCTTATGTGCCTCTGGTGTTTACTCCAGAGAGGTTGTTTTTGTCTTGGTCGAGGGTTTTTGTTGTTCAGGTGAAACAGATCTCTCTTGGAACCTCAGGATTTGTCTGTGACATTGCTTTTGTCAGCCATGTTTATCCCTTTGATGCTGAGCTCTTTGGATAGTTATCTGGTGCCAGTCAACCAAACTCAGACCTTGTTGAAAGAAAGTTAATCAGATCACAAGTACATGGCTGATGTACCAATCATGGCACATGTCATTTTATGTTTGAAAGATTAGGAAAAAGAGACTGAATGAGCCGGGAAGGCAGAAATTAGAAAATTGTGTTCCCTGTTGATAGGAAAAGCAGGCAAATGCTACTTCAGACTTGAAAGAGGAAGTCTTTGATAGCTCTGGGTTCCTAGCAGAGAGGATCTTCACTTCTGCTGTTACACCCCCCCCCCCCCCCCCAATCCCACCATTAGAATGCAAGGCAAGACTGCAGCATTCACTGTGAGGTTTGAAGTAATTCAGCTGCTTTTGGGTTGTTGGGTTGTTGGTGTGGAACAGCTTTTAGCCGTTTGCATGAGACAGCAGTCTACAGTGTCCAGTTCTTGTCTAAAATATGATTGGTCCATATTGTTTGTCATGTCAGAATCCTAACTAATCTGTTGTTTGTTCTTTAACAGCACTGGTTTAGAGTACCTGATGTCAGCTGGGAATAGACTCAGTCGCAGAGACTTACGGAATGCTGCAAAAAATACAAAGATTCTCTATGAGGAATTCTGGGTGAGTGTACGAATAGCAGGAACCAGTTTCATGCTATAAACTGACTGCTTGTAACTGTTACAGTTCTGAAGCGCATTCTTTTGAAGTGTTGACCTTTTTCTGAACTTGATTGTTGTGTCATGGGTTTGTTTTATTGAGCTTTCATTTCCTTCCTGCACCAATGTTGGCTCAAAGTTATGGAGCATAGTTCAGTGCTTGACAGTTCTGTGTTTACACTAGACTATGGAAATAACATGAGTCATGCCAGAGGATGATTTAAAAGATGCTGCTTTAGCAAAAAAAAAGAAACACTGATGACTAATCCCAGGAGGGTGTCTTGCAGACTTAGGCATGGTCAGATTAGTCTGTTCTCTTGTTGTTACCAGAGGTCCTGATGAGCAGTGTCAGTATGGTGTAGTTTTAGTTATGGTCACAGATGTTTTGTGTCTTCGTCAGCCTCGGTCGTGGAGATGATTTGATCTGTTGTTCTCTGTTGCTACAGGAGATACCCATGAATCATCCAGAGAAGGTATCTGTGGCAGGCTCTGGCATGAAGAATCGCTACAAAACCATAATTCCAAGTAAGTGTCAGTTAAAGGAGTGTGCCATTCACTAGTTAACAGTGTCAGCTTGTATGAATAACTTGCTGTGAAAAGTCATTGGACTTACAGATGTTCTTGAAGACCAACATGAATTGTGTCGGTATATTCTTTGTTTTGTGTTGTTACAAAAAGTACTGTTGTTTGTATGCAGGGAAAATAACACTAACATAAAAATTGAGCTAAGGAATGGCAGACTGAGTAAATCTGCTATTATCTACGAAGGAAGGGCTTGTGGAAATATTCACAGTAGAGCGCTCCAGGCTAATCACCCAAGCTTTTCAGCCAGTCAGAATGTCTCAATCAGTATTCTGCATAACAGATCTGAATAATGACTGCCGTGTTTTTATCACAAGCTAAAGCATAGCAATGGAGCCAAAAACTGGTGGGTTCTGAACAAAAGCTTCAACACAAGCAATAGCGGATGTTATGTGATGTCATGAGATGTCAGCTGCCATCAGACAAAGCAAATTGCATCATTTGAATACTCAGACTCAAAGCGGTGTGCATTCCACTAGTCAACAAGGCTGTGCTGTGGTCAGGTTGTGCAGCTTGGGAAACAAGTGCGTGTATACTTTCTTCACCAGTTCTTTCTAATGGCGAAGAAGAGAGCTGCACCTCTTACAGCAAAAGAGTGAATAAGGAACTGAGCATTTTCTGTTTGTTACTTATTAAGAGAAGAGTGTTGGGGGTTTGCACATATTCCTCTTTCAAACATGAAACCTGTCCATGTGAGGGAATGTGACAAAAGATGCGTGTTGGCATATTTGTTGATGCAAGGTTTTAAACAAAAACTGTGGAAGGATGGCAGACATGCTGAAGTGGAAAATATGCAAGCACATGCATGCACACACACATATGCTTACACACACACACACACACACACACACACACACACACACACACACACACAATATATATATACACACACACACACACACACACACACACACACACACACCATATATATATATATATACACACACACACGCACATTCACAGACATGCGCACCTCTCTCTCAGCCTCTTTTTAGAGGATGGAAGATGCACAGGAAGACATTGGTTTATTATGAAACTGACTTCTCAGCTGATTGCTTTTATACAGATGAGCATTCCCGAGTGGTGTTACCAGATGCTGACGAGGATCCCCTGTCTGCTTACATCAACGCCAACTACATAAGGGTCAGTGGCAAACCTTGATTCAGTCTTTGCAGTTTTGACCTGGTTTAGAGCAACACCAGATTTCTTCTCAGAAGGATGTTATGTCCATTTGTGTGCCCTGTTGGCCTAGCTAGCTGTGATGAATTGCAGTTGTTGAGTCCAAGTATGAACGGTGGAGAGAAGTAGTGGTGGTGTTATCCCGTGTGTGCATGAGGGCTATGAAAGTGAGCACAGGTCAACATGATGCAAAGCCAAAAGGTGCCTACGGTTGTTGTGAAACTTAAAGGTCTCATGTCTGTCTTGGGCTCATGAAATTGTCTTGCAGGCTTCTGCACAGACAAAAGGCCCTAAGAACTGTTCAGAGTAATGTGACACTTCTATGTGTTAGTACAAAACCCTGTGGCATACATCATCAGTGTTCAGGTTGTTGTCTCTTCTCTGTGTCAGGGATATGAAGGTGAGCCACAGGCCTACATAGCGACACAAGGCCCCATGGCGCACACCATTGTGGACTTCTGGCAAATGGTCTGGCACGAGCGCTGCCCCATCATCGTCATGATCACCAAGCTCAAAGAGAAAAGCAAGGTGCAGGGGATTATATTCTGAGTCATAAAAAAAGAGGGGGGTGGGGGGGGGGGGGGGGGGGGGGAGTATGTATGTATGTAAATGATTAGCGAGGCCATTCAGCCTGCAAGACAGCCGTACCAAAAGTCTGAAGGTTGTGATTTTCTTGGACTACATCAGTGGCCTTGGTGCCAAACATTGCATATTGGTATTCATACTTATTGAATTCCACCCATTTAGTGTTTATACCATTTTCAGTGACCTTTGTACTGGTTCCAGTGACCTGGACCATACTTCAAGATCAGTTGAAACCAACAGTGTTATTTTTTAATAAGTTGTCTGATCACCTAAAGTTCAAGCTTCACTCATTTACACCAATCTGGATGACCCTGACAGAGTTTCAGTTTCTTTTGTGAAATGGTACAGGTCTGTTACACTTAATTTAATGCAAGTCTGTGAGTGATAGCTAGTTCATGACTGTGCAAAATAGGTCAGACAAAGGAATTTTGAACCTGAGTGGATAGGGGATTTTCATTTTTTGCTTACTGCATATATTCATGGAATGAATTCTTTAGCTGTGGATTTCTTTTTGTTCACTTGCAGCCCAAGTGTGAGGACTACCTCCCTGAGCACTATGGTGTGTATGGTGACATAGAGGTGACTGTTGCCAAGATCATACAGAAGAAGGGATATGTGGTCAGGCATTTACACCTCAAGGTGACTTAAGACATGCACAATTTTGTGTGTGTTTGCATGTACTCGGGTATGTGTGATAATGTGTGTGTGTGAGTATGCGCATATCCTTTGTGTGTGTGTGTGCGCATGTGCGCATATTTGGGTGTTACCATGTGTGTGTGAGCATGTGTGTGTGTGTATGAGCATGTGTGTGCATGAGTATGTATGCATATGTGTGTGTGTGTGAATGGACATGTTTGCATTTGTATGTGTTTGCGAGGAGTATGTTATGCATAAAAAGTTGAGTTTTTTAAAAACACTTGATGAACACTTTCTGTACCAATTGTAGTTCAAGGAAGTATGCAACAGGCACTGGGAATAACCCTCATTGCACCTAACAGAGAGTGGGAAATATAGATGCACAAAAGTTACCAGGCCAACATGCATACACATATACGCATACATACACATGTGCACTCACACACATGCACCTGCTTGAAAGGGTGACTGCCCTTCCGCTATTGTCTCCACTTCTATCCCTGGTGACATTGACAAGGACCACCTTTCACTACAAGCAGTGTTAGAAGGAGTTTTCTGTGGATGAAATGATCCCCTGTGCCTGTTGCAGTGTGAAGGGGAGTCGCGCATGCTGCTTCATTTTTGGTACACAGCGTGGCCAGACCACAAGCCCCCTGATTCTCCCAGCATGCTGTTGGAGCTCGTCAATGAAGTGGAGCTGCGACGCTTCAGGCCTGATGGCGTCACACCACGGGGCCCTGTTATTGTGCACTGCAGGTACTAGTCCTTTGGGACTGAACTAGAACAGTGGGCACCTGATGGTGTTGTGTCCCGTGGCCCTGTTAGTGTGCACTGCAGGTACTAGTCCTTTGGGACTGAACTAGAACAGTGGGCACCTGATGGTGTCGTGTCCCATGGCCCTGTTAGTGTGCACTGCAGGTACTAGTCCTTTGGGACTGAACTAGAACAGTGGGCACCTGATGGTGTCGTGTCCCATGGCCCTGTTAGTGTGCAGTGCAGGTACTAGTCCTTTGGGACTGAACTAGAACAGTGGGCACCTGATGGTGTCGTGTCCCATGGCCCTGTTAGTGTGCAGTGCAGGTACTGGTCCTTTGGGACTGAACTAGAACAGTGGGCACCTGATGGTGTCGTGTCCCGTGGCCCTGTTAGTGTGCAGTGCAGGTACTGGTCCTTTGGGACTGAACTAGAACAGTGGGCACCTGATGGTGTCGTGTCCGTGGCCCTGTTAGTGTGCAGTGCAGGTACTGGTCCTTTGGGACTGAACTAGAACAGTGGGCACCTGATGGTGTCGTGTCCCGTGGCCCTGTTAGTGTGCAGTGCAGGTACTGGTCCTTTGGGACTGAACTAAAACAGTGGGCACCTGATGGTGTCATGTCCCATGGCCCTGTTAGTGTGCACTGCAGGTACTAGTCCTTTGGGATTGTGAGCTAGAACAGTGGGGCACCTTGTGGAAAAGCACCTGCATGAGGTATTGCTTCTCCCTGTAAAACACCTCTTAGACTTGTGCTACTCTTTAATGCAAATCCATGTAATGACAAGTCCTCATCTGTCTCTTTCATGCAGGTTCATGTAGTGATGAGTGTCTCTTTTCGTGCCAGTTTATGTAATTAATGTCTTTGTCCGTCTCTTTCAGGCAGGTTCATGTAATGATGAGACTGTCGCTTTATGATTTATGCTGTTGCAGAGAACAGGCTTTTTTTGAGTGTCAGCATGATGTACAGTAATGATGTATGGTGTTGCAGTGCTGGCATTGTCGGAACGGGCTGTTTAAAAAATAATATAAACATCATGTGAAGTAATTGCGTTGTAGTGCTGGCATTGGCAGAATGGGCTGTTTTTTTTAATAACATAAATGTCGTGTGAAGTAATTGCATTGTAGTGCTGGCATTGGCAGTACAGGCTGTTTTGTGAGCATAAACTTCATGTGAAGTAATTGTGTTGTAGTGCTGGCAGTGGCAGAATGGGCTATTTTTGGAGCATCAGCATCATGTGAAGTGTTGATGTATGGTGTTGCAGTGCTGGCATTGGCAGGACGGGCTGTTTTGTGATCATCATTATGATCAGCATCATGTGAAGTGTTGATGTATGGTGTTGCAGTGCTGGTATTGGCAGGACGGGCTGTTTTGTGGCCATCAGTATTGGCATCCGGCAGCTGAGGGAGGAGCACTCTGTGGACGTACTGGGCATCGTCTGTGGAATGAGGCTGGACAGGTCGGTTGATACCTTGTTTTCTTCGTCATCATGTCACGTAAAGTCTTCTGTGAACATTGTAGCATTGTGCATTCAGCACCATCTCTTCACGCCATTTTGCTGTTAGATTTTGTTGTGCCGGTCATCCAGCCTAAGTAATGCTGTGCAGGTGACAGGATGTTAAAGTTCATTTATTCATTTCAATGCACTGCTCATTTAGCCTAGCTACATAAGATTTTTGAATGATGTTTTAAAGTCATGATTCTGTTTTGAAAGTTATAATGCTGAGTCCTGAGCATTATGGAGGGCTCAGCAAATAATATTTGTGAGCTGTGTGGCATGTGCATGTTTTAGAACTGGCAAACTATGTTAAAGTAACAGAAAGTTACATATACTAGACTGTTTTGGTTTACAGCATTCTGATATTACAGTGTTAATTGTTAGTGAACAAGTCCAGAGGAAATGCTGACTGCTGTTTTAGAGGTGGCATTTTGCATGAACATGAGCAGTATGATTTTGGCCTGTGTTGGTTTGGAGGTGGCAAGATTCAGACACACGAACCATTTGATTTTGAGCCTGTATTTAGTTGACCCCAATATAACCGTCATGGTTGACTGGGCATTAAAACCAAATTTCTTTTCTGTGTTGTTTCTGTTCACCAGGATACAACTGTCATGGTTGACTGGGCGTTAAAGCCCAGTTTCGCTCTTTTGTTGTTTCTGAGGTAGCATCATTCAGACATGCAAACAGTATGATTCTGAGCCTGTAAATGTAATGTTTCAGAAGTGGCATGGTTCAGACGCATGAGTGGTATGATTTTTGGCCTGTGCTGTTTCAGAGGTGGCATGGTTGAGACACATGAGTGGTATGATTTTGGGCCTGTGTTGTTTCAGAGGCGGCATGGTTGAGATGCTTGAGTGGTATGATTTTGGGCCTGTGTTGTTTCATAGGCAGCATGGTTGAGATGCGTGAGTGGTATGATTTTGGGCCTGTGTTGTTTCAGAGGCGGCATGGTTCAGACACACGAACAGTATGACTTTGTGCATCAGGCCTTGGTGGAGTATGAACGCACACTTGGTGAGCCCTCCATCCAGTCACTGACAGCTCTGTCCTCCGACGGACACTGACAGCACCCGTCTGCCTTGCCTTGAAGACCTCACAGCTGTAACACTGCCGCCATCTGTGTTGTGCCTAGATGTTTGAGTGCTGCATGAGACTGGCCTGGTTGGATGGAGAGATTGGGGAGCGCCTCTTGTGTGGACAGCTCACAGAACTTCTCAGTTTCTGACGTGAAGTCCAGCAGCTAGATGGTTGCCAGCCCTGTCCAGGATAAAACGAGCAGCACGGTGGACCATTTTGAGTGATTCACTGGTGAAAAGAAACTTGAAATGGTGTGAAAAAGTTTGTCATAAAAACATTCAAGTATAGTGGAGCATTTGTTTTGCTGGATGAAATAGATGGTAATAATACGTACATGAGGCTTGATTCATTGCAGGCTAACACAAACAAGGATGAGAAGAATCTGTCTGGCTCAGAACATCCATACAGATTGAGCAAATTTTCCTTAACAACAGACTGAATTCCATGGGCTGATATGCTGTTAGTATGACAATATAGATATGCTGTTGTCTAAAGTACAAAATCTTAAGGCTTGTGCCACATTGAGATTGATCAAATATTTTGGTCATGTGCGTTGGGCAGATGCGTTGGATAGTGGAAAAATAAGATCACAGCCTTTTAAATCTTGGCAAAAAATGTAAATGTTGGCATTGTCTTGGACACTGTGGATACAAAATATTGCAAACTTTGCATGATGGTAACCTATAACCACCACCAGACTTTACACATTTATACTGGTCTTAATGACTGTGGCCTCAGATCAACGTTGCAAGGGTATTGGTGGAGGAAGACTGGGAGTTGTGTTGCCTCAGTAACAAGTTCCTACTTTACCAGTTCTAGCAACAGATGAATACGAGGAGAAAGCACAAATCCTTTAGCAAAAGCTAGGGCTAGTTGGCTAGGAAATGAAATTAGAGTAAAAACGTTAAAAAAAGAAGAAAAGGAGGAGAAATAAACACACAAAAGTTAGAATCGACACACAGGGGAGTTAATTAGCATTTGAAAGACATCACACAAACATAACAACAAAGACCAAAGTTGCCTATGGTACCTCTCACCTGGTATATGAGTAAATACCAGGTACATAAACACCAGAGGTATATCCGCAATGGTTAGGAAGAACAGAACAGTTTCAGAAACCATAGGGACTGCTTGGAACAGATGGGGGTCTTTCTGTGGCCCCTACAAAGTGCAGCATAAGCTGTGCCAGAGACTCTGAAAGGCGTGGAAAGAATCAACAAGCCAGGCAGTGAGAAGGCAGGAAAAGTCAGGAAAGTGTGAATCCACAAGAAATAGGTCACACCGTTTTACACTGCTGTACTGTGATTGTGCTACAGCACGCCTTGTGGTCCGCTGGTGAAACTTCCTCAATGCTGTTGTTCCTCCGTTTTTGACTAAAAAATTTTTTAACAGCTGGATATGTGTACCTGGTTTCTCAAATGTGAACTCATGCCCCCCCCCCCCCCCCCCCCCTACCTTCACCTCCACCACCCCATTGATTCTTGAGGCTGCCCTAAAAGCAGTGTTGTTCTCTTCAGAAGCCTTGTTAACTGGGGAATACCAATTTTGTTGTCATGTTTAGTGGTAATTGTTTTGTTGTTTCAGGATGGTTCCCCACTCTCCATCCGCCTTTTTCCTCTTTTATTGATGCACCTGAAAAATGGTTAATGGCTGTGTAATGATGAGTGGTTTGTTCATTTGTGTAGTTGGGCATGGATACATAAACATATATAGATCTTATACGATCTTTCATGAATTTTGCGTATGTACATCGAACTACTCTTTCATTCCAGTTTTAGTGATCATGACATAATTTTAAGGTCACAAAGGTGTGTCAATAGTCAGACTGCAAGTTGCATTTCCTTGATAAGTTTTTATCTGAAAGTTCAAATTTTGTGTGGTGGTTAAATACATGGGCAGGGTAACAGAAAGTACTTTTTGGGACCTTGGCACATGTGTAAACTGGTAATTATGCATTTACAGACTCTGCAAACACTTTTGTCATTGTTCTTGGGCTAAAAAGTCAGTGAAACAAGCTTTACTTGATAACTAACCCTGATCGAGCTTAACATTCTCATTCCAGTTTCAATGGAATCTTAATCACAGCTTTGTCAGAAAGATAGCAGTTTAAGACTGACAGTTGGACAAGTTCTGAACCATTCAGGTTTAAGCTTTGTATGATTATTTCATGTATATTTACATGATCATGAACATAACTCATATTTGAGGGAGATAATACTAATAGACATGTTTCTTGTCCTGACAGAGAACTAATTGTTGGCATTCTGTTCTGGGGGAGGCTGTTGCTTGGTGGTCTGTGATGATAACCTCGGTCAAACTTTACATGTTGATACCAGTTTCAGCAACTCAGAGCTCTTTTCATGGTCACATTATAGTTAAAATAATGAAAGTTATATTTTTCCATTTGGAAGTTGGGTCGAGTGAGACAGACCTTCTAGTTCATTGTGCAGTGTAAGTGAAATTAGGAGAGTTTCAAATTGAATGACATTGCCCAGCAATAACAAAACATTAAAAACAGTTTGCCTCAAGCTCCATCCATTCATGATTCTTTTCAGGGGTGGGGGGTGGCGGCAGGGAATGATTTGCCATTCTTAAGGCCTTTTAAATTCTGTGAAATGAATAATCCAGCTAAGGTCTTTCAGTGTTTGTGAATTTTGACATCTCCTATCAAAAGTGAAAAGCTTTATATGTCCCATCTTTGAGAATATTAGATAGATAACTGAATACTTTGGGTGATATAAATTATCATGAAATGGCAATCACTTTGATGTCTGAACAATGAAGTGAAGGGTGCACTTGTATCACTTTGTGACAAATTAAAAGCAAGTAGGTGAGTAATCTGTAAAATTTAGCCTTTGAAAAAGAAAAAAGAAAAGGTCTTGAAAGTTTGAGGAGTTTGTAAATTCTGGTACAAACAGTTTGTAGGAACCCTCTTTTGAGTTTATAGTTTTCCCTAGCTTCTTAATCATAATTATTGCACATAGTGTGCATCAAAATTTGTTTCTTTTTCAATTTGTAACTATTTTACACAGTACAGTCACAAGTCACAAGCGCAGTGAGTTTGGGTACAGCAAAGAATCATGCTGTACAAAAGTTATCTATTATTATTATTAAGAACAGAACAAGCAGCAGCAAATTAACTCATAAAAACCAAAACACGTTAAAACAGAAATGGTCCGACAAAGAAAGAAAGTATTGGCGAATCTGAAAGTCTCTTGTTTAAGTTGGGAAGTATACATAAGTGGAGAGTTATGTTGGATAATAGCATTGCCACTACACTACATACATAAACTGGATCTTATGCCCAGAAACACATGTTAACATTTCTGATGCTGTCTCTCCAACAGACCATTTATAAACAAGCCATATCAGATTGACACATTAAGCAGCACAGTTAGCAGAAACAACACTCCTACCACACCAGAGACCAGAAAGTGAGAGCAAGAAGTAAGTAAGTGGGTGTCTTACGCCCAGTCAACCGGTGCAGTTATATCAGGGCGATGTGAGAGCAAGAAGGGGGAGGGGGTAGTACATGAACTGTCACTAACACTGGTTCTAACTGAACATGGCAGACGAGACCCATGAGCATTGTATGCTGGTCACAGGAGGTAGGACGCCAAGGCTAAAAGTGGGATTTATTTTGTGCCCAGACACTTCCAGTTCCTGCTGGAACCCTGGTCAAGATGTATCAGCACATGGGAATGGCAACTTTAATCATGTGTATGTTTGGCAGCTGAAAGGTTATGTAGAATACATCTGTACTCTTTTCTTAGAATATATATGCTCTGTATTCTTTTGCATAGAATACATGCTCTGTATTCTTTTCCTAGAATACACTGTATTCTGCTGGTGGATGCAGTTCTAGTATTCCTCCAATAATGTGCAATGAAATAGTTTTGTCTGTTTACTTCATCTGGAAGCCTGTTTTATTTGTTCTGAATGTCCATTTAGTTTGTATTGTTTTTAAACTGTTATTTTATACTGGCTATATGAGTCAGTCTTTGTTCATCATTGTGTTGATGGCTGCACCTTCCCCTGTGATTTTATGTTTATTCAGGTCCAGTTTTTTATGGACTGTATTAGTAAACAGTAGAAATGGGAAGGCCGTTGGTTCATTGTGCAGTATAGTATTGATTTTAATAAGTTTTTAAAGTTTTTAATTACAGCTTTAATCATTGGTGTCAGTAAATTTGTTGGCTATATTTTCTTTTTGTTATTGTGTAGAAAGCCTTTTTTTCTTGCTGTAACTTGATATGTGTCTGGTTTGTCACTTACAAAGAAAGTCTTAAAATATGCCCTCCTCCCTGCCCGCTTATAATTTTTTTGTTTGTTTTTGACAAAATAATGACTTTTTGACCGTTATCATGACCACAGTGTACTTGACTGTTGGCATTGCTTTCAGACAATAGTCTGGTTTTACTTATGCATATACAGAGGAAACAAAAGAGAGAGAACAATGAAATTCTGTTACCTGCAGTTTGACTGCATTTTATAATGCTTATCCTGCTTCAGCTTTGGAATTGCACTTTCAGAAGTCAGTGTTTCAGTCATGATTACGTTTTCAGAACTTTTCCATCCAAAACCTCCCCCCCACTAACAGGACCCCCACCCCCACCTCCCCACACTCCCTTATCTCCCATCATCTTCCCTTCTCTGATTATCTACCTGCATTTTGTTTAGTTTCTAACATCAGTGTATTAATGTTACCAATATGAGGCCTGCATTTTGTTTAGTTTCTAACTTCAGTGTATTAATGTTACCAATATGAGGCCTGCATTTTGTTTAGTTTCTAACTTCAGTGTATTAATGTTACCAATATGAGGCCTGCATTTTGACATGTTGTTTATACAGTGAGGCATACTTCAGTTGTATACGAAATGCTGACCGTGTTTGTGTTTGTAACAGTGATTTAAATGGTGGTGGTGTCCTTCATGCGCACAGTAGCAGATAGCAGACTCGTCCATAGCTTGTTTACTGCTACACACCATTGATCTGAATGAACACTGATAAACAGCCTGTACAAAGCAAAGTACACACTGAGAATAAAAACCACTGCAAGCTTGAAATGAAAAAGGATAAAAATACTGTTAACTTGCATTGGATTATTTGTCAGTGAGTACCGTGCAGAGGATGTTTTGTTGTTGTTGTTATTGGTGTACAAGAATGTGTGTTACACTTTTGCACACATGGCGTGCAAGACAAGGAAGGGTCACACAACAATGGCTGTTCAAGTCTTTCAGTGAAAGGTTGTAAGATTGTGTCCGTCCACGTCTCCATTAAGTGTATTCCTTGAACCTACTCCTTCCCTGCTTACCCACTGTTGTGTTGGCAGCCAGTTTCTTCTCGATATTTATTGGCAAGTATTTCCTTTATGGGAGAGTACAGCCGCTCTTTTAATGCCACATTTTGTGGATTGGCTCGCATAAAATTATTGTGAGCATGTAAATTAATCTTCTTCATGGTGCCATTTTTATCACAATTAAGCATCATAGCCATTTTTGTTACAATTAAACATCACAAACGAAAATGTTTTGAAATTCTGCATAATGTTATTTTACTTATGTGTGGATGCTAGTTTCAGCCACCATGATCCTTTCGAAGGTTAGAAGCATTGGAGCTGTAGATTTGAAGGTATCCTTCTGTTGCCAAGCTCATTTTATGAATTAGACAATACTGTCTGGAACTACACAGATAATGTTTAGAGACTAGACATTTTTGTAAGTGTTCATGACTGACTTTTCATCCACAGGTCTGTGTAAATGGCAAACTTGAACTACATGTTAAATTATCAGTGTGGAAAACAAGAGATTTTTTATTTTAAAAAAAAGAAAAATTGAAACTTGCATTGCAGTTTACAGAAATATCAGTGGTTTTTGTGACTGTTGGTAATAATATTCAGTTTGCATCTGATTGCAAATCAATCGTTTGATCGCAGATCAGAGCATTTATCACTGAAAGAATCAGCTACATTATTTTTACATTGTTTAAAGCATTTCAATTTGAGTGGCTTAAAGTAAAAGTCCAAGGTTTTTAAGTATGCAAAATGATTGACAAATGAGTCGCTAGTTTCAGATTTAATGAAATAAAAAATAAAATGTTTAATTGGGTTTTTGATCGATTTTATTTTCTGTAGGCTGGCCGAGACTACAGTCTTGGGTTCTCTATCAGTCACGTTACTTTCCCGGAAGTGATGTCAGTCTGGGGAGTCAGTGCGGTTGCCATCTTAGATTCTTCAGTAAACTGTGTATGTGTGTGGTCGACAAAAAAGTTAACTATGCCGGCCTACTGTATTGCCACGAACTGTAACAATTCGCAGACGACCCCAGGTATAACAATGCACGAGCTCCCGTGCAATCTACCTGCAGTGAGGCGAAAGCGGATTAAATTTATACAATTCAAACAAGCAGACTTTCTTGCTGTGCCGCATCACGCCCATTTGTGTAGCGAGCACATCAGTGAGTGTGATTTCGCAAACCCCATGGAATACCGCATGGGGTTTGCTTCGAAGCTGACACGATGTTCCGGTACTCTTTCAAAACCCTGCCTGACAGGCTCAAACTGATACGGCTGTATCCTTGTGGGTCTCTCGGGCAAAGTATTAGTTTCATCTTCGGAGCTCGAGTTGGCCATTTTGCAGCGACTCCCCAGAGTGACGTAGTAGGCATATGGTCACGTGATTTGGGCGTCATGGCAACACTTTCGGTACGACATAAAATGCCTTTTTTCGTGCATTTATAACCCTCAGATCACAGTTTCACCTACATCATCATTCTCAGCGAGCTTTAACAGAAATTGTGTCCAAAATCACCCCTAACCTTGGACTTGTCCTTTAAGCTTTAATTAGTATATGAAAACAATGCATTTGATTTATTTAAGGGCAAAATTTAAAGCAATTTTTCTTTCTCAATCAGTCAGGCACTTAGAACTTCATGACATGATAGTTGCCCTGTGTAACTTCTGAAACCATTATTTTCAGCTGTACTGGCCACCACTGTACAGTTGCCTTGCAATTCTGAGCTGAACACTGACTTCTGCAACGGAAGACACTGTTTCTAAACTCTTTCCAGCCGGACACTGTCTGAAGGGGAAGTCTCTCCTTCCAAAATTCCTGCAAAAGATGGCATTATTTCTGAAGTAACTTTTCAGTCAACACTTTGAAAGAAGAGGCAGCCTACCCATCTGAAGAGATTATTTTCAGCTTATATCTTGCTGTACCAGTGTGGTCTTAAGCATCCTGTGGCGAAAAGAACGGACTGTTTATGACTGAGCCCCTTTGTGTGGTTGTAATTACAGCCGGTGGTACATAGTGTTCCTCAGCCTTCCTTCCTTGTGTCAGGTGTAGAAGCTCTGTGCTTTTTTTTTTTTTTATATCTCGGATAAAGCTGCCTGCAGGTTACAACATAGCTGATTATGAATTGTGCTATTATTCTGTTGATTAATGGCGTACTTACTGACTGTATAGATTTGATTTGGTTTGTGATAATCAACTTAATGGGTGGACGTGGGACTGTACCTCAATATCCTTTATCTTTATGCATCTGAAACAGAATATATTTTGTCATTTTTGTTTGGTGGTAGAGTTGTTCTGTGTAGAGGCTTGTTGTGATGTTCATATACCATTTTTTGGTGAAAACACGATTCCGTTCTTCAGGTTCAGTACCTTATTTGCACAGTTCTTGATGATCTCGATTTTTGGATCCTGTTTTAGGTAGAAGATCAGTTTTTGTTTTGTTTTTTCAGGTTGACATTTTCTTCCTCTTCACTTACATATATATAGAAACCCCTGAAGTGAGGCCGGGGATGTAGGATCTGACTCTGCTGTCTGGAATCTGAGGGCTGCCATTTGATTCCCCTTTCCCGTCTCCTCTCTTGTTCTTCTACCTAGTCCTCTTGCTTGTTCTGTGTGGTCATTTTTGTGCTAATGGTCCATTCTCATACTAAAAAAATACAAAAAGAAACAAAGATGACTGCCAAGATTCTCCTGACTTATTTTCCAGAAGAGTCTCTGATATGTTTCGTTAAGAGATATGGCTATTGCTGAGCAACTAGGAGATAATGCAGTATGTGCAGCTTGCTGCTGTATGGCACTGGTATTTGCCATGATGCATTTATGTGAAAAAAACATTTTATTACTTCTGTGCATTCTTACAAAAACTTTAAACAAATACTTTTCTTTAATGTGACAGTGATAAATGAGACAAAATGGTCAACAATACCGGCATGTCCTAGCCTTACAGTTTTTTAAATATTTTTTAAACAGGGCCAATATTGAAAGGACTAGCTATCTGAAATTTTGTGTTTGATGTTTGTGTATGTATGCTGCATTCTATATTTCATTATTTGCGAATGGATTGATCTTATAGATTTAACTTGAGAAAGGAAAGGTTTACGTATAATTATAAGAAGAGTTTTGAAATGAACATTTGCCTATGACAGAGTCTGGTCGCCCTCAGCTGACCCTGTGTGGTTGACAAAACATTAAAATCCATGTAAGACGTGTAAATTTACATCTGAGATTGTTTAAAGTGCTCTTTTTAATACATAGAAGGGGTCACAAGAGACTGATTTAAATGCATCATTCACCGAAAAAATATTTAAAGCAGGGGAGACTGTTAGCATTAAGAAAATAATGATCAAAAGACAAGAGATTAAATCTGAAAGCTTTTTGTGAAGGCAAGCCTTGGCATTTTCTTTCCAACTTGTCAGTGCTTAATAGCACGTAAGATTTTATCACCACTAAATCAACTGACATGGTGTTGGTGATGCTAGGCTGCCGAGCTTTGTGGTGTGAAACAACTGGTTGATGCATTCTGTGTGGTTCTGTTTGATAAGCTTTCCAATTTTTGTACCATTTAATCAAAATTGACGTATTTCAAATCATGGTATAGTTGCAAGAGCAAGCTGCCCCCTCCCCCCCCCTCCACACACATGCACGCATGCACTCATGCATGCACACACACACACATGCACACACGCTGTTCCAAATCCACGTACTTTAACCCTAAACCTCTACATCAGCATTACGTTTTGCCAGAAGGAACAGATGTATACATGTGTATTTGTTTTGACAGACCTCTTTTGTATTCATATACTTTGAGTTTGACTTTGTGGAAAGGATATTTGTGTCCAAAGAAATGCAGTTTTGTGTTACATTGTCTCTTTCATGTTTTGTTGAATCTTGTAAATTATATGTAAGAAAAATTCTGCCCTTTTATTTGGGATACCCTGGTGGTCTCTAAGTTAGAATTGATGTGTTATGATATTTTGTATGAAAACAAAGCAAGTCTTTGTAATGACCTACATATGCACACATCAAAAACCTTCACATTGTCACTTTTTCTGAAATTGATGAATAATAATAATCTTCACATTGTCACTTTTTCTGAAATTGATTAATAATAGTAATGAATATTTCTGGTTCCTCATTTCAGTTGAGCCCCAAGCAGAAACTTAAAACTTTGAATCAGTGGATAACCGTTTACAAGTTTTACATCTTCTTCTTCTTCATTGTACTGTGGGAATCCCGCTATTTTGGGCAATATTCCACAACATACATAGTTACCTTGACCTACATTTAAGGCCATGAGACCTTTGAACCGATGGCACTAAAGGTAGGTACCGTTATGACTTATTTAACTGACCTCTGTACAAGGGAGAAGCTTTTCACCTGATCCACAAATGGCATTGTGCGCTGTCGGCTCGGTTGGGATGGGAGTCAGAGGAGCATGGTCCTTTTTCTCATAATTATGTGTTTGTTGTTGTTGGTGGTTTATGTTCTGAGCATGTGGTTCTAGTCATTATTTATTCATTTATGGGGTTCCTTTTGTTGGACTTTGTTGTATGGAGCAGCTGTACAAGAGATTGTGTTCACCATCCCTTTTGATGTACATTACACAGCATGAGTATGTCGTCATCCCATTTCTAGTCCTTGGTTAATTTGTTTTGTTTTTTAAATTATATTTGGTTTTGGTTGGTTGTTAGTTTGGATACCTTGTTCAGGTACTTCAATGGCTCTGTGATATTGGTCATTTTTAATATTCTATGGTACATGTACTTGTGCAGTGATTGTGATTGTAGAATGTCATGGTGTTATACATATAATAATAAGTGTCAAGAAACCATTTTATGGTATACTTACATGTACACAACCCTCTGTTGTTTGCTCAGTGTATTGATATATTGGTCAGTTATTTATTATTTCATGTTTACCAGTAAATTCTGTCAACTTGGTCAATCTGGACTCCTAAATTTATTTTTGTTTTCTGTTTTGCTGCATATGCCTGTCACTGTGCGTGTGTGTGTGTGTGTGTTGTGTGGTGGTGGTGTGTGGGGGGGGGGGTGGTGTGTGTGTGGGTGTGTGTGTGTGTGGGTGTGTGTGTGTGTGTGTGTGAGAGAGGAGAGAGAGAGAGAGAGAGAGAGATGGAGAGAGAGGGGAGAGAGAGGTAGAGGTGTATGTTAGCACACATGAGATGTGTGGTGTGTGTTGGTGTGTGTGTGTGTTGTGTGTGTGTGATGTGTGTGTTGTAGCACTTTGGTGGTGTGCGCGGTGTGTGTGGTTGGGGTGTGTGTGTGTGTTGATGTTGCACTGAGTGTGTGTGTGTGGGTTGCAGCATGTGGTGTGGGGGGGGGGGGGGGGGGGGGGGGGGGGGGGACATGTCAAACACCTGCAGGCTGTACCGTGGATGAAATCATCACCAGACTGAAAAGTCTTCACCGAGAGTACAGCAGTAGAGATGAATAATAGTTCGTTAGCTACTTAATCTTCAATGGTAAAAGAGTCGACCATATTGGTCAGTTGTGGCATGACAAAGAGACGGCATGAAAATATCAAACACAGCTTAAGTATCTAATTCCGAAAGGAAATATACGGTTTATTAAGAACTCAGTTTACTTTTTCTCCCTTTTAGATCATGGGTCTGGTGTAATGGCCATTGTGGTGAGAGCTGGATGGTGTGTGTGTGTGTGTGTGTGTGTGTGTGTGTGTGTGTGTGTGTGTGTGTGTGTGTGTGTGCATGCGCGCCTGTGCGTGCATGCGTGCGTTGGGGGTGGGGTTGGGGACTGGGAAAGATGGAATTATGGGTAGGTAGTAATATAATGAAATTATTTTCTATTTTGTATATTGCTGCTTTTTATACGGCACGTGTACATTATTTTTCTTTAGTTGTCATATACGTTTTACTTTCTTGAACCGTGTTACCTTCAATTTTTTCTCACTTAGAAAATGTTGGAGAATGTTGTAAAGCGCAGTGAGTTTGTGTACACCAGAGAATAGTACTATACAAAGGTGATCTATTATTATTATTAATTAAAATCAATGACTCCAAACTTGACCTTCTCATGTAGGTGTTTGGATTTAAATTAACTCTGAATCACTGTGCACAGCAAACACCGTGATGCATTTGGAAGAGCATTGGAAGGCCAAAGTTGCATGAAAACATGGAAATAAAAATACTGAAACCCTGGCAGCAGGCGAAGCACACATTGCCATATTCTGACCTACTCCATGCTTCAAAGGGGAACTGTTCATTACACCACGTCTATTTCACGTGTACTACACGGCACCGTCGTGCCAACATTCTTCCAAACTCGAGGCACTGAACACATCACAACTGAAACCGGATAAGTATATTTTTTCTTCTACACCGTTTAACTGTTGTTT